>OW052249.1:7324422-7924422 GCA_932526585.2 Philonthus cognatus | reverse complement strand
AGTTAACGGAACGAACGGATTGAATATAAACCAATAAATAATTTAAACAGTATTAGTTTTTTTTTTCAATGTAGGATTTCTAAAAAAATCATGTGAAAATGATTTTGCATTTTTTTTTCTGACATAAAAATTAATTTAAAATCAACATGTAGGGCATAATTTAATATAAAAAAACAAGGTCCAATATAATAAAATAAGAAAAGTATATACAGCCATTTCATTTTTTTTTTTTCATTGACAATCAATTGGCAATGAAGTTAATTTTGAAAAAATAGAAATACAGTCAATTTATAGCATTAGAACGGCCATTGGGTATATTTTTTAGTTCATTAAAATCGGTCAATAAATAATAGAATTTTAGCGTTGAGCGATCTTTATCGAACACCCGGTATAGGGTGTCCTATTTTCAGTAGGACAGTATGGGTAACTTTGTTATTATTAATGATAGAGATTCGGTTAAATGGGCAAAGTTGTGTAGTTTTATGTGCTTATTTAGATTTCATTAAGAAAGAATAGAGATTTTGTAAACCTTGTAATTGAAAAAAAACTGAAATAGGCAATTTTTGAAAATACCCCATATCTTTCTTATATGTAAGTAATTTTCAATAATTCAAACTCGTAACAACATTGTCAAAGTAAACGCTATAGCGCAACAGATGGTGATCGATTTTAATATATTTGGATATTCGTTTTTGCTTTATTAATATCAACTATTGTTTTTTAATATCAACTTTTGTTTTTCAAATAAATAAGGTGATATGCATATCATTGAACTGCATTTTTTGGCCTGATTTCAATGATGTATAACACCTGTACTTTTTTATTTTATTTTTGTTATTGTTTTCAAACAATTTGAATGTTATTCTAGTTGCTAAGATACATATGAAACCTTATTTGAACAAAAAATATCACTATCGATTAGTTCTAAATTGTTTTACCAAATGTACTTTTTGATTAGATAAAGTGTTTGTTGCTATGGTTACAAACCATAAACAAATAAATATGTTTAAAACTAAATGTGTGGTACACCGTTGAAATCAGCGTTGAAAATACAATTCAATGATATGCATATCACGATATGTTTCTATTTAAAAAACAAAAGTTTATATTTATAAAACAAAAACTAAACGCCAAATAAATTAAAATTAATTGATCTGATGCGCCATAACATTTATTGTGACAAAGTTTCTACAGATTTCAAAGATCCTCACTAATAAGGTAGATATGAAATTTTCAAAAATCGCGATTTTCATGTTTTTCACAATAAACTGTTATAAGTTTTTTATTTTTTAAAACGTTTCTTAGTGGAACCTCAATAAGCACATAAAACAGCACAACTTTTCCCACTTAACCGAATCTCTGTCATTAATAATAAGAAAGTTACCCATGCTATCCTACTTAAAATAGGACACCCTATATATATATATATATATATCTATGTAGGTGTGCAATATAATTAGAACGACTCTTTTCCACTTGCCTAATCCAGGCATAAAGTAAATATTTTGAGTTTTAAAAAGGCCGAAAATTTGGATTGGCCCGAAACGAAGCGGAACGACCAGTCAAAATCTTCAGGCTTTTCTAAACTCGAAATATTTGCTTCATTTTCCAGGCGTAATAGTAAAACTATTATTTTTTTTTCATTGGACAATATTTATGGCTAAAATTCTTCATTTGAAGAAATTTTATCAAATATAGCAACGCGCGGCGGGTCAAAAATCCAATTGGCGCACCACAACTTGACAGTCATAATAAATGTCATGTGTCATTATAAACTATAATCTGTTTAATAACTAGGAGGAGCGTTTTAAATTTCACGCGCCAAAACCTACAACTCGGAATGGACGAGAGCGCGCCCATTTTACACTATGCTAATTACGTCATTATTAGACGCAACAGTTGACTGTTTCGTTTCGTAATAACCTTTTGTGCCATGTTTCTTTAGCATAAATAAAAGTTAGTTTTGTTTATATTGTTGTGATGGATTATGGTTCCAGTACAAGCTCGGTGATAATATCACCTTCACCTCCAAAAAAGCGTTAGAAGTTGGATTTAGTACATTTATATCTGTCTGAAAAACAGTGCATAATAAATATGTATAAGCAGATGATAACAGATGATCCACATATGAAAATGACTGCTGTTGTATCAGATATTGTTGGTGCATTAAGTGAGATATAAAATAGCATAAGAATATGCATCAAATAATAAAATGTTTAGTTTTTAAAAAATGTAAATTCCACTGTCTATCGTACCATTAGCAAATATAAGAAATCCGGAGAGATTTGTAGCCCTAAACAGCTTAGAGGACATAATTACAAGTTTTGATGACATAGTGAAGAGATCCGTGCATAGTTTCTTCTATAAAAATGAACTGCCAACTTTGAATAAAGTTTTAAAAGTAGTAAACGATCATGCAGGCATGCCGAAGATGAGTCGTTCTACCTTGTATAGTTTTATGAATTAAATCAATTTTAAGTAAATTAGAGACTAGAGCTGGGCAGGATTCGAATCATTCAGGATTCGAATCCTTTTAGAGGATTCAAAAGAGGCATTCGAATACTTTAGTTCAACTGGATTCGTGATCCTGATTCGTTACATTTTTTTTAAGAGGATTCGTGTTCGAGTCTAAATGTGGGCGATTCGAATCCTTATAAAAAGATTCGAATCCCTGTGAAAGGATTCGAATTCTTACAAAAGGATTTGAATCATCCAAAATAATTCGAATTTATTGTGAGGAATAAAATGAAAAATGTTCTTTTGTGTGTTTTTAAATCTCACGTTAAATCACTGTTTTATGCGCGTGGCGCATGAAGTAAAATTTCGAGTTTAGAAAAGCCCAGAAAATTTGTCTCGGGTCGCGCAAATTTTCAAGGGGCTTTTCTAAACTCGAAATTTTACTTCATGCTTAGTCTGGGAGTGGAAACGCTCGTTCGAAACTTCAAAGTAAATGCTTTGATAAGAACATTAAATGATTGGAAATGTGTTTAAAGATAATAATCTAGTTTTCAAAATTTTGTTTAATATTGTTCGAATTAAAACTGACATGGTAGCCACAATCTGAAATGTTATATTTTTCCGACATTTCCCTGACTAAAGATTTTTTCCCTGGCCTCTTAATATCTTTCTTCTGTGAGAAATTTCCATTCTGTTTAATAGGTTTCATTGTTTTTGGCAATATTTAAGTTAATTTTATAAATGTTTACGTGTTTTGTAATTTGCCTGCTGATTTTGACAAATTTAATAATATCATATGGCTTTTTTGTTAGTGTTTTGGTCAATTTGAATATAATTCCATGACTTTTCTCTGACTTTCCCGGTTTTAATGATATTCAGTGAATTTTTTATTTACGTAAATTTAAGGCATTAGTCGATTTTATAATAGAGTTCAATTTGAAGTTTTGAACGAGTTGTTCCACTCCCAGGCTAAGCATGAAGTAAAATTTCGAGTTTAGAAAAGCCCCGTGAAAATTTGTCGAGGGTCGCGCAGCGACCCGAGACAAATTTTCGGGATTTTCTAAACTCGAAATTTTACGTCATGCGCCACGCGTAAAAACAGTGATGTGAAGTGGAGTTCAAAAACACACAAATACATCTGTAGCCAGAGTAACAGGGAGTCAGATATTTGGTCTGTTATCAACGATGTTCAGCGGTAATAATAAATAATTAGGTTTTGAATATTTTTGTTAAAACAACTGGTATCGATATTTATAGATTAATGGTTGCAAAAAAATAATAAATTCAAATTTATTCTTAAAGGATTTGTATTCGTGATTCGAAAAAACAAGATTAGAATCTTTGGTTCGAATCATATTTATCTCTTACGAATCCTTTATTCGAGTATTCGTGATTCGAATCATATTAGGTGATTCGGATTCGTGATTCGAATCCTTTTTACGAGTATTCGTTCCAGCTCTGATAAAGACACAGTATTATATAAATTGCATATTATATTATGAACATAATGGAAATATGTTTTATTTCACAGATATATGGCGAGATGCCGTTAAGCATTTTAATTGAACTGACATTATTGTTCGATGGAAAAGAAAATACTTAACCACAATTAAGAAGTACAAAATGAATATTTGATTTCATTTAAAGAGTAATTATGAAATTATTTAAAATTGCCGCCAAATTTATCTAGTGATATTTCTGGTAACTTTTTATAGTGTAAATTGGGCTTTGGCACTTACTCCTTCTAGTTTTTAAACAGACTATAAATATCAACTAATGTTAACTGTCACCATTGACACATGCTATTGGATCTACGTCGACGTCGACTTATGTCCAATAAACTTCAACTGTCAAAAGTGTCAGCTGTGAAAAAAATGTAAAAAATGCGAAACGTGCGTAAAAATGTCAGGTTTGTGCGCACGTCAGAATCTTGACAAATGCAAAGAGACATTGTCAAAAAAACACAATGACTTTAACTTTAACTTTACTATATACGCAATCTATGTAATTGATGCTCTTAAATACCATGTCAAAAGTAACATGATGAGTCAAAACTTGTTTTGAAAAAAGAAAAACGCGCAAAAATTGTGGAAACAACAACAACAACAACAAAAGCAGAGTATTTTGAGTCACTATTAACAGTTGATATATTTAACAAAATAATGCTTATTTTAGAACTAGTTTTTTTTCTATTTTGACAGTTTTTACAGATACATACCATAGCACACACATGAGGATGATGACGATTTATATAAAAATTGGTATCTTTTTGATGCTGATTGACAATTTTTTTGTACTGTGTAAAATTGTTGTTGATATAACGTGACGGTGTCAGTTGTCAAGATATAGGCAGTCAGTATAGTCAAATGGCTATCAATACCTAATGCAGCTATTAGCAATCCTCAGTTTCCCAGTTTTTATAGATCTTCTGTGACAGTGGAAAGTCTTTTACAATTATAATATCTCGTATACTACCAATAATGACTTTCTGTGACTATAATAGAATATCATCTTCGACATATGGATTTGAATTCTTGACAGTATTGTATATAATTATTCTATATTTTCATTATTGACATTAACTGAAATATCATCAATCTATGTAAATATTAACTTCTTTGACTGAATAGAAAAAATTGGCAATATTTGACAGTATTGTATTAATTATAATTTGTTTCAGTTAGGGACCTCTCAGATGGACGTTTTGAACGCGAGGCGGAACGGGAGCGGGCGCAAGCGTTTGCGTTTTAACACATAGGTTTATACAGGGTAGGCCATTTTAATCAATCCACGTAAATAACTCCGGAGATATATTCGATAGCAAAAATTGACCATAACAAAGGTTGTATGGCTGGTACGGGGACATCCGATGATGGCCTTTAAAGGTCACTTGTTGTTGACTTTCAAGGTCATCTGAAGACCAACTTACAAATTTTAAATGGCAACCCTGCTTTTTCAATGTTTATTTTGAAAGAGGGTCATCATGTTAATATGGCTGCATAAATATTTTAATACCTCACATAAGAAAATTTTCGAGAAAAAAAAACTTAAAGAAAATTTTACTAATAGACTTTAATTCAAAAGTTCAATACTTAACTTAAAAAGGAAACTAAACGATATTTCCTGCCACCAACATAATGAAGCCGTAATACGACAAGCCGTTGACAAAACTAAACAATACACAATAAAGAAAATTAAAAAAGATGCTTAAAGACATTTCCATTTTGCTGGATACATAAATTAATTCGGCGCTGAAAGTCCTGAACTGTTCTTAACAAAACTGTCCTTGGAATATTTTGGCAAGCGGTCTGGATTGTACCTATCATATTATCTCTGTTTGTTGTTTCATGCTCATAAACAACATCTTTCAAATAACCCCATAAATAAAAATCCGGAGAAGTTAAATCTGGTGATCTTGGTGGCCATGCAAGTTCCACCACGTCCAATCCACCTGTTATGATAACTCTCATTTAAATAATTTCTAACTATCCGGGCAAAGTGTGGTCCAGCTCCATCCAATTGAACCCACATTCTCAATCTTGTTCGCAAATTCACATTTTCCAGTAGTACTGGGAGTGCATCTCTCAAGAAATTTAAAAAAAATTGCCCATTTACGTTACCGTTGAAAAAATGTGGACCAATCAAATGTCCATCTATGATACCAGACCATACAATAAGACTCCAACGATGTTGATTGTTGATCTGTCTATGCCAGTGAGGATTCACGTCAGACCAATAGTGACAATTGTGTCTATTAAGCTGTTCGTTGCTTTTGAAAGTTGCCTCATCGGAAAACATAACATAACGAAAAAAAATGGGATCGTTTATTATTATTTGTTCTGCCCATTGGCAAAACTCTACGCGCTTCCTCATATCATTCGGTGTAAGCCCTTGTGTTAGCGAGATATGAAAGGGGTGATAACGTAGGCTCTTCAATATTCTCAGTGAAGTACGTCTGGGTATGCCAGATTCTCTTTCAATATCATAGCTGCTAATATGAGGATTAATGTGAACCATTACCAGAACAGTTATTGCACTAACGTCATTTTGGTTATAAATATGTCTTGGTTTAACACGTCGTAAATGTCCTTCTCGGGCTTTTAGATGGATGTTTCGAATTACAGAGTGATTGGGGTGCCGTCTTTGAAGATATCGATTCCGATACAAGATAGCAGCTTGTCGATAGTTACCTCCACATTCTCCTAGAATCAACAGCATATCGACTCTCTCTACCGCCGGATAGTCAGCCATATTTTATTTGATTTGGAGAAGATATCTTGTCCAAGTGTTTACTTCTTCAAATGAAATTTCCATTGAAAAATGAACGAATTTTGTAGTGAAATTTTGATTGACACTATTTATTTGCATGACAACCTCAACGACCAATTGTTTATAGCCCCTACGCTCACGAACAACACTCATTTTTGAATTTTTATTTAAAATATTGATCATAATGTAGTACAATTACATATCTAGTTTAATTTTTGAGTTTTTTGAATTAGAATAAGTGAAGTAGGTATTGAAATGATATGTTGGTGGCAGGAAATATCGTTTAGTTTTCTTATTTAATGAAGTATTGAACTTTTGAATTGAAGTCTATTAGTAAAATTTTCTTCAAGTTTTTTTCTCGAAAATGTTCTTATGTGAAGTATTAAAATTTTTATCCAGCCGTACTAACATGATGGCCCTCTTTCAAAATAAATATTAAATAAGTATTGTTGCCATTTAAAATTTGGAAGTTGGCCTTCAAATGACCTTGAAAGTCAACTTCAAGGTCAGTTTAAAGACCATCATCGAATGTCCCCCTACCAGCCATACAACATTTGTTATGGTCAATTTTTGCTATCGAATATATCTTCGGAGTTATTTGCGTAGATTGATTAAAATGGCCTACCCTGTATAAGAGTCCGTAGACGGACGGACGGGTGCGAGGCGGAGAAAACGCCAGCACTAGCTTCTGTTTAAATTTGAGCGGAGCGGGACGGACGCGTTTCTCAGTTTTAACACATGGTTTCTTGTGCGCCTTCTTATACGAGCGGGTGAACACGTTTTGAAAGCGGGCGTTTTTTTCAATATTTTTATAAAAAATCGGCCAAAGCGAGTTTAATTCGTAATATTTTCCTTACAATTTTTAGTCGTAACACAAAAATAAATATTTTTGCGTTTAGATAATTGTCCAAAAATAAATAAAAAAAAATATAAATTATAAATTTTTAGGTAAACTTCCATCTCTAAGATATGAGTATAATTTAATTTAATATTTAAAAAATCTATGAAAATTTCCAGAAATTGCGAAAAATAAAATAACTAACAATTTAAAATCGCCCCCAATCTCTTGTAAAAATAGTGTGATGAGAACAAAATAATTAAAGCAGCAGTTTCTCTTATCCCTGACTCACCAATTGGCCAACATACTATGGAAATGCTCGTTTCACAGTCTATTTTTAATATGCAGGTTATTACCCATCAAAGTGTGTGAAATTTTTGACGGAAATTTGTATACCGGTTACGGAAGGGCCTCTCCAAAATATCTAAACCAGCAAATTTTGAAGAGAGACACCCTCTATAAGCGCGGGAGTATAATGGAAGAAAAGAAACCACAATTTATGGTGTGTTGATGTTACAATTTATGACTTTATCTGTTAGAATAGCAGGTAGTTTCCCTTTTTTCCCTTTTTAAAGTGTTTTAAACAGTCGTTCATGTTCATTTGATGACTCCAATAATTTAATTTTGTTTAAAACATGTTTAAAACACGTTTATAACGTGTTTAAAACAGAATATCCCGGGCATTTTTCTTTTGTGTACATATCCCGATAATTACAGCGTTTTTTAAAGTTGTTGGAAATCGTTGTTTAATGCGGTTAATTTAAGGCTTTAAACGAGTTTTTTCCACTCCCAGACTAAGCATGAAGTAAAATTTCGAGTTTAGAAAAGCCTAAGAATTTGGATTGGCCGCGTAGCGAAGCGGAGCGGCCAATCCAAATTAGGCTTTTCTAAACTCGAAATTTTACTTCATGTGCCACGTATAAAAACACTGATTTACAGTGAAGTTAAAAAAACACACACTTACAACAACGGTTATAGGCAACCTAATATACCTTAGAGTTATTGGGTTGCCTATAATCACTGCTTTAAACAATTTTTTCAGCGCAGATTTTGGCTCACGTTTTATCCACATTTAGATATTAGAATGCTTCAGCTGTATATTTTAAACTTTGCGATATTTCAGTGTTTTATACGCGTGGCGCATGAAGTAAAATTTCGAGTTTAGAAAAGCCTGAAAATTTGGATTGGCCGCTCCGCTTCGCTACGCGGCCAATCCAAATTTTCAGGCTTTTCTAAACTCGAAATTTTACTTCATGCTTAGTGTGGGAGTGGGAAACCCTCGTTTATAGATTCAAATTGAAATCTTGAACAAAACACAACGAACGTCGAAAAATTTACAGTGTATGCTTATGTATACCTGAAAGAAAAAATCCCTGTATTTAATAACCACATTTATGCACACACAGTTTTATTGTAATAAAATGTTATGTTTGATAATGTAATTTGAAATATCTTAAACAATTTAGCTAAAATTTAAAATCAAACAAAAAATTTTAATGAACTGCTATAAAATATAATTTAGCAAATATTTATTCTTAGCAGCTAAGATAATAAAAAAAAACGGTTTTAAACAAATCCAACGTTTAAAACATGTTTTAAACAAATTTAAAATTTAAAACATGTTTAAAACGAAACCGTTTAAAACACGACGGCTGTTTTTAAACATGTTTAAAACACTGTTTTAAAACAAAGTGTTTTAAACATAACAACACTGGTTATGATTGATCATCTAACGAGTGTTTCCAATCCCAGATTAAGCATGAAGTAAAATTTTGAGTTTAGAAAAGCCTGAACATTTGGCTCGGGCGAAGCGCAGCAGAGCGACTGAGACAAATTAGGCTATTCTAAACTCAAAATTTTGCTTCATGCGCGACGCGTATAAAACGCTGAGTTAATGTGAAATGGTCTATAACTAACCAATTAGCAAGTGAAATACGTTTTGTACGATAATCATCAATTCTTTAAATGACGGAAAAAGTGCTATAATGAACATATACATTATTTTTGTATAACGACGTGGACACCATCTACTGTCAATAGCACTACTCAAAAATTGGCAGCAGATGGTGTTCACATCGTCAATTTATATGTAAATTACACATGACTACTAAAATGGTTATAGATGTTCAGTTTTCTTCTGGATTTTAAAATGCACAATCAATTGACATTTATAATAGTCATTTTGTGAGTACAATAGACAAGACTATTGGCAGTAGATGGCGTTCACGTCGTCAACCTAAATGCAAATTACATATGACTAATAAAATTGTCAATTTATAGTGCAATTTAAAATCCAGAAGAAAACTAACCATCTTTATTCATTTAAATAGTCTCATATGTAATGTACATTTAAAATAACGACGTGATCTATTTATGAAAAGGAAAAACGATAGAAAAAATCTGAAATCTAAAATCAAATGGTAACAAAACAATATTTGTCAACCATTAGTTTAATTATTGACAAATGCAGCTTTGTTATTTGCTTCCAAAGGCTACTTGTTTAAGTCGTGACAATTGTGAATTTTTCATAATACTTTTTTTTAAGTTTGCTTTTAATTTTATAACGAAAAAGATGGCAATTTTTTTTCTCTACAAGGTTTATTCAGAAAAATTAGCTCTTTTGAAATATCTAAAATCATAGGTATGTATCTGGGTAAACATTTTTCGATGACGTCATTACTTCAGTTTTAAAATTTAGAAAAATATGCAATTTTGTATTAAAATGGACCTTAATCAATCCCATTTATAAACCTTTTATCAGATTTTTTCTACCGTTTTTCCTTCTCTACTAATAGAGCAGAGACATCGTTTCGCTCACCCTGTACATTTTATATGTAAAATGCTAATCTTTTGTTTTTTGTGAAGAGTGCCTTAGAAACAGTCGAGTAACTCACTTATTTGACAACTCCTAAGACCCATCATTTGCTTACATATCACCCCTGAAGACGGGCATCCAACAATATATATTTTACCAATTGTGATGTATTTTAAACTAACGAGTGTCTTCCACTTCCCGAGTAAGCATGAAGTAAAATTTCGAGTTTAGAAAAGCCCCGCGTAGAAAATTTTCACGGAGCTTTTCTAAACTCGAAATTTTACTTCATGCGCCACGCGTATAAAACACTGATTTAAAGTGAAGTTACAAGCGCACTGAAAACTAACCCAACTTCGATATTTTTCAAAATTGGATGTGTTCTTTTCTATCCACGCTGTAAACCTTCAGATATTCATTATTTTCTTGTAAATGAACTTCGATTCCATGTAGTCCTTCGGTCTCCGAAGACCATGATTGGTCCTTCGAGCTGTAGCCTTTGTAAAATGGTAATAAACTTAGTCATCTAGAGTGATCCTCCAATTTGAAACTTCTAAGAAAAAGTGTTGTCCACTCCCAGACTAAGCATGAAGTAAAATTTCGAGTTTAGAAAAGCCCCGCGTAGACAATTTGTCGAGGGTCGCGCAGCGACCCGAGACAAATTTTCACGGGGCTTTTCTAAACTCGAAATGTTACTTCATGCGCCACGCGTATAAACCACTAATTTACAGTAAAGTTAAAAATATATAACGTTTAGATGTGATGATGATCAATATTTACCAAGATTTAAACGTCAGATACGTTTTAAAAAAAAATATTGACCTAAAATTGTACACGTAGACATAATTCACGACTTTATTTTACAAATGTCGTATTAATTATAATTACATTTTAAATAATTTCATAAATATCAAATAAATCTTTCTATCAAAACCACCTCAAACCGGACAAAAGATAACGCCACGCTCCGGCTGAAAACAGATGGACTTCTTACTACCTGCTAATATCGGGTTGTCATTGACACCCAAAAGAAGCGGTTGGTGTTCATAATGGATTACCCCTTGAGTGCTCGGTCTCTTTCCCCTTACCCTCCAACATTTTAGGAAAGAGATAGAAATCGGAAGATTTTAGAGATTTTGGTCTAGTCGCGTTACGGGTTAAATAAAAGGGAAAAGAAGTGATTGTCTATATCCTAGCGCTAAAACGTGATTTTATAAGTATGTTTAATACAGAAAGTTTTATCTTAGAAATTCAGGCACCGCCCAAGGAACAAATCCATTTAAGTAATGTTTCATCAACATTAAAACAACGTTTAATGTTGCTGCACTGTTGATATAACGTTATTTGTTTGTTTTTTGCTCAGTGGGCGTGCATGTGGAATTTAGGTAAGCAATATTTATAAAAACATTAAATACATAAATACAGTAACGTCTATGAATAATAAAGGATAAATAAATAATAATATTACGCAATTAAATCTATTTCGTCTATGCTTATTACTCAGCGTAGCACAACGGAATGATAGACGGCACCGAAGGCTCGGCGGTGAAGTCGCCTAGCACCCGCTTGCAAAACGCGTTCAATCCGCTCCGTATAAGAGCTAAAAGCGGAGCGGAAAAAACGATCCGTCCCGCTCCGCTTCCTCGCTCAAAACGTCCATCTAAGACCGCCCTTATTGTAATATTTTATTTTAATACGTTACGTTTTTCGTGATCAGTAATCTTATATTATTATATATATAATATAATTATAATACATTTCCCACATTTTGTTGGTAGTTAGAAAAAAAAATATATAATAAAGTATTGTAATAATAGGAAATAGTCTATTTTTGGCAAACGTGGCAAAAAGTTTGTAATTATGTCTGTGTGAATGACGATTCCTTATAATCTTAATAAATAAATGTCATAAATAATTGATATTATATTTTTTACCGTAGGTTTCCACTCCCAGACTGAGCATGAAGTAAAATTTCGAGTTTAGAAAAGCCTGAAAATTTGGAATTGCAGGGGTGCGCGAGCGAAGCGAGTCGCGCCCCGCCAAATCCAAATTTTCAGGCTTTTCTAAACTCGAAATTTTACTTCATGCGCCACGCGTAAAAAACACCGATTTAATGTGAAGTTTAAAATAAGGCTGGGAATTCGAATATTCGTTAATATCCAAATATGAAACATTCAAATTAGTCAAATATTTGAATAAATAAACTCTTTGAATTTATAAATGTTTCGTTTTAGAAAATTTATTAAATATTTTATTTAAATATTCATATAGCTAAATTAATCAAATATGTCAAAAAGTGAGTGATTTAATAATGTGTATCAAATTCACAGCCATAGTTTAAAATATAGATTCCTTATATAATTTTAAATTTCTTATTTAAATTTACAAAATTTCGGATCTCGAGCTTCGATGGCGCCCCTCTGCTTGATGCGCCTGTGGCTGTCTCCCCCTTGGAGCCCCCCTTACTGCGGCACTGATGGCAACACTGGGTGCATACGACCTTTTTCTATTTGCGTTTGAGATAAAATAATTGCATTTTGTTACTTACTCGTTGGGATTTGTGTTGTTATATTTGGCGGCCAGACTCCTCATAAAGTCACTGTAATTTCTGCCGGAAAGGTGGAGCATGGGATTAGCTTCTTGTGCGGGCGGGGTGTCTGGGTGAGAGGCTGACGAGGGGGTAATGGATCTCGAGGACGTGTCCGGAGTACCCGGACTCAATCGCTCGTTTTTCACATGGTTGTTGTTATTGTTGTGGTAGTCCGCAGGGGATGTTATCGAAGTCGTCGTCACCGTGCCACCACTACTACCCCTGTCAGGTCGCCTCCTCCTTGAAGGCTTGCTAATGGGAGTCGTTGGGCTCTCACTTAAAGCTTCTGTTGTCGTTGTATCACCTAAAATAAAAACAAACATATTTGTAACCGAAAAATTGACAAATAAATTATTTTTTTTATTTAAATAAGTCCAACATTCTGTAAATCCTCACTCAAATAGAGTGATTTAAGAAAAACATAATGAACCACAAATACAAATAACAAAGTGAACATAACGTGGAACGTGTATAATAATATATTTGTTATTGTTATGTATGTAAATTATTTGGTTCTTGATTTCGAATTTGATTTAAGCATTCAATAAACCAATCCCAACAATCCATAATTTGGGTATATGCATGTCCTTGAAAGATACAACTATTAATTAATTGGTAAGTCAAAATTATGAAATGATATCATTAATTAAAGGAGACATTAGTTAATAATAATATCTGTTGATATTTTGGCGGAAATTAATAATTGTACGCGCGAAGGTTAATTTTTACAAAACACACAATTTGCCATTTAAATTTTGTCTATGCAAATAAGTCGGAGTGAGCGTCCAAATGACATTCCGATCTTTTTTGCTTCTTTCACTTCACCTTACGTACAAATTGGTTTAAAGTTCATGAACACAATATGCATTCAATTATTTAACTCATAAAAAACATATTCACATCAGACATGGTACAGTGACTGTGATCAACACATTTAATTTTATTTTATACCATTCGTTTGTTTTATCGTACTATTAGAGATACATAAACGGTTGAATTAGTCAAAAGTTTCAATTTTTAATGCAAAATAAAATTGCGGAACCAAATTTCATCTACCGTCATTTGTTTTAGAGATATAGTGAACAAATGAAAATCTACAACATTTTTTTGTTGTTATAAATTTGTTAATTAGAATGATAACAAGCTGAAATTTTAAATGTACATCAAATATTATCCAAGAAACGCAACAAAATTGAAAGAATTTATACGGGTTGTCCCAGTTTCAAGATACGACATCAAAGGCAGCCATAATTGATTCTTACACCATTGAATAGAGTTGGAAATTTAGTTGGAAATCATACGTCTTATATCAAATTACAATTGTAATTGTCATATCTAGCAAAATGAAAGATCCTGTATAACATTTGTGAATTTATTCGTATTTCCAGTGCCGTACCCAGAGGTCTCGACGCCCTTGGTAATGGTAACACTCGGCGCCCCTAGTTAGAAATATTATACACGAAGTTTTTTTTTTTAAGTATACACATCCTAATTATAGCGTGTATGCTGTAAATCTTTAGATATTTGTTGTTTTTCTATAAAAAGAATACGATTTTAAGCTTTAAACGAATGTTTTCCACTCCCAGACTAAGCATGAAGTATATTTTCGAGTTTAGTAAAAAAATTCGAGTTTAGAAAAGCCTGAAAATTTGGTTTGGACCAAACCAAATTTTCAGGTTTTTCTAAACTCGAAATTTTACATTATGCGCCACGCGTATTAATGACTCAGAATATTGTAAAGTTCACAATATGCTACTAAAGCAGTATGCTAAAGACGTAAATTTTTAACTTCACTTAAAACAAGTGTTTTATAAGCGTAGCGCATGAAGTAAAATTTCGAGTTTAGAAAAGCCCGAAAATTTGGTTTGGTTGGTCCGCTTCGTTAGGCGACCCAACCAAATTTAAGTTTTGAACGAGTTTTGAACGAATTTGGATTTGCACGCTTCGCGTCGAAATCCAAACGTTCAGGCTTTTCTAAACTCGAAGTTTTACTTCATGCTTAACCTGGGAATGGAATCACTCGTTCAAAACTTAAATTTGGTTGGGTCGCCTAGCGAAGCGGACACACAATTACATTTTTAATCAGAGTAACACGGAATCAGATATTTAGTCTGTTATCAACGATGTTCAGTGTGAATAATAAATAATTAGCTTTTAAAAATTTTTGTTAAAACAACTAGTAGCGATATTAAAATGTTAACGGTTGCAAGAAAAAAATAAAATCTAATTTATTCTTAAAGGATATGTATTCGTGATTCGAAAATTCAGGATTCGAATCATTGATTCGAATCATATTTATTTCTTACGAATCTTTTATTCGAGTATTCGTGATTCGGATCATATTTGGTGATCGGATTCGTGATTAGAATCATTTTTACGAGGATTCGTCCCAGCTCTGAGCGCTACGCGATGTCGTGATTTTTTCATGCCCTAGATTCTTGTGTTTTTTCCATGACAACCCAACATTCGTGTAATAAAAGCATCTATATCCAAGCAGAAAGAACCTCTTATTCATTTACCTACGATAAATAAATTTAATCGTTAAACAAATATCACTCATTTATCATCTTTATATGTTTGTAATTCTTGTAGATTAAACGATAGATATTGTAAAATCATTTGATAAGTGGTATTTGACAAAGAAAAAAAAACGTGATAATAATTTTGTCATGAGGAAAAATAATGTGTTACTCATTTGTTAAATATAGATAATTCAACTAAAAACTGTAATATTTTTTATACTCAGACGTCTATTATATCAGATATACATATAATTAATTGACTTTTTCATTCAAAGGCCATTCCAAAAATTTGTAGCTTACACGTTTTAAGTAAGTATTATATGAACTAAACCTCAAAAGAAGATTGCGTGATATAAAAACATAATTACGTGAATAAAAAAGATAAAGTACATAACATATTACATTTTACAGAAATGAAAGAAAGATATGTGGAAAGTGTTAAGATGACAAACGTTTATATCTCGGGAATATGGATGTAAATCTAAATGTAAATATTAGAATAGTTGTCATATTGGTCGTAAAGAAAGATGTTTTATGGTTTACGGCACGGCAGTCGGAGATGACAATCAGGTACCCGACTGGTTGGCCACCGTAGCTTCCAACAACTTATATCTCTCTCCACATACGTTTCTCTTGTTTTATTTCCACATTACACCAAAAATCGAATTTATTAATAATTTAAGTTATACTTAATTAACAGTAGGATATCGTTTATTTATATAATTTATAAAGTTTGATAGAAGATTATAAATGATTAAACCAATTTTACTATTCGATTTTATAAAGGTAAACATCAGATTTTAATAAAACTTACAGAGTAAGTTTGTAACTGTAACTGTAATAACTGAATTCTGAGATTCGACTAATTGAATTTTTTTAGTAAAGTAATCATTTAATTCCGGAGTCAAACAAAATTCATGACAAATTTCATAAATTATTGCCAGTATAGTAAGTTTAATTAATTTTAAAAATTCATACACAAATTCAAATATGTCTACTTACTTATTTTTCGAATCAACACCGAGTCACTCTTAAACCCAGTATTTAGTGCATTTCCAGACAATTATATGCAACCAAGTGTAATCTTTATAAATATCAAACTTGCAGCATGTTTTTATTTTCATAATTTATTGTTTAATTTTATGATAAAGTTTATATAAAAACTTAACCGTGACATGAAAAACAAAATGCGTTTGAGGTAGTTATCGTTATTTAAATGAACCGCTACAAGGCTATTGACTATTTGGTTGAGTGCGTTTCAGGTGATAGTATTGTATCGATTCATTAACAACTCACAAAAGTAAGGTCAATGATAATTTTTTGATATACATATTTCTACGTATAACATGAAAGTTTATCAGCATATGCATTCTCAATAAATGCATAATAATGAATGACAAATACCAGTTCAAACAGTTTCAACTTTATTAAATAAATGTTCACCTTTCGTCACCAGAGGGGTTTATTTGAAATCACTCGCAAAAATTCGCATACGAAAATTTACGAATACTAAAATTCGCACACGAATTGAAAAACTGCGGTGGGTGGTTTATTTTAAATCACACGAATATTGTAATGATCACATGTAAAAGATGCAAAGGGTTGATATGACAACACCGCAAGTTTGCTGTGAAATGTAATGCATTTTCATAGTTTCGATAATCGGTCAATTTGTTTTTGTGAATTAATTGTCATTGTTTGTATCAATAATTCTAAATAAAATACTTAGTGTAAGGGATGTAATATACTAAAACTTATCTCCGACAGGGCAATCATCTAACTTCACAAAGTTCACAAGAGGTAAATGGATTAAAAGTTCACAAAGTTCATAAGGGTTAAAAGAGATAAGAGTTCACAAAATTCACAAGGGTTAAAAGGGTTAAAACATAAAATAATCATAAATAAAAAGTATCAATTAAGGGTTAGTTATCAAATGATAAGGCGTGCGAACGCAATATCTTAAGATCGCGCGAGCACCTTATCTACAAGCACAGTTTATTAGATAGATAAATATTTTATTAAATAACGATAGAACTTATGAAATAATATAATATAAGAAAATAATAAATGTATGATTAAATAAAAGTGAATATTCAATAGTCTTAAATAAGGTGAATACAGAACAACTTTCCCGGTATTCCCGGTTGGTCGCCATCCTGTATTATTCAACTTTATATTCCAAGTACATAAAGTATACATATGTATACTTAAAAAGTGCAGTTGAGAAATAACAAATTCGATACATTTTACTCTTTGCTTACAAAATCAGGGGCATAAACCTATAATTGTTCTAGCGATATTTAAAGTAATCTTATTAAATCATTTAAATATAGAAACATTTTTTACGTATTAAATTAAATGATGTAAATCCAATAAATCACTAATCAAAAATATCCGCAAACAAATCCAACCGATTGACCTTTTCCCACGTCCAGGCAATAATTATTCATAAATTCTCGTCCCGAACAATTATAACATTTATTATCGGCTTTTACGCAACCGGACATCTTCGGGTGCCTAATTAAAAAATAAAAGAGGAATCCACAGTTGCCCAACGATAAATTTTCAAACGTACGCACAAATAAGACTTCTGTAATTACAAAACCGTTCCACGAAGGCACTTCTTCATCTCCTCTCCTTTCTTACGGCTTTAATTTATGAAGGCTGCCTGTCAGCGGGTAGTCCCAGGTCACGATTCTAACTACCACCGACCGATCCAATTCCAAAATATCAGCTCTTTTGAATTACTTAATAAATTGAATCTAATGGTTTTAGAAAGTTAGCAGAATACAATTAAAACTGGCAGTTATTATTATACAAAAAATAATCGCCTCTTAAGATTGTATTAGACGACACTATAGTAGTATACCATTTCCTATCATGGTGTAGTAATACCCAAAATATGACCAAACACGAATCTTATACAGTTTTATATAATAGAAATAGGACATGTTCTATTTGGTAAACCATGATAGAAAATATTATAGTATTTTCTTGTACAAGAAAATACTGTCGTCTAATACAAGCTTTAATTTATGAAATAAGTTAGTTATATTAGTTTATATCGTAACCTAAACGCATGAACTAAGTAACTCAATCTGACTTTTTATTACAAATAGTTCTATCCACTTAAAAAAAAAAAAACTTTGCATTCATATCTTCCACCAATGTTCGTAACCCAGAATGAACAGCCTTCGTGTTTCATAAGGCTGTGTTTCTTACAATGTCTACTGTTGAATTAAATAAGTGTCACGAAATCTTTTTTAAAAAAATTAGAGCCCTAGGGCAACTAATATTATTGAAGCCCTGTAAAATGTTATACCTATGTGTATATTTTAAATACAAATTGATTTAGTGAGTTACGTGAAGATCAAATTTAATTGAATAATAAAGCACTAATAACCTGTTTTAACATTTTTATTTTTACTTCTATATGTACGTTTCGGACACAAAGTGACCATTATCAATGATATTAATCCATTGACTTAGTATTAATCTATTGATGATCACTCTGTGTCCAAAATGTACATTAGAGTAAAAATAAAAGTGCGAAGAAGAGTTATTAGTGCTTTATTTTACAATTAATTTTAAAATCAGTTATTAAAAAAATCAAGTCTCCTTTCTCTTATCACATCCTCTACTACTTATTCAAATCTTAAACTCTAGGTTTGGTAACTTCAGGTACTTAAAGATGAAATATCTGTTTTTGAACTTCAGAAGAAATATATAAAATTACGAAAAAACTATTCGTGAAAATGCAAACAGTGTCTTAATTAATAAGACAATTTAAGACGATAAATATCCATTGAAACAACTACTTCCCGTGCAAATACACCTCCGGATATTGAATTATACAATGAAATATTTAAAATCTTATTTAATTTGATTTGTTACAACGCTCTATTAAAGTATATGTAACGTTTAGGTCAAATTCTCTTCAAACCAACGAACAATACAATTTAAAATAAAAGGAGAGATAGCCTAAGACACTAGTTTTAATCCAAGTCCTTTCACTTCTAATGTGTTGCTATCTCTCCTTTTATTTTAAACTAGTTGTTTCAATAGATATTTATCGTCATAAATTGTCTTATTAATTAATACACTGTTTGCATTTTCACGAATAGTTTTTTCGTAATTTTATATATTATGTTTAAAGTGTGCAAACTATAAGAAGCGTAAGCTTATTTTCTCAAATTCAAATAGTTTTGAATTTGAATTTTATTCAGAAGAAATCTTAGTTATCTACGTCTGGCGCATGAAGTAAATATTTGAAGTTAAGAAAAGCCTGAATATTTCCAGGTGATGGAATGATACAGAGGACTTAAATAAAATCAGATTAATTCTGTATTTGTATTATTTTTAGGTGAAAGTTAACATATGGTTAAAAAATGGCACTTCTGAAAATATTTATTTTTAAAATAGACGAAAAATAATTCAAAAACCTCAGATTTTGTTGAAAAACTAATTCATAGTAATGAACATTTTAATATAGCGCTTAATAATCAGAAATCATTTCTTTTAAAAAATTGTGATAATAATAATAATAATAATAATAATAATAATATTTATTGCGTGCCAGTACATAGAGTTTACACTAGTCATATAAGAGTATTTGAACTATAAAATAATATTAGACTATAAATAAAACATTGATATTAAGATTAAGTTAGTTTACGTACATAAAAGAGACAAAAAACAAAGAACAATAATGTTAAAAACAATGAAATAAAATGAGCTTAGTCTAATACATAAAATACAAAACAATGGTTTACTCGTAACCCGTTGGTGAGATATCACAGAATTTGTGAGCTAAACATTCATCAATTTACTTTAAAAATCAGTAAAAAAAAAATATATCTCTTTAGAACATTCTGTATTTAAAGTCAATATAAAATATTCACAAAGAAGAAAAATTCTTGATTTAAGATGTCCGCTTGAATTTGTTTTATCATCATTGGTTTTTTTTTTAACTAATTTAAAAAACAGATTTTATTTTATTAATATATTTTTAGTTATTTCTGCATTAATTTTTAATCAAGTTAATTTCAGACTGATTTTCATGGATATCAATAATTTAAAAAATAGGTGTTTTATTTTGTCTTCATTAAATACCTTTTTTATTTTTATAAACAATTACATATTTTTTTTGTCTCTTAGTTGTTCCGTCCCTACTAAATAATATTTAGTATCAGCTTACTTTGAAAAGTTTTTTTTCTAAAATGAAGTTGAAAAGAGAAAACACGGGATTACAAATTATGCAGGATAGACTCGCCTCCTATTATTTAAGAGCATAAACTAAAATATTGAATTTTAACATATTCATTTCCACTCAGGTAAAAAAAAGGGTGTGCACATTTTGCATTTGAAAGTAGGTGAGGTCACTATACCTGTGGTATTTATTTGACCCTAAAAAGGGCCAGGATGTAGGCGCCCTTAGCTGATAGGGAAATTACCAATGGACAGCCACCATGACAACAACAATAACAGAAATACCTCCGGGGATTATTCCGTTTACGATCGCCCACTGATTCCGAGAAGTGTGTAGGCAAAAGGTAAAGGTTTCAGCTAATCTTCAGCGTCAGTGCTTTTCAAATGTTACTATATTTCTAGTATCTTATTTCTTTTAAAAATTATGACAAACGAAGACGAAGACGAAGCAACTGTTGGGTGGTTTAAAACTCAAAAATTAACGAAGGAACCACAAAAGGCAAAGTAACAATGCACCTATCTCTGCACTTATATATTCAAACATATTTAGATAAATAATATTTTACAAATAGTTAAAATCATAAAATTGAAATTTGCATGAGTTTTCTTGGTTTCTTTGATAAAAGAGAATATACATATAATAATTACATTTTCATCTCATGGTTTTAATATTGTTTTATATTTAAATTACAATAATGTTTATTCTAAACTAATCTTAATGAAAAATATTTTTCCGAAAATCTAAAAACACTTTAAAATATGTAAAAACATAAAAAGACACGTTCGTGGTCTTCAAGTTATTTTCACGTTCTTAAATAGAAAACACCAATCATGGAATTTACTATAGATGTTTACAACATTTCTAAAAGCTGTGTCGAACTGTGAAAGTGATAAAAAGTTTCCTATTATTTTAGATTGATTTCTATAAATTCAAATTTACAAAATAAAGTTTCATGTATGAATCAGAGCTGGGACGAATCCTCGTAAAAAGGATTCGAATCACGAATCCGAATCACCTAATATGATTCGAATCACGAATACTAGAATAAAGAATTCGTAAGAGATAAATATGATTCGAATCAAAGATTCGAATCCTGTTTTTTCGAATCACGAATACAAATCCTTTAAGAATAAATTTGATTTTATTATTTTTTTGCAACCATTATTATATAAATATCGTTACCAGTTGTTTTAACAAAAATATTCAAAACCATATTATTTATTATTACCACTGAACATCGTTGATAACAGACTAAATATCTGACTCCATGTTACTCTGATTAAAGATGTATTTGTGTGTATTTGGATTGAGTTACGCGAAGAGTTGAATATAATTTACTTAATAAAAGACTAACACTTTCTTCACTAAAAACTAGTGTTTTTAGTGAAGAAAGTGTTAGTCTTTTATTAAGTAAATGTATTTGTGTGTTTCTGAACTTCACTTCAAATCAGTGTTCTATACGCGTGACGCATAAAGTAAAATTTCGAGTTTAGGAAAGCCCGAAAATTTGTCTCGGGTCGCTGCGCGACCCTCGACAAATTTTCACGGGGCTTTTCTAAACTCGAAATTTTACTTCATGCTTAGCCTGGGAGTGGAAAATTCTCGTTTAAAGCTTCAAATTGAACATTAAGAAAAAAACGAGGAATATATAAAGATTTACAGAAAATAGGCTGAATTTGGAATACGTATACTTAAAAGAAAAACTCCCTGTATCTGTTTGCTCCGAAGAAATATAAATAATTATAAACCATAATAAAGATAACAATTAATTTTCTAAAAACACTCGTTAATTAATATTATACACAATTGGCGTTTTTTAAACAATGGCGGCGAATAAGAAAAAAACATGTATTTTTAATCTTCTAGTAGAAATGCGTTTTATGTTATAAGATGTAAACTATCTATCTTTCAGCTAGTAGTACAAGCTCTTTCTGCTAGCAGCAATCGTCCTTTTAGTAGTTGATGAAACAACTACGTTTTTGTTCCTTCTACTATTACAAGGACTTTCTGCAACTAGTTGTAGTACAGGCTCCGTCTGTTGGTGGCAAGACACGATAAGCCAGAACTATCTGAACTAGACGCTCTGTTAATAGCAGCAGTTCTTTCTGCTAGTAGAAATTGTGTTTTTTGCTATAAAAAACGACTGCTAGGTCTTTCTGCTACTAGTGGTAGCACAGGCACCATCTTCCGGTGGCTAGATTTGAAGCTAGAACCATCTGAACCAGACGCCTTGTCTGATAATAGCGGTAGTAGTTTCTGCTAGTAGAAATAGCGTATTCTGCTAAAGAGTGGACGTTTCTATCAGTAGTAGTAGTTATTTCAGCTAGTAGTACAATTTCTTTGTGCTAGTAGCGTTCGTCCTTTCATAACAACTACTATTTTGTTCCTTCTACTACTACTACGAGTAGGTCTTACTACTACTAGTATGGACGGTACTTGTACTACAGGTTCCGTCTGCTGATGGTAAGATATCTGAAGCTAAAACCATCTGAACTAGAAGCTCCGTTAATAGCGGTAGTTCTTTCAGCTGTAGTAATTCTTTTTGCTAGTAGAAGTTGTTCTCAAGACCGTAGCCGGGGGAGGAGGAGGATGTGGGGGTTCATACCTCCCTTGAAATTTTCAAAATGATAAATTTTTGTATGTAAAAGCGGGACTGTAAGAGCAAAAACAATATTTGTCCCTAAGCCCCCTCACGAAATTTTTATAACCCCCCTCGATTTTTTTTCTGGCTGCGGCCTTGGTCCTTCTTTCAGCTTAACAGTAGTTTTTTTTTTATTCTACTACCACTAGTTTTTTCTGTTACTAGTAGTAGTAGTAGTAGTAGTAGTACAGGCCCCGTCTGCGGAACTCGAAGCTCTGTCCTCTCTAATAACGGCAGTTCTTTCTGCTAGTGGACAAATCGTTTTTAACTGAAAAAAAGTAAACGTTACATTTTGTAGTAGATCAATTCAAAGCTTTAAACGAGTGTTTTCCACTCCCAGACTAAGCATGAAGTAAAATTTCGAGTTTAGAAAAGCCCCGTGAACATTTGTCGAGGGTCGCGCAGCGACCCGAGACAAATTTTCAGGGCTTTTCTAAACTCGAAATTTTACTTCATGCGCCACGCGTATAAAACAGTGATTTAACGAGAAATTTAAAAACACACAAAAGACATTTTTAATGTTAATCCTCACAATTAATTCGAATTATTTTTGACGAGTCAAATTCTTTTGTAAGTATTCGAATCTTTTTATAAATATTCGAATCCTTTTATAAATATTCGAATCCTTTTATAAGGATTCGAATCACCCACATATGGATTCGAATACGAATCCTCTTAAAAAAAACGGAACGAATCCGGATCACGAATCCAGTTGAACTAAAGTATTCGAATGCCTCTTTTGAATCCTCTAAAAGGATTCGAATCCAGGATTCGAATCCTAAATGATTCGAATCCTGCCCAGCTCTGGTATGAATTACCTCTTACAAAATATGTAAAAGTTCATAAATAGTCCTTTCAAAATATATTTGTTATTTTTACTCAAAGTAAAACATAGAAATGTGTAATCCTTGGTTAAAAGTTGACACAGGCGAAATCAAAGCACTGTTTACAAAATGTGCATGTGTAATATTGTATTTCAAGCTGATTCGCTTCACTACGCAAAAAATTAAACGTTCAGTTACTCGTTAGAAGCTTTATATTAAATACTTTTATAAAAACAATGCCTGAAAGTTTACAGCGTAAACATACATCTGAATATACATACTTAAAAAAAAATCCCTATATATGTATACTGAAAAAGACTGTTATTCCTTACTTCACTTTTTATTTGTATCGTTAGATCTACATTTTGAAACACAAGGTGCTCATTATCAATATCAAATAACTTGATAGTGCTCATTATTGTGTCTCGAAATGTACATCTAACGATACAAATAAACTCAAAAACATACACCTATATATGTATGTATACAAAAATGATCACTGCTTGAATAACATTTTTGATTTTTGTAATTATCCATATACTTCTCACTTTATGAGAACCTCCGGTTATCTACGTTTATAATTAATTATCCACGCGATATATAGTGAATAATTATGTATACTCTATGTTTTTTCAACGAGGCGAATCGAAATTCCGCGTGAATGACGGGTGCTGGCGATGGCAGATCTAACACAAACACAATTTTTCCGAATCCGATCCACTATCAAACATTTATTAATCATCAACATACATATATGACTCCCTAAAAACTATTATCAATTGACCTACATTTCGCGAGGAAGAAATTATATAAACTGAGATCATTTAAAAATAGGCAAACTATTTGGAATGCCGGTTAAATACCCATGCGCGAATTTACCAGAGAACAAAAACATGTTGCCTATCATTATTAAATAACGGAGACCACAGATGGCGTTCGCGCTGTCAATTTAATTATAAATTACAATTAATAACAAATTATAAATATCAATTAAAGATACTCAAATTTAAATTATAAAATACCGCCCCTTATCTTCTAGAGCAGCGATTCTCAATCTTTTTTGGTGACGGAACCCTTTTGGAAAGCGAAATACTTGACGGAACCCTACAATAAAACAATAGTTTTTAAAAGTGTATTCTTTATTAATAATTCATCATAATAAAAGTACCATGTAACAGTTACTTGTTACTTACTTACATAACAAGTAAAATAATATAAGATATTAAAAAAGAAAACAATGGGAGGTATGAAACTGTTCTTTTATTTTTCATCAATTGGTGGACATCAGGTTTGATAGAGGACTGTTGAAGTCTCATATCAGGTTCGGCATCCAGTCTAATGCGGTATTTTGTTTTCGTGCTTGCATAGGTTGAGAATCCTGTTTCGCACAAATATGTTGTTGGGAACGGGAGAAGAATATTCAGAGCCATTTTGGGAAGCATTGGATATTCATCACGGATTCTGCACCAAAAATCGTCTAGAGGCGTCGTTTTGAACAGTGACTCCATACTTGTGTCTGATGACATTTCTAAAAGAGATTGATATATCTCGATTGATATACTTTCGGGCTTTTGTAAGTTGGGTAAAAAAGAATTATGAATCCATAAATTCAGTTTCATTTTTGTATTCTGTTCTTCGGGAAAATACTTCTCAAAAGATGCGCGCATCGAAGTGAGATATTGGACCAATTCTTCAAATACATCATCTTGAAACATTTCTGAGTCGTTATCGCTAACAAACTCACTGATTGACGTAAAGCTTTCTATTTCTCTCTTTCCAACGCAAATAATCCAAAAATCTAATTTTCTTATAAAGGCAGTTATTTTCTTACAGGCCTGGAACATTTATCATTGCAAGATAAACAGACAACATCTGTTTATCTTGCAATGATAAATTTAATTCGTTCAGTTTTTGAAAGATATCCGCTATAAAAGACAGTCGGAACAACCAAGTTTTATCATACAAACAGTCTTTCAAATTAGAAGAAGTGTCTGAAACAAACATTTGTAACTCAGCTCTGAGTTCAAATAGCCTTGTTAAAGTTTCACCCCGAGACAGCCATCGCACGTCTGTATGGAGCAGCAGTGTTTTATGTTTGCTGCTATAATTTTCACACAATAATGAGAACAATCGGGATTGTAGTGGTTGTGATTTGATAAAATTAATTATTTTTACGGCTTCATCCATAACTAATTTTAAATTTGACGGCGTTTGCTTCATCGCCAGTGCTTGTCTGTGCAGGATATAATGGTTGGAACTACAATTAGGCACTTTATTTTTTATTCGTGACAATACTCCTGCTGTCATACCAGCCATCGCCTGGGCCCCATCTGTACAAATGTCAATGCAATCGTTCCAACTGAGATTATTGTCCTCAAAAAATATATTTATTTTAATAAAAATTTCTTTTCCGGTAGTGTTTGTGAGCAGCGGTGAATACATAAGCATGTCTTCTTCAAAAGAACTTTCATATGGTTATCTTACGATAACCAGCAAGATAGCCAGACCAGCGACATCAGTCGACTCATCTATTTGCAAGACAAATCGTGTTATTTGTACACCTTGTAACTAGTTCTTGTTTGACGTAGCTCGCCGTGAAACAGTATCTATTGATAGCGGCACAGTAGAAAGATGCTTTGCAGATTTTTTTATCGAGTATACATTTTGTTATGTCTAACACACATGGTTTTATTAAATTCTCAGCTATAGTGTGCGCTTCACCTGCTTGTGCAATGCGATGGCTAACTAAATATGAGGCCTCCGTGGACTTTTGATTGATAGTTTGGGTAACATGCATCATAGTTTTTTGACTATCCAATAACTGTTCTTTTTTACGTACAAAAAAATCTTTATTCTTGTCTTTAGCCTCGGGGTGTACAGTTTCTAAATGTCGGCGCAACTTGACAGGTGCCATGGAGCTATTAGGAAGCAGTTTACTACATAAGATGCAGAGAGGTGGGCCGTTGGAATCAACAAATCCAAAACTGATATATGATTCATCATACTTCCTTTTTTTCGCCTTTGCAACCGTGGAACTTAACGTCGTGCATCATCGTCTGGATCGGTAATTGCTGTATACTCCGCGCGTACTGCTTTTGAACATTCGGCTTCGTTAGAAGATGTTGTTGCAACACGTTTAACGCCTTTAAGCCAACGTTCCACGATCGTTACTGCGTAGAAGAGTTTAGTGCAAAGAATAAATGTACAAAACTGATACAATCAGAATACAGCAGTAGAACAATAAACACTTTGTTTCTAGCAGGTAGGTACTTATCGCTGCGATGACTACAGGGGTATCGCGGAACCCTAGGGTTCCGCGGAACACACTTAGAGTATGGCTTTTCTATAATCTGTTTAAAATCTAGGAGGAGCGTTTTAAATTTCACGGACCAAAACCTACAACTCTGATTGGGCGAGAGTGCGCCCATTTTACACTATGCTAATTACGTCATTAATAGACGCAACAGTTGAGATAACCTTAATTCGAAGCGTTACCGAGTTGCAACTTTGTCTGTTTCGTAATAACCTTTTGTGCCATGTTTCTTTAGCATAGTTAAAAGTTAGTTTTGTTTATATTGTTGTGATGGATTATGGACCCAGTACAAGCTCGGTGATAATATTACCTTCACCTCCGAATAAGCGTTAGAAGTTGGATTTGGGTCATTTATATCTGTCTGAAAAACAGTGCATAATAAATATGTATAAGCAGATGATAACAGATGATCCACATATAAAAATGACTGCTGTTGTATCAGACATTGTTGGTGCAGTAGGTGAGATATCAAATAGCATAAGAATATGCATCAAATAATAAAATGTTTAGTTTTTAAGAAATGTAAATTCTACTGTTTATAGTACCATTAGCAAATATAAGAAATCCGAAGAGATTTGTAGCCCTAAACAGCTTAGAGGACATAATTACAAGTTTTGATGACGTAGTGAAGAGATCCGTGCATAGTTTCTTCTATAAAAATGAACTGCCAACTTTGAATAAAGTTTTAAAAGTAGTAAACGATCATACAGGCATGTCGAAGATGAGTCGTTCTACTTTGTATAGTTTTATGAAACAAATCAATTTTAAGTAAGTTAGAGACTAGAGCTGGGCAGGATTCGAATCATTCAGGATTCGAATCCTTTTAGAGGATTCAAAAGAGGCATTCGAATACTTTAGTTCAACTGGATTCGTGATCCTGATTCGTAACATTTTTTTAAGAGGATTCGTATTCGAGTCTAAATGTGGGCGATTCGAATCCTTATAAAAGGATTCGAATCCTTGTGAAAGGATTCGAATTCTTACAAAAGGATTTGAATCATCAAAAATAATTCGAATTAATTGTGAGGAATAACATAAAAAATGTTCTTTTGTGTGTTTTTAAATCTCACGTTAAATCACTGTTATGCGCGTGGCGCATGAAGTAAAATTTCGAGTTTAGAAAAGCCCAGAAAATTTAACAGACTAAATATCTGACTCCCTGTTACTCTGGTTACAGATGTATTTGTGTGTTTCTGAACTCCAGTTCACATCACTGTTTTTACGCGTGGCGCATGAAGTAAAATTTCGAGTTTAGAAAAGCCCGAAAATTTGTCTCGGGTCGCTGCGCGACCCTCGACAAATTTTCAAGGGGCTTTTCTAAATTAGAAATTTTACTTCATGCTTAGTCTGGGAGTGGAAACGCTCGTTCGAAACTTCAAAGTAAATGCTTTGATAAGAACATTAAATGATTGGAAATGTGTTTAAAGATAAATCTAGTTTTAAAAATTTTGTTTAATATTGTTCGAAGTAAAACTGACATGGCAGCCACAATCTGAAATGTTATATTTTTCCGACATTTCCCTGACTAAAGATTTTTTCCCTGGCCTTTTAATATCTTTCTTCTGTGAGAAATTTTCATTCTGTTTAATAGGTTTCACTGTTTTTGCCAATATTTAAGTTAATTTTATAAATTTTTACGTGTTTTGTAGTTTGCCTGCTGATTTTGACAAATTTAATAATATCATATGGCTTTTTTGTTAGTGTTATGGTCAATTTGAATATAATTCCATGAGTTTTCTCTGACTTTCCCGGTTTTAATGATATACAGTGAATTTTTTATTTACGTAAATTTAAGGCATTAGTCGATTTTATAATAGAGTTCAATTTGAAGTTTTGAACGAGTTGTTCCACTCCCAGGCTAAGCATGAAGTAAAATTTCGAATTTAGAAAAGCCCCGTGAAAATTTTCGGGCTTTTCTAAACTCGAAATTTTACTTCATGCGCCACGCGTAAAAACAGTGATGTGAAGTGGAGTTCAGAAACACACAAATACATCTGTAACCAGAGTAACAGGGAGTCAGATATTTAGTCTGTTATCAACGATGTTCAGTGGTAATAATAAATAATTAGGTTTTGAATATTTTTGTTAAAACAACTGGTATCGATATTTATAGATTAATGGTTGCAAAAAAATAATAAATTCAAATTTATTCTTAAAGGATTTGTATTCGTGATTCGAAAAAACAAGATTCGAATCTTTGATTCGAATCATATTTATCTCTTACGAATCCTTTATTCGAGTATTCGTGATTCAAATCATATTAGGTGATTCGGATTCGTGATTCGAATCCTTTTTACGAGGATTCGTTCGAGCTCTGATAAAGACACATTATTATATAAATTGCATATTATATTATGAACATAATGTAAATATGTTTTATTTCACAGATATATGGCGAAATGCCGTATAAGCATTTTAATTGAACTGACATTATCGTTCGATGGAAAAGAAAATATTTAACCACAATTAAGAAGTACAAAATGAATATTTGATTTCATTTAAAGAGTAATTATGAAATAATTTAAAATTGCCGCCAAATTTATCAAGTGATATTTCTGGTAACCTTTTATAGTGTAAGTTGGGCTTTGGCACTTACTCCTTCTAGTTTTTAAATAGACTATAGAGTACCTGAGCCCGTACAGTACCGGTGCAATTTGTCATCGGTGAGAAGTTGCACGTCATTTTACTTCGAACGGTTGGGTAAATTCTTGCCAAAATGACGTCATTTCAGTGCAACTACTCACCGATGACAAATTGCATCGGTACTGTGAATACGGGCCCTGTTCAATAATTTACATATATAGTTAAAAATCCACAAAATATATTTGTGCCCCTTTTCTTATTTCACACAATATCGGCGTATTTCACGAGTGTAAAAATGATATAATTGTGTTTATGTCTGTTATCCGATATCATTTCTCGGATTTATCCTCAGCCACATTTGAATAAATATAAGACGTTTGTTCAATGCCGTAACGCGGCCAAAAGAGGGCATTGTATTCACTCCGTATGGGCAGGACTTATCTCTGGCGTATCAAAGATAAACACCATAAAGATTATTAAGTATGTTCCATTTAGGTTATCTTACCGACATCCTTACTCCGGATCTCAGAATAGGTGATATAATTGTATATTACGTATTCTGTTACACATATTGACCAAAAGATTTTAGATAAATAGTTTACTACCTTATGTATTTTAAACACAACCATATATGGTTTGATATCAGATGTACAGGCAAGCAATATAAGATGATTGTTACAATGTTGATCGTCCTATACAGGGTGGGTGACTTTTTAGCTTCCAGCTTATATCTGCTAAGGTATTTAAGAAAAAAGTTGAATACAGATTGTTTTAATTCGTGGCATGTTTTCCGGAAAAATCTAAACATTTTTTGGGAATCATATTCTTAATCAAATTCTCTTTACAATAATGTATTACAAGTGTGTAGTACTTGGCTTTTAAATTATGACTAATAACTGAATTATTGTAGTCATGTGATATTGTTTTATTTATTGTCAAATTTGAAATATTGGTGAATAATTAAAACTTTGATGTACAGGGTGCAGCATTTACTATAGTTTCTTCAAGTAAAGTACCAGAAATATGAATAATAGGCAAAAACTAATATATACTTCCAGAGCTCTTTTTCGGAGCATATTTCATGTGGCTTATAAAATCTCTCTATCATCAATTGTTTTCGAGTTATACGTCAAAACTCAAAACTTGGCTATTTTGAAATATTAAAAAAACTTTCTTATTTAAAAAGATATTGACATACAGTAAAAATGTTCCTAAGACACTATTTTAAGTAGAATACGCTGACCATATCAGATTTTGTTTTAAGTTTAACCATTATGAGATATGACATAAAGTTGTATTATTTTAAATACAAATTATAGTTGGCCATGTCTTTAATCGCTTCCATTTTTCACAAGCTATCCAAAAATAAATCATATGGTATATTTGAATTTAACTTTATTTATTTGTTTTAAATTTTAAATCAATATATCAAGAAAGCCATGACGACAAATAAATTAATTGTAAACAATAACAATATGAAACATCAACTGTCTTTATTACCTTATTATAGTTGCTTTAATAATCTTAATAAATGGTAGCTATAAATATTTTCCGAGATGAGCGCCTTTTAAATTCATACGCATTAATTGCATATTATTAAAATATCCGAGTGACTTCTCAATTCTAAGTGGATATTATTTTTAAGTTCTTCGATATGTCTTTTTCTTTATTTTCCCCAAAAAGAACAAAATTTTTGGTTCGTGAGTTCCAAACCATCTATTAGGAAATTTTAAATTGAAATAATTTGCAACGCTATTGACATTGTGTTCTAAATATTTTATTGTATTCAATATATTATGTTAGAGCTAAATATAATATATTAAACTAGGTGTTTAATAAGTAATCTTTTTTAAATGTCGTTTCTGTCAGTATACAAATAAAGTGAAAGGAATGAGGTGACATTTTACATTTTAAATTGTTGTTTACGAATTATTTATTTTTATCATGGTATTATTTATAAATGAATTAAATTAAAAATTAAATAAACTAAAAACAAACAATTCAAGGTAAATTGAAGTAATGCAAATGATATACTTTTGGAAAGCTTACAATAAACGTGATCGAATGATGTCATGGCCAACTATGATTTGTATTTAAAATAATACAACTTTATGTCGTATCTCAAGAAAATTAAACCTAAAACAAAATCTAATATGATCAAGATTTTCTACTTAAAAAGTGCCACAAGAAAGTTTTCACATCATGCCAATATCTTTATAAATAAAGAGGTTATTTCAATATTTGAAAATTGCAAAATTTTGAGTTTTGGCGTATAACTCGAAAACAATTGAAGATAGATAAATTTTGATTAGGTACAAGAATAAGCTCTAAAAAAAGAACTCTGGAAAGAAACTCGAAATTTTACTTCATGCTTAATTAAGGAGTGGAAACACTCGTTTGAAGTTTTAAATTTAACGTTTTTCAAATCGAGATAAGTATACTTAAAAGAAAAAATTGTCTATATCTACATGTCCCTACAAGTACTTAATATATGCATGTTTGAATATGCTTTCGTCCGTACTCATATGTGACTGAACTCGTAATTTATATCTTTGTGAATTATTGTTAATTTATAAGAAAATATTTTTAGCTTAAACCCAACAAAGCTATAATAATACAATAAAATTTAAAAATATTAATTAACTTAGTCACATTTTATAGCATGAAATCGCACTAAATACTTGTAATGTAATTATAAAAAATAAGAGTGTGTAACAAAGAATAAAATCAAAGCAGATGACGTAGCGTTTCCTTCGTGAACACACCAAACGACCCGCATTAATATCTCCATTATATTTATACCACCTCCATTCAGTGAAATTAATTCCCCACCACAGGAAGCTGATTAATTTCGAAAACGTGCCCATAACTTACCCACACAAATCAAACTCATTTTTCAAAAACACCAATTCATACGTTTCAAACCATATTTTCCAAACAACAAATTCTTACAGGTAGCCGGTACTCGGTACACTCTACTGGAATTATTCAATCACTCATCTACATTCCATTCTGTCAGTATATATGTTGCTCATTTACTTATGTACAAACGAGAAGGAAAGAGATATCTCCTTGTGGATTGTCGTGGTGAGGAAAGAGAGAGACGGTTTTGTTTGTGGTTGGGTTGGAGGAAGTGGCTCTGAGCTACCGTCTGACATTTACAATAAGTCAAAGTTTTCAATGTCTGCCGTTGCGGAGGAGATTCACGAGCGTCGCTTGAATCCACAATTAACTTTGTGTCAACGCGAAACATACTAATAACCCACCTGAAGACCTGTGGGTAATATTGATACCGAACAATGATCTCTAACCTTGTACAAATATAGACACAACCTTAAATACATAGACTTATGTATGTCACATTTGAATATCTCATTAAATGGTAAATTCATGGAAATACAATAAACTTGAATTTTTTTAATGTATCAATATATTTACTCACTGCTCAACCTATTGTTTTTTAGGATAGAATTCATCATAACAATATCAGAAACGCTACTAACTTTAAAAAATATAAATTTGCCATATCATTTGAGAAGGATTTCATTAAGTAATTTTATAACCACTTCAATGGATAATAAGTAATTTTAGCCTAAAAGAAGGTTATGGTTAGATCTTTATCGAGTCCTAATTTATAAAATTATATCAAGTTCTTATATTTCATTGCGATTTCCTTTAATTATTACCAAGAACCTAGAATCAGACAATTCGCTATTGTACTTATTTGTCTAAATATTTGACAGAAACGTTTTAATATAATATAAATAACCTGTTCCACTACTATACAAAGAGTAACAACTCGTTCAAAATATCTAAAACTAATGCCGGGAATTTTTTAAATTTAAGTATTTGAATATTCATTCAAAAAAATATCCAAACCTACGAATTATTCAAATATTCAAATTATTTAAATATTACAATAACTTAAATCTTTGAATATTTGAATAATCGATATTGAAGCCGTTTATTTTGAAAGTGCCATAACTCCATTTCTCTATTTTTGGTCTTGATTTTGAGTTAGCAATTCCAGCCTTAATCAAAGTATGTATTAAATATTTCGTTTATTGTTTGTCCAAATGTGTTATTTGAATACTCGAATATTTTAGTTTAATTTTGAATGAATATTCGAATACTAAAGTTAGATTTTCTTTTTTTTTGGTTTTTCTAAACTCGAAATATTTACTATTTCGTTTATTGTTTGTCCAGATGTGTTATTTGAATAATCGAATATTTTAGTTTAATTTTAAATGAATATTTGAATACTTAAGTTAGAATTTCTTTTTTTTTGGTTTCTCTAAACTCGAAATATTTACTTCATACTTAATCAAGGATTGGAACACACATGGTAGAAAACTATTAAAACGTTCAATGAAAACTGTGAATTATTGAAAAAAAAAACAAACACAAACTGCAGTTATTTTAACAGTCTTTCTGAGTTTAGTTGATTATCTTGGTTTACGTCCATTTTCTATGAACTGAGATTTATAAGATTGTCGCCAATATTTATAATATTATTGACTGTCGCCAAATTTTTTATTTGGATTTTGAAATATTTAAAAATGCACTTAATACTGACGACACGTCCATTTTCATCAATTTCACAAGTTCTTAATTTTCATTATTATTTTAATCTTTATATATTATCACTTTAAATGCAACAACTATGTCAGAAAGGTTTCACTTTCTGTTGAATACTAGATAACAGAGCTGGGATAAATCCTCAAAAACGGGATTCGAATCACCTAATATGATTCGAATCAGGAATACTCGAATAAAGGATTCGTAAGTGAAAAATATGATTCGAATCAAAGATTCGAATCCTCATTTTTGAATCACGGATGCAAATCCTTTAAAAATAAATTTGAATCTAATATTTGCAACCAGTAACATTTTATTCCATCAGTTTCTATTAACAAAAATGTTCATTTACCGACTAAATATCTAATTAAATAATGATTTTTATTAATGATGATATATGTGTTATTGAACTTTATTTTAAATTAGTGTTTTATACGCGTCTCGCATGAAGTAAAATTTGGAGTTTAGAAAAGCCCCGTGAAAATTTGTCTCGGGTCGCCTCGACAAATTTTCTACGCGGGGCTTTTCAAAACTTGAAATTTTACTTCACGCTTAGTCTGGGAGTGGACAACACTCGTTCTTAGAAATTTCAAATTAAAGGATCACTCTAGATTACTAAGTTTAGTACCATTTTACTAAGGCTACAGCTCGAAGGACCAATCATGGTCTTCGGAGACTGAAGGACTACAAGGAATCGAAGTTTCTTTACAGGAAAACAACGAATATCTGAAGGTTTACAGCATGGATAGGAAAGAAAACATCCAATTTTGAAAAAATATCGAAGCTGGGTTGGTTTTCAGTGCGTTTTTAACTTCACTTTAAATCAGTGTCTTATACGCGTGGCGCATGAAGTAAAATTTCGAGTTTAGAAAAGCCCCGTGAAAATTTGTCTCGGGTCGCTGCGCGACCCTCGACAAATTTTCTACGCGGGGCTTTTCTAAACTCGAAATTTTACTTCATGCTTAGTCTGGGAGTGGACAACACTCGTTCTTAGAAGTTTCAAATTAAAGGATCACTCTAGATTACTAAGTTTTATTACCATTTTACTAAGGCTACAGCTCGAAGGAACAATCATGGTCTTCGGAGACTGATTCACTACAAGGAATCGAAGTTTCTTTACAGGAAAACAACGAATATCTGAAGGTTTACAGCATTGATAGGAAAGAAAACATCCAATTTTGAAAAAATATCGAAGCTGGGTTGGTTTTCAGTGAGGTTTTAACTTCACTTTAAATCAGTGTTTTATACGCGTGGCGCATGAAGTAAAATTTCGAGTTTAGAAAAGCCCCGTGAAAATTTGTCTCGGGTCGCTGCGCGACCCTCGACAAATTTTCTACACGGGGCTTTTCTAAACTCGAAATTTTACTTCATGCTTTGTCTGGGAGTGGACAACACTCGTTCCTAGAAGTTTCAAATTAAAGGATCACTCTAGATTACTAAGTTTATTACCATTTTACTAAGGCTACAGCTCGAAGGACCAATCATGGTCTTCGGAGACTGAAAGACTACAAGGAGTCGAAGTTTCTTTACAGGAAAACAACGAATATATGAAGGTTTACAGCATGGATAGGAAAGAAAACATCCAATTTTGAAAAAATATCGAAGCTGGGTTGGTTTTTAGTGCGTTTTTAACTTGACTTTAAATCAGTGTCTTATACGCGTGGTGCATGAAGTAAAATTTCGAGTTTAGAAAAGCCCCGTGAAAATTTGTCTCGGGTCGCTGCGCGACCCTCGACAAATTTTCTACGCGGGGCTTTTCTAAACTCGAAATTTTACTTCATGCTTAGTCTGGGAGTGAACAACACTCGTTCTTAGAAGTTTAAAATTAAAGGATCACTCTAGATTACTAAGTTTATTACCATTTTACTAAGGCTACAGCCCGAAGGACCAATCATGGTCTTCGGAGACTGAAGGACTACAAGGAATCGAAGTTTCTTTACAGGAAAACAACGAATATCTGAAGGTTTACAGCATGGATAGGAAAGAAAACATCCAATTTTGAAAAAATATCGAAGCTGGGTTGGTTTTCAGTGCGTTTTTAACTTCACTTTAAATCAGTGTCTTATACGCGTGGCGCATGAAGTAAAATTTCGAGTTTAGAAAAGCCCCGTGAAAATTTGTCTCGGGTCGCTGCGCGACCCTCGACAAATTTTCTACGCGTGGCTTTTCTAAACTCGAAATTTTACTTCATACTTAGTCTGGGAGTGGACCGTCAAGATTTTCTACATATCGAGATTTTCGATATTTCTAGATTTTTGTCGATTTATTCACAGTTTGTTATTATATTAAATGCAACTTTAATAATAAATAAATATGGTTTTTCTTAGGAATAGAATATTAATAATAAATATTAATAATAATAGTACATTTAATCCATAAATCAGCAAATACATACATATATACATTTATAGAACAAGTCAAGAAAGGAAAAAAGAAAAACATGTGAACATTAGTCTAATGAACAATTTAAAAATTCGTCTATAGAATAGAATGCGTGTTTCATGAGCAATTCTTTGACTTTCTTTATTAAAGTGGTATCTAGACTCACAGACTTTTAAAGAAGTTGGCAGGTGATTGTATAATATGCAACCATTATATGCTAATGATTGTTCATAGATAGCTTTAAGATGGGCAGGCATGACGATATCAATTCTATGTCTAGTGTAATAATTGTGCAAATCCGAATTTAACTTACAAGATAATTTGCTAGAATATGCAAATTTTATTATTTCATAGAACAGTCAAAATATTATATTCTCTGAAACTACTTTTGCAAGACTCGTTGTATTTTAATTTAGCAATGACCCGTAGCGCCTTTTTTGTAAAATAAAAACTCTCAAGATGATACCTTTATTTGAGTTTCCCCAGAACATAATTGCATAATTTATAAGAGAGTAGATTTTCCCAAAGTAAAATGTTTTTAAAGCGGATGTATCACATTGATTTGAAAGTATGCGCAGAACATACAATTGCTTACTTAATTTAGGAGATAGATCATCGATGTGATCATTCCAGCTTAGGTGATTGTCTAAAGTCATTCCTAACAGTTTAGTTTTAGATGACAGCTGAATTGTTAGGTTCGAAATATTTATGTTATTGGGAATAGATAAACGTGATCTCTTATTTTTAAACAAAATACAAGATATTTTCTCTGAATTTAGAATTAATTTGTTGTTATCTATCCACTGTACAAGTTTGTCATATATTGTATTAGCTTCATTTGTAACTTCATCAATATTTTCGCCTATAATAAATATGTTATTATCGTCTGCATATGAAACTATTGCATTGTTGCCAATAATAAGGGACTTTGCCAGATTATTTGCATAGAGTATATATAGGGTAGGACCAAGAATTGATCCTTGGGGGATCCCCATTTCAATAATTTCCTTAGGTGATCTGTATTTGTACAATTCTACAAATTGTTGACGATTTTTTAAATACGATTTAATCCAATTTAAGGGATTTCCCCGAATTCCCATATGTTCTAGTTTCTTTAGGAGAATAGCATGGTTCACGCAATCGAAGGCTTTGCTTAAGTCAACAAATAGGCCTAAAACGACTTTGCCACTGTCCAAAGATCCTAATATTAATTTTAGCATATCTTGGAGTGCTGTGTTTATATCTCTCGATTTGCGAAAACCATGCTGCGCCGCTGAGAGACCAAATGTTTTTGTGACAAAATTAAATTATCGACTATTCATTGTTTGTTCATAGAATTTTGAAAATACTGATAATATACTTATTGGTCTGTAGTTTGTATAGTCTCGTTTACACCCTTTTTTATATACCGGTTTAATCATTGCGGTTTTTAGATAGGTCGGAAATTCTCCACACGTAAATGATAAGTTGATAAGGTATGCAATATGATGTGCTATGGGAGATATACAAATCTTAATTAAAGAACACGGTATGTCATCAAAATTGGCACTTTTTGTATTGTTGAGATTTCGAGATATATCAATTATCTCTTCAGGAGTCACAGGGTGTAAAAATATGCTCTTGAGATTAGGTGTTGATACTTGATTTAAATATGACAAATCTATATCCTTAGGCAATTTTTCAATTAATATTTTAGGGATATTTGCGAAGTAATTGTTAAATAGATCAGCCGCTTCATTATCAGTGAGTTCACCCATTAAGAGCCGAGCAAATTATAAAGTTAACTCTAATAGTTAATTTTAGGTAAAATTTTGCATCTTTTTCTATGATTTTTTTTTTAATGATTTATTATATTACATCGATTTTGTAAAAGAGTTAAGCATGAAGTAAAATTTCGAGTTTAGAACAGCCCTGCGTAGAAAATTTGTCGAGGGTCGTGCAGCAACCCGAGACAAATTTTTGCTCTGATTTAAAGTGAAGTTAAAAATGCACTAAAAACCAACTCAACTTCGATATTTTTTCAAAATTGGATGTTTACTTTCCTATCCATGCTGCGAACCTTCAGATATTCGTTGTTTTCTTGTAAAAAAACTTCGAGAGACCGAAGGACTACAGGTATCCTTCGGTCTCCGAAGACCATGATTGGTCCTTCGAGCTGTAGCCTTTGTAAAATGGTAATAAACTTAGTAATCCGTCAATTTGAAACTTCTAAGAACGAGTGTTGTCCACTCCCAGACTAAGCATGAAGTAAAATTTCGAGTTTAGAAAAGCCCCGCGTAGAAAATTTGTCGAGGGTCGCGCAGCGACCCGAGACAAATTTTCACGGGGCTTTTCTAAACTCGAAATTTTACTTCATGCGCCACGCGTATAAAACACTGATTTCAAGTGAAGTTAAAAATATACTATTAAGGTTGGAAATTTTTCATGGTTAAGTAACCAAATATGCCTTCACAAATATTTGAATTATTCTAAAATGTAAATATTTATATTATGAATAATTTAGTGATTTAAATATTCATATTAGAATATTAAACTATTTGAATTAATCGAATTCGAATCCCTGCCTTATGAGCGATGATTCGAATTATTTGAGAAGATTTGAATCCGTGTATGAGGATTCGAATCCTTTTATAAGGATTCGAATCCTTTTATAAGGATTCGAATCCTTTTATAAGGATTCGAATCCGTTTATAAGGATTCGAATCCTTTTATAAGAATTCGAATCCTTTTATAACGATTCTAATCCGTTTATAAGGATTCGAATCCTTTTATAAGGATTCGAATCCTTTTATAAGGATTCGAATCCTTTTATAAGGATTCGAATCATCTACGTCTGGATTCGAATACGAATCCTTTTAAAAAAATGTAACGAATCCGGATCATGAATTCGTTTTCACTAAAGTATTCGAATACCTCTTTTGAATCCTCTAAAAGGATTCGAATCCGGGAATCGAATCCTGAATGATTCGAATCCTGCCCAGCTCTGCTGGATTATAAGTAATTTTGATTATTTGATCAATTTTCTTGAATTTTATTTTTGTTGTATTGATATTCAATTAAATTAATACATAATTTTACTAACAATAACATTTAATTTTTTGTAATGGCTGAACGTATTTGTTAGTGTCGTACAAATTAAACTAATAGAGATAGCTCAAATATTTTATTTTGGGAAATACATTTGCGACATTTAAAAATCCTCCAGAGGTCGTTTTTAGGATATGCTTGTGCACACCCTTTTACACACAAGTTAAATGTGATTTTTCCTCAAAAAAAAAAAAATATTTTTTTAAATAAATAAATATAAACTGTTTTACAACTAACATCTAATAAGGAAATGTACATATCCCGATATACATTTTCAGGTATTCGTTGATTTTATTAGAGCATTCAATTTTAAGCTATTAACGAATGTTTCCACTCATTAATTAAGCATGAAATAAAATTTCGAGTTTAGAAAAGACTAAAAATTTGGATTAGTCGCTTAGCGAAGCGGAACGACTAATCCAAATTTTCACCCTTTTCTAAACTCGACATTTTACTCATGCGCCAGGCGCAAAACACTAATTCAAAATAAAGTTTAAATTAATTCATAAACATATTCAAATATTTGAATGTCTGTGTTGTTCGAATATAAACGAATAATATTCAAATAATTTAGTGATTGGAATACTGAAATTTGAATATTCAACCATTTAAATTTTTCGTATTTGAATCCCAGCCTTATTGAAACCAACTTTGGCATTTTATGTGTATTATTGTATCCCAAAAATTATGTAAATTGTATTGTAATAATGGACACATTCTAGCTGTCATAATATTATATAATTATTAAAATAAGGCAACGAAACCCTTCTAGATGGGTCAAATCCAGAATTCCAACTCAGCAGGTATAATTAGGTGCGACCGGTGTGCCATCAAAGACGACAGATTTCCAGCGTAAATCCGTTCTAATGACACCAGATGCTTAATCTCTCATTTCGAGAAAAGTCTACGCCAAGAGACCTATGGAATGTGATAAATGATCAATATTTTAAAAATATACCTCATGTTTTTTAGTAGAAATATAAAATAATTAATTAAAACCATATTGATCTACTTCCTGTTTCTGGATTTCGACAACAAAATTAATACAGATTTGCCAAATTTCATACATCTAGTTCAATACTTATCTACATATTTTAAACATAGATTTCGATTTAATAATATTAACTGAAACGTGGAAATGTCATGACACTAAATATTTTCAGCTGGATGGTTATATGTTATACAGTAATAAAAGTCAATTAAACCGGAATGATGGAGTATTAATAGATATTAAATCCAGTATTCCTCATTCTAATGTTGTGATTGAAATTAATGACTTCAAATTCATGAGATCGACTATTAAAATACAAAATACAAATATTGCCATTACATCGGTCTATAGACCCCATACTTATACAATTCAAAATTTCATTAACTCAACTAAACTATACTTAAATGAACATACTAAAACTCAGTTAGAAATATTTGCAGGAGACACATACATAAATATCGAAATGTTGAATGATAAGCTAGTAAATGAATACATCAACTCAGGCGAATTTAGCCTACAACCCTGTATTAATCGAAGCACACGCATCAACAAAACCCATAAATCTTGTATAGATCACTACTACATAAAATCAAAAATAAATTATAACAATGTGCTACCGCTTATACTACACAGCAAAATTACAGATCACTGTCCAATCACACTAAGTATTAAACTGGATGAAATTAAAAATAAAAATTCGAATAATAATCAAACCAACAGCTTTGAACTGAAATTTGTAGACTATAAATAATTAAAAACAAATCTATCTCTCGTGAAGTGGGATTTTATAACAACATCAACTGTAGATGAAGCTTGTAATAAATTAATAACTACCCTAAAAACAAATTTAACAACGGCATCTTACATAAAGAGAATTAAAAAAGTAAACCATCGCAAACCGTGGATAACAAATAAAATCATCGAACAAATAAAACAAAGAGACTACTTACATAAACTCTACCTAAAAAGCAATAATGACAATGACCACTATACTAATTATAAAAAGATAAGAAACTCCGTTACAAGCTCCATTCGCGAAGCTAAGAACATATACTACAGAAACAAAATAAATGGTTGCCATAACAAAAGCCAAGTATGGAAAATCATAAAACATTCCACTAACATAACTGAAAAAAGAACTGTACCAAAATATCTAAAGAATGCCCAAGGTAACAAAATATTCAGTGATTTTGATATGGCAAATGAGTTCAACAATTATTTCGCCAATATTGGAGCAAATATGACACAAAAAATGGGTACAAGGGGTAACAATAATTACGACCATAATATTCGCACAAACCCTCATTCGCCATATTTTAATCCGATTATAGAAGCGGATATAATCATTGCCATAAAGTCACTAAAAAAAACTAAAAGTGCAGGTTGTAATGATATAACAGGCAACACCCTAAAGGAAATAGATGAAATTATAGCGATTCCTTTAACTAAACTAATAAATAAATGCTTTGAACAAGGGATTTATCCGAATGGATTAAAACAGGCGGTCATTAAACCAATTTATAAAAGTGGCAATAAAGATAATACAAAAAATTATAGGCCAATAGCACTCACTTCGACGATTTCTAAAATATTTGAGAAAATTATTAAGAAGCAAATATATACGTTTTTAACTAAGCACGGTTTAATTTCACCAAATCAATTTGGTTTCCGTGAAGGACTAAGCCCGGAGGATGCGTTAGCTGATTTTATAAGAAATGTATATGATGCAATAGATGAGAGAAAACCATCAGTAGTTATAGCGCTTGACCTGTCAAAAGCGTTCGACACGGTATGTCATGACATCTTATACGATAAACTTGAACTCTATGGTATGCGAGGAAAACCACTTGAATTGATAAAAAGTTATTTAAATAATAGAATACAATACGTTGACTTGAATAATATCAAAAGTAATCAAAGAACAATAAACGTAGGGGTACCACAAGGTAGTGTGCTGGGACCACTGTTATTTATCATATACACGAATGATATAATTAAACCAGTGGAATCAGAAACCATTAATATAACATCATTCGCTGATGACACGATGGTACATGTGGTAGGAGATAATTGGAATGATGTATTTCAAAATGCCACGAATGAAATAATAACCCTAAAACAGAAATGTAATTGTAATCTGCTCAGTCTAAATTTGGATAAAACAAAACTAATAGCTTTCTCTTCTTATCAAAATAACTTACCTCACCTTGATGAATTAAAAATCCATGAAGTAAATTGTGCAAAAAACCTGGGCTGTATGTGCACAGCAATAAAGAGAGTAAGTTATATAAACTACTTAGGTATAGCAATAGATCAACACCTGAAATGGGATATACACACAACCATGATTAACAGTAAACTTAGGAGCTGTATTTATCTATTTAATAAATTAAAGCACATTCTTGACTTAAACGCATTAAAAATGACTTATTATGCTTTTGTGCAATCTATACTGTCATATGGATTATTGGTATGGGGAGGTTATTTGAAGTCACACAGGAGTAATATCGTAACAACTCAAAAATTGCTCCTTAAAACGATGTATAGAAAGCCATATACATATTCATCAAGTCAAATCTTTGAAGACTCAGGTGTTCCAGATCTCAACAAGCTTTACTTTACAGCAATAGCTAAAAATATTTACAAAAATAAAACATGTCCATCCTTATTACACCCTCATACTCATTCATACTCAAAACGAATGGCAACAAATCATTTCTCGTATACCAAAATAATTAAAAAGACAATTTCATCAACGAGCTATATGTATTATACTGTGAAAGTATATAACTATCTCTCTAAAATAATTAATTTAAATTACATAAACAACTTCAAGGAGTTCAAATATAAATTAGAAAAGCATATCAAAAATGTCAATTCGGTAGGAATGTCTATGATTTTGGGAAGAATGGAATAAAATTGTTTGGTTTCTATTAATAATATGGTTCAGACTTCAATCATGGTGCTTTCTAATTATGTAAATTCTTACTTTCTTTGGTTAATTTTGTTATTTTTACCTTTTGCTTAATTAATAATCAATTATATTAAGACTAACTTTTATTTTAGTTTTTAAGTAAATATAGTTATTACATAAAACTGTGAAAGTTTGCACTTCTCTACAAGCTTATAGCTTCGAGAAGAGCAAACCGTTAAACACTACTAACTACATTTATATATTATATTGGAATTAAATATTGCATTATATATCCTCAATAAATGGTTAAAAAAAAAATACGCGCAATCTAAAATTGCTTCGAGGAACAAAAGAATCTAATACTGTGTTCTAATTCCAGTTATTATTATTTTTATTATTATTCAAATTGAAAACTGTATCATATATTAACATTCGACTTGACACATATTCCCATTATGTATTTTCTCAAATTTAGATAAAATAAGTTAAAGTATAAATTGTCGACTTAGCAACTCGGAAAATATCAATAAATTATCATATCAAAAAATGTTTTAAATAAAATCTGTAGATAATAACAATGTCAACGTTTAGTGAATATACATTTTTTGTCGTAAAACTCGTACTATTCACTAAGTTACTTCAACTTTAAATGGATCTAAATTACTCCAACTTCAACTAGAATGAAGTTAGAACATATGAAAATGCAATGTTGTCATGTTCATTTTATCAATAATTCAGAACTAACTAATGGCATATACATTTTGTTCTATTAATACGAAATGTTAGTATCGTGTTTGTACCGGTCTAGTATTTCTATTATTAAGACTCTTCATTTTTATTTCAATTTGAATGTTGATTACACTATTATGGTACAGTTGCAATAGTAGGTACAATAGAGATGTAATTTTGAAAAATTATAGTATTCGTTTTTTATTTCTTATTATAGTATTCGTTTTTTCATTCGCCTTTTCAATAATAGTACTTTTTTTCTAATAAATATGTATTGTTAGAGGATAAAGTCACAACATAATACTAAAACGTATAACATAAGACGTCTATTAATAGAGTCGTGTTTGTGAGCGTGTAATATTTTAGCACGTTTAGAACGTACGTCTGTGTGTAGGAAAACATTGGTTCGCGACCGCGCGCGCTAAGGTTATTATAACAAAAGTGATTATTGCCGCACAAAAGAAAGCAAACACCGAGGATTTTATGGTATGCCATATGCTACCATATGCATATAAAGCGAAATTTTTAGCACCCGTCTTCGCGCTCATTCTTCTTCCATTCCCGTACATCGCACATGTTCTTCACCTTCGTCCGCGAAGAACCTCCAGTCCTTTTCACACTTCCTTTCATCACGAATTCGCAGATGCTGATGTAATGCTCTATCGTAAATGGTTACCAAGTTTTGTATGAAAAAAAAAAAACACTTTAAATGCATTCTTGAATTAATTACTCTTTCGGCAGTTGGTGAAACATATAAACTATGTAAAGTTGTTGAGAGGAAAAACACTTGCGAAAATATTATTTTCGATAAGCATGAATACAAATTAATATGATACGGATGACCAAACCAGAAATTAATATAATACGGATTATCTAAACCAGCGCTCTTAAAACTATTTTATGTGGCGGGCCGGTTTTTCGTCCCAGTTTGTCACGGACTGGCGTCAAGAAATCATAAATTATAAATAAGAAATTGATAATTTAGAGCATTTCATTATGATTTTGAAACAATAACAATATTTCCTCCGGACAAACTTTTTAAGTAATCACTACTTGTCTTGATAATTTATAAATCTCTATACATTGAAAACCTAAGACATTGACGTAAATCAACGAAATGTACACGTAAATGGAACAAAATAAAAAAATTAACTAAAATTGACAAAAATCTTCAGTTTAGCAGTTTTTTGTCCATTTTTATTTAATAATGTGTAAATAAAATACAGACCGTTTTTCTTTTAAGTATGCATATCCCATCTTTTAAAGAGGTTACTTTGAAGCTTTAAACGACTATTTTCCACTCCCAGGTTAAGCATGAAGTACAATTTTCAGGCTTTTCTAAACTCGAAATTATACTTCATGCACCACGCGTACAAAACACTAAAACATTGGAAAATCAAATATACTTCTAAATCACGCAGAAATAAAAATATATTGCTAAAGCAGGATTAAAAATACACAGCTAAAGAGAATATCTTGAATTTCACAACATTTCAGGGTCTTATACGCCTGGCGCATAAAGTAAGATTTCGAGTTTAGAAAAGCCTGAAAATTTCGTTTGGTCGCTCCGCTTCACTACACTACTAAAGCAAATTTTCAGGCTTATCTAAACTCGAAATTTTATTTCATGCTTAATCTGGGAACCTTAAATTAAACGTATTTATAAATATCGACGAATGCATAAAAGTTTATAAAGTATACAACATGTATATTTAAAAGAAAAAAAATCCGGTATGAAATATAACAAGTAAATCATAGAAATCATAAAACAAAGTGCAAAATTTTACCTAAAATGAACTCTTGAAGTTAACTCTATCAGCCGTTCATGGGTTAAGCATTATTTTGAATTCAACAGGAAAATATACTAGCAAATAAATGGTTTGCGTATGTGATCGCCACTATCACCTTCATTAGTTAAAATGTTTATGTCTGACTTTAAAATGACTCTTCTCAGAAAAACAGAGGTAAAACCTGTGTTTTACTGGACAAGATACGTGGATGATATCTTTGGTATTTGAATTGGAACGGAAAGACTATTGAATTAATTTAAAAAAATGTCTCCATCAATAACAATATATAGTTTACCACTGAAATGGAACAGAAGAGTAGTTTAAACTTCCTTGATAGAACTATTTTTGAAAATAATTATAAATTAGAATTCAAAACAAATAGAAGGGACTCAATTATGCCAGCCGATTCAAACAACACAAATATAAGAAGTACTTTTAACTCTTTTATCAACAGACTAATTAACATTACTGTAATTGAATCCCTTTTCAGACAAGAATGAATTATAATTAATAAAAACGCACAACAATGGTTACAGCAAGGATGTTATACAAAACTTATTATAAAAACAGAAGCAAAAACAATTGATTAAACACTTCTTTGCACCTGAACAAAAACAGACAGAAGGTGGTTTAAAGTAAACTTTGTTAATGACCTGTCATTTAACATAAACAATCAATTTAGGAGGAAAAACTTTAATATTATAGGTTCAAACACACTAAATGTAGGATTTTACTTCACACGCCAAGCGTATAAAAGACTGATTTTAAGTGAAGTTCAAAATATACTGCTTTAGTATATGCATTTATAAATCTTAAATAAATCATAACAATATAATTTAATAAATTCGTTTTGTTATGGCATTCGAGGTTATGTATAACACGGATCACGTGCCTTAAACTAGGAATACGGTGTTATTTAATTATTAGTCGCAAACTAATAATAGGAATCTACTGAAATGTTTCATTGATACGAAAATGTTAATATCTTTAGTGGAGTGTTTAAGCTGTATGTTAATCTATTGATAAGGCAGTTCATCTTCGTCAATAGTGTATTTTAATAAGTATTTAATTTAATTTAGATGTAATGAATATATTAAGTATCAGTAGATATATTTTAACATTCGGCGGTGTATTTGCACGGAAGTAGTTGTTTTAGTCCAAATTGGTTATCTTGCTAATCAAGACTAATTTTTTGTGGTTAAAGCGAATATTATCGTAATTTAAAATTTCATTATTTAGTCATTATCAAAGTGTTAAAATTGATAGAGTTATTCGATAAAGCAGATATTCCTGAGGATGTTCATTATTAAACAATTTAAATTCAAAATCGTTTAATAGTACCAAAATATATACTATTAATTTTATTGCCATAATTTTTGCTTTATTTATGCCACATATAAATATTTACTGATTTCTTGTCTACCTAATGGTTAGGGGCCTGGAAAAAAAAACCCTTCATTTGCGATGAGGAGCTTAACATCTGCAGAGTTCGTGGTATTTCCACGTGCAATAAAAATTTCGTAGAAACTACCATTAGCAAACAATACCTGAGGTTTACGGCTGTAAAGCCTTCTTCGGCGGTCATTTTTGTTGACATTTGTATTACTTACGGCTAGACCCGTTTTTATCTTTTACAACCTCAGATTAAAGCTTTACATTCGAATAAGGAAATTGCACGTTTATTACTTAGGTACGTAATAAAATTAAAAAAAATATATTGGGTTCATTGGAATTGATTTGTTAATTTGGATTTTGCAGGATTTTGAAAAGACTAGGTCTTGTACCTACTTGCAATTGGTTTATAAAAGTAGACAGAACTTTCTAATTGAGTTTTAGTAGTTTCTGAAAATATTCATATACAGATTGTCCGTATTTCGACAGAATGTATGGGGATCTCAGTTATTTGAAGAGATAAAGAGTCGGCTAAACTAAGCAAAGTTGCGTATTTTAGGGCCTAACAATAATCTGCAAACAATTTTGAAATATCTTTTTTGTATTCGAGATATGATCAAAAAAACTTATTTTTTGAAAAATCGTTTTAATTTTTTTATTTAAAAGCTACTGAATCTGGACATTTAGAACTTTGACAATATACAGGCACTTTTTAATGAGAAGTCTAGTAGATTTTTTTTAAGATAACTATAACATTTACCCGGGGACCAAAGCCAACTTTTGTTTTTCTTTTGGGCGTCATTTTGGATTTTCATATTTTTTGAAGGAATATTTTTTTCTGAACTCACTGATGTATCACACTCATAATTTATTTTAGATTTGTTATTTATAATTATGATATTTTCTTTTTTGCAAAGAGTGTCTTGGTCATATCTGTTAATCAATAAAATCTTGACAGCAGTCAATCATTGTTTGCACTCAAAATTAATTAATAACTATCAGTCTTTTGTAATAATTATAATAAGTATCGATTTTCACACAAAAGTTGCTCTAACAAAATTTATTCTACTTTTATTATTATTATTCCAAAACTATTCACAAAAAAAAAAATGCATTTTTTCGCTACATCTAAAGAAATATTGATTGCCATCACATCTAAGCATTATATATTTTTAACTTTACTGTAAATCAGTGGTTTATACGCGTAGCGCATGAAGTAAAATTTCGAGTTTAGAAAAGCCCTGTAAAAATTTGTCTTGGGTCGCCACGCGACCCTCGACAAATTTTCTACGCGGGGATTTACTAAACTCGAAATTTTTCTTCATGCTTAGTCTGGGAGTGGAAGACACTCGTTAGTTTAAAATGCAACATAACTGTTAAAGTATATATCGTCGGATGCCCGTCTTTAGGGGTGATATATAAGCAAATTATGGGTCCTAGGAGCTGCCAAATAAGTGAGTTACTCAACTGTTTCCAAGGCACTCTTTACAAAAACCAAAAGATTAAAATGTTACATATAAAATGTACAATAAGCTATAAGTGTGATACATCATTGAATTCAGTAAAAAATATTCTTCCGAAAAATACGAAAATCCAAAATGACGCCCAAAATAGAAACAAAAGTTAGCTATGATGCCTGGGTAAATGTTATAGTTATCTTAAAATAAAACATGTTACTAGATTTATCGTTAAAACGTGCCTGTATAATGTCTAAGTTATAAATGTCTGGATTCAATAGTTTTTGAATAAAAAAATATAAACGAAATTTCAAAAAATCCGTTTCTTGACAATATCTCAAAAACGAAAGAAGATATTTTAAATTTGTTTTTGACTATTATTGGACAACTTTTCCCCAATTTAACCAACTTTCTATCTCTTTAAATAATCGAGATCCTCATACATTCTGTTAGAATACGGACACCCTGTATAATTATATATTACACATGTAAATAGATTGTTCTCAAATTTTCACACTAAGACACAATTTCACAAGAAATAACTGAGATAATCTCTTAAACATGTCTCTAGAAATATTTAAAAATCCTGTTTTTAACAGCCGTTCAAAATGAACTCGGTTTAATTTTGAATGTGCATAAATTTGTAGTTTATATGATTGCATATTTATTAAAGTGAAATAGTACAAGCACATAAAATTGGTGTCGATAAATAAATAATCTTTAATCGTAAAGCGAACATATCATCGATGCTATAACCAATAAATTTAAGTACAAACGGCTCAACAGGTACGTAAAGAAGGCTTCCTTTTTTCATTTGGAGGAGAGAAAAAGAAAAAAAAGGAAAAAAAAAACGACCAAGAGAGGCCATAAATGTCCGGCCGAGCGGCCTCTCGTCTGCTGACAACTTATTTAATTCCAATTTTTATTCATCCTCCTTCTCGTTTTCGGCCTCTTTTTTCGGCCTTTCCCACTGAAACTGGTCCTCGGTGCGCGGTTTTTCGATAATCAGATGTAATGACCCCTTACTTCGAAATCCAATTAACAGGATTTTGTTTTTTCAAAATAAAAAACAACGGTAAAAGGTACTTAAGGTAAAATTATCCAATTCTTCCCAGTGGCACACAGTATACGATTTAACCAATCTAGCAGGACGAAATTCATGGACAAGCTTTTATGGCCCATTTTGAATTAACTTTAATATAAAAATACATAGTTTAACAAAAAATCAATGATTACATTCAGTAAGAGATTTGAGGTGTATTATAAACAAAACTAATGTTATAACGCAATTCATTTTGCATAAATTATGTTTGTCACTCAACTCATATTGTGGAGTTTTTTTATTAATAACATCTTTCACTGTGTATTATTTTAGACTAATCACAATGATTTGACATTGATTTTATTAGAACATTTTTATACAGAGAATTTTGTTGTAAGTACACATAAGCATTTGCTGTAAATTTCCTTGGCATTCGTTGTTTTTTTTTAATAGTTTAATTTACAGCTATAAACGAGTGTTTTCACTGGCAGAAATTTTTTTTGATATAAACAATAAATAAGGCGTTTTCACTTTAGTTGTACAGCTAACAAAAATGTTAAATATCTTAGTAATTGCAAAAAGTCGCACAAATTATAAAGATTTATCTTAAGAGGGCCAATTTTCGCTGTCAGTGTGTTTCTTGGGTACGAGATGGCGCTAAGAGAGCAAATTTGCTGAAAGTAGTTTTGATTATTTATAGGTTTATAGTGCCTGCCAAATTTTATCGCAACCAATAATATGAGAGCGCAGCGCGTTGTTTGGTTTGTTTAAATAGCGCCGGACGAATGAATGGGCATTGAATTACAGTAGACAATTAAACTGGAGAAATATTCACAATTTTAATTTTAATCGACATATATACAACTGTTTTGATTTGTTTCATTTCGAATACTTATTTTTATATGTAATTAATTATTATATAATTAGTAATTATAATCATTATAAATAACATTTCTTCATGAGCATGCAAATTAAAAAAATATAATTGATGTCTATGAATGCTTAAGGTCTGGCTATAAAATTACTATAAATTAATAAACTACATAACTATACTACATGTAATTTATTATTTCTCTAACACTATGCTTTAAATTGTTTATTCATGTGGACAATTTTAAAATTATTCTAGACATTGTAATTCATAATAAAATTAGTATTATGAATTACAATGACTACAATAATTTTAAAATTATCTATATAAATATACAATTTAAAGCATAGTGTTAGTGAAATAATAAATTTAATATAGTTTAAAAAGTAAATTTTTACAATTTTTTTTTATTATTTTTATAGGTAACAAGAAAACGTTAATAATTCGGCAACTCGTTTTCGCTCAAAGTTAAGTTTTTATTTTAATATATTACAAAAAACAATCTTACAAAATGTTAGCAGTATGTTTTGAACTTTATTTTAAATCCTTGTTTTATACGCGTGGCGCATGAAGTAAAATTTCGAGTTTAGAAAAGCCCCGTGAAAATTTGTCTCGGGTCGCTGCGCGACCCTCGACAAATTTTCTACGCGGGGCTTTTCTAAACTCGAAATTTTACTTCATGCTTAGTCTGGGAGTGGAAACACTCGTAACAAATTTAAATTGAATTTTACAGCATATGCATCGGAATATGTATACCAAAAAGAAAAATTGCCTAAGTATATTTATTTAGTGATTCAATATATCTTATACACTAATATTTGTTCTTTTATTAATTTATATTGTTAAAATTTCATAACTTCTTCTGATGAACATTTCAAACTAATAAAACATTTCTCACTTTCTTAAATTTGATTTTGATCGTTGTAAAGTAGAAAATGATCGACATTTTTCTTTTTTTGCCGTCAAGTGTACAATATTAATTGGGTTTTTTTAGTTTTAGTAGCGGAAATTAATTCCAAATAAATAATAAACAATCTACGGGAGTCTCAGTCTCCCTTTTACTTTTTGAATTAATTTCCGCCGCTAAAACCAAAAAACCCAATTAATATTGTAGAAAATGATCTTCCTAATTTTTAAATTCAACGTGATCTTTTGCAAAATGAAACTCCCTATTTCGAAGAGAACCTATCATTATTGTAAGTTTTATTATTTTTATTTTTAATATCAACTTTCACGATTATTGTTAGTCAAAATAGACTATATTTTTAACATTCTCATGCGAAGTTGTTTATAGTATAAGAAATTACATTTATTCTTTCCTTTACTAGTTCCATTGTAAGTGTTTTGTAGATTTTGACGGATTTATTAAAATTTTATGATTTTAGTCAATTTCGAGGATTGATATATAAAATATAGTGTTATTGTTTTGTTTAAATTGATATTGTCAATTTTTAAATAATTTTGTTGAATTGCTGAACTTTCACATTATTCTCAATTTGTGTTATTGTGTTAAATGTTATAATGTTTATTTAAAATAATAATAATAGTATTATTATTATTTCAAATTTACAGGGTTTTTCTATTGCATTTCATTATTGATCAAATTAGATTCACTATATCCCAAATATATTTCCCCTTGTCAAATATATTCCAAATGATTTCCCGGTTTACGTTATGAGTTTCATTATATACCAAATACTTTTCACTTTAATATTTTTGATAAACATTTTTGCAGTAACAATAACTTTCTTCTGAAAATATTTTACTTATATTTATATTGTACATACAGGGAGTTTTTCTTTTAAGTATACGTATTCCAAATTCAGCCTATTTTCTGTAAATCTTTAGACATTCCTTGTTTTTTTTTTGTTTTAAGTTCAATTTAAACCTTTAAGCGAGGGTTTTCCATTTACATTTAGAATTTCGAGTTTAGAAAAGCCCCGTGAAAATTTGACGATGGTCGCGTAGCGACCCGAGACAAATTTTCTGGGCTTTTCTAAACTTAAAATGTTACTTCATGCGCCACGCGTATAAAATTCTAAAATATTGTGAAGTTTATGTATATTCGAACTTCACTTGAAATCTGTGTTGTATACGCTTGGCGCATGAAGTAAAATTTCGAGTTTAAAAAAGCCCATAAAATTTGCCTCGGGTCGCTGAGCGACCCTCGACAAGTTTTCACGGGGCTTTTCTAAACTCGAAATGTTACTTCATGCTTAGTCTGGGAGTGGAAAACACTTGTTTGAAGCTTCAAATTGAACTCTTTTAAAAATAACGAAAGTAAATTTGACAGCTTATGGATATGTTTACTTAAAAGAAAAATTCACTATATATAACACTACTTACGAGAGCATTCATTCTCCAGATAAGGACTCCTCCTCTTAGATTATGCTAAGATGCATTTTTTGACGAACTGCAGCCATTTTGCTGAGAAGTGAAGTATAATTGACAAACTGAGATAAGGTTTTGACATATAGGGAAATGTAATGGTATATAGGGAAATGTATTTAATAAATGGGAAATATATTTTAGATGAAAAGATACATATTCGAATAAAGCAAAATGCAATAGAAAACTCTGTATTTCGACCTCAAAGAAAAATCTTTACTATTTTTATTGATACGTTGATGTTTTTGTTTGGATACAATTTAAGTTTGTTAAATTATAAAGCATTTACTTTAAGTTTGTTTCAGAGCTTAACTAGGATCCTAAATTTAAAGTCAAAGACGGGTAATATTTTAGAACTGTACATTTTGTACGGTGAATTAAACCATCGTAACTTTATTGTGAAACGTGATCTTTTCACTAAACAAATAGCAAACGGCTGCCCCAAGATTAGGCCTTCGAATTATGTAAGCGTCCAATTGTTTCAATCTTAAAGTGGAACTTAAATTATACATCAAACTTAAAGATATTGTTTACCATTGAAAGAATCTATTACAAGTTTTTTTCAAAAACATTTATTCCGAATCAGTAATTGTAACACCGGCGAATGGGATCATATAAAAGATTTTCAGAATTATAAATAAAACCGACAGCTATAAGTTTTAAAAACAGATGTTCAAAAACAAACTGTTTATTATTTAAATTGGAAATTATTTGGTAACAAAATATCTAGTGTTTTTATACTTTACTTGAAATCAGTGTTTTCTACACCTAGCGCATGAAGGAACATTTCGAGTATAGAAAAACTTGAACATTTTGATTTGGGTGCGAAGCGAAGCGCACCCAAATCCGAATTTGCAGGCTTTTCTACACTGAATAAAGGAAAGTCATTTAATGACTTTTACCACTAAAACACTGATGTTGCAATTTACCAGTAAATTACCACTAAAACACTGATATTGCAATTTACCAGTAAATTATCGGTAAATCAATTCTCAAATTTACTGTATGATAATTGAGATTTGAACTTATTCAAGAATATTTTTTATGTTGATTATTCTTCATCAATTTATATTTTCTATATTTTATATCTCGTATTATTTTAATATTTCAACATCTCATCACCATTGATTTAACATATACATAATTTAAACCTATCCTCGGCCATTGTTGGTCACTTAATATGTATGTATGCCATAAAATTGTTTAATATCTGTGTTTTCTCCTGTTTGTATATTCCTCTCTTTGGCAACTAGCGAAATGCTGAACTGAACACTAAATACTAAGTATGCAGAGGCTGCTGGATAATAAACATAAATCCTATTAAATCCCACGTGCATGGAACGGTTAGGATAATGTTGTTATCAATTTTTAGTGGCATATTTTCAATAAATTTGCAATGGGTGGCCCACACGGTGAATGTCGCCGTTCGTAATTTTTTTTTGTTTCGTTATCTCAGGCGCGAAATAATCAAATGTAGGTTAAGCGTATGCTTGCTCAGCCAAGTGGATTATTTTAAGTAAATGTCGATCGAACATTAATGGTATACGCAGCATGTTTGAACTATTAATAATTTGTTTCAAACGCTATTCATAATTATAAATTAGAGATTTTATAGCTCGATAACAATAATTTTGTTTTTGGCATTTTAAATACAAGTTACTTTTCTTTTAAGTATACGAATTCCGATGACACAGTCTTTGTTAAATTTATAGGAATTTTTTATTTTTATAATAGCATTCAATTTGAACCTTCCAACGAGTGTTTGCTTTTCTTGATTAAGCACGAAGGAAAATCCGAGTTTAGATAAGCCAGAAAAATTAAGTTGGTCGCTCCGCTTCGCTACGCGACCCATCCACATTTTTAATAATAATAAAAAAATTCAAAAGCAAACAAAATAAATTAAAAAAAGGTTTTTAATAAAAAAATGGCCAATATGCATTAACCTTGGGACGAACATTTAAAAGAATGTCCTACTGAAAATGTTTGTACTAAATGTTAAATCAAAGGACATTTGTCCGAATTTTGTCGTACAAAGAAATTTGACCAGTAAGGGGATTAAACAAAAACTCCGAACAATTCCAAGGTTGTAATAATAAATAGTTGAAAATAAGTGCTGTTAGAAACAAAATTACTAAAGAATATTATAGCGAAATTGATGTAGAGATATCATTAGAAAGATTTTTTTCAGGAAGATCTATAAAACACATTGAAAACCTAATTCAGTTATATTGTAAAAGATCCCTTTGCGAAGATTTGTATTTTTTATTTTTTTTTTATTTATTTCTATTCTACAGTAAACTCTTTGCGATGTGGCGCATATTGAATTTTCAATAGTAATATATTAAGTGCATTAAAATTGATCGAAAATTTTGCACGAAAAGCCGTTGCCTAGAAACTGCATGAGTCCATTTTGATTGTGATTTCACAAAAAGTGCCCGAGACGCGAAGCGTCGAGGGCACTTTTTCAGTCAAATCACAATCAACATGAACGAATGTAGTTTCTTAAAGGCAACGAGCTTTGAGTACTACATTTTCATATATTATTATTATATTTCCTAAAAAATACGATTTTTAATCAAGTTGACGTATTATTTAAAATATTAATTATCAATCAGTGTCACTTAATGTGTCAACATGAATCGCTTCGGAAGTTTTTCTTCGAAAGATATATCGAAAAATATCGAGAAAAATTCATCCGAAAATACAAGAAAGAGTAAAGAGTTCGTTTGGAGACAATTTATGACATTCTGTGATGAAAGAAAATACGAGTTAGATCAAAAAACTTTAATTTTGAAAGATTGAGAGAAATTGATTGATATCTGACATGTGACGTCACAACAGTGCAATTTTCGCTGTAATTTTTCGTAGAATTTTCACCTACTATGCAATTTTTGCTGAAATTTAATTGTGATTGGGCAATGAAAATGAATTCTCGTAATATGATTGGTAGACATTTTTTGAAGGAAATAGTCAGAAAAAGGAAATAACTGTTTTTACACGAGTCATTGTAGTCAGTTTATTTTAGTAAATAAATAAATGAAAAAAATCACAAATCTTCGCAAAGGAATCTTTTAAAGACTGGCCAAATTATATGTTGTTGATATTGCAGAAGAAACTATAATTTAATGCGTTATTGTACTAATTTAGTGATGGTTAAGTATTTTTCATAAAACAACCACGAGAGTCTTGCGTTCTATATTATTCTAACGTTTTTTCACTTCTTGATTAAGCATGAAGACAGTTTAGAAAAACCTGAAATGTTGGGTTTTTCAGGCGGGAAGACAAGCAAATCCAAATCGCTACCGGCAAATTAAAATTTTCAGGCTTTTCTAAACTGGAAATATTTACATTATGTGCTAGGCGAGTAATACATTGATTTGGCGTGAAGTTCTAAAAACACTCCAATAGCATATTAACATTATGAAAATTCTTATGTCCGGTTTTACCAACTTCAATTAAATCTTATTAGTTGATTAAATTTATTCGTCTATTGGAATAGACATTTTCCATCTCATAAACATCAATGTCATGGGAATTAATCAATTTGTTGACATGTATATAACTTTTATTACATTTTAATCGAAGAATGTTGGATTTAACTAACGTTAGTGAAAACCAGCATTTATGGTTTTTTAGTAAGTTACTCCATTACTAAATCATTCGCCAAAAAACATTTGAAAACACGCAGCGTGATATTAATGGTAAACTATGTCCAATTCAGAAAGATTTTATACAGGGTGAGTCATTTATCTTAAGGCACTCAAATATCTCAACAATTAGTGATGTTATGAGAAAAAGTTTCAAATAAACCCCCCATATTTTAGAGAGGTAAATTATTCTGTCTTGGAAAGAAGTTCCTACGAGGCCACCATAGGGGCATACGGGAGTCAACTTCATAATTTTAAATGAGAACCCCCATTTAATATTTTTGATTCGTATAGTTAACTCAAATAGAAGTAACTTTTATCTTGATGATTTTTTTTAATCTGTATAGACTTACAAAATCGAGTTATCTAACAAACACAATCCTTTTTTTCTTTAACAATTATTGGGTCTATGTTAGTTACTCGTTGTAAGCATTACAATAACATTTTGAATATTATTTGACATAATTCTCCTTCCTATTGCAGTTGCTGTTCTCGTTCTATTTTTAGTTCTTGTTCAGTTCTCGTAAAATTCTGTTATTACCGTGTTTTTATTTATGTTGGTTAAAGATAATCAATTTTATACATTTTATACATCTTAACAAATATTTTTATTTACTTATCTAGAAAACATCAAATAGCAAACTTAGTGCAATGAATGTGCCTCATTACAGCGACATCTATACAGATTATTAAAAAAGTGTTTAAATAAAAGTTACTTCTTTTTGAGTTCCTATACAAATAAAAAATAAAAAATGAGTGTTTACATTTAAAATTATGAAGTTGACCCCCGAGGGCCCCCATGGGGGCCTTGTAGGAACTTGCTCCTTTAAAATATGGGGGGTTTATTTGAAACTTTTTCTAATAAAATCATTAATTGTTGAGATATTTGAGTGTCTCAAGATAAATGACTCACTCTGTATATGATCTTGGGTTAGAATGACTTCCTAGTTTGCGACATAAGACAAGCCAAGCAGTTTAGAAATGTCAATATTTAAAGTATGCTCATCAGTTTATGTAATCCGAGTGTTCTTTATTTTTTTCGTGATATTTATTATTTAATTGTTTTTATCATACAGGGGTCACAAGCGTAACCTAACAACACCCCCCGATTTTAAATAGGAAAAGTGGGTCGAGTGATATACCGTTAAAAAGCTTTTTCAATTTTGAATACATCGGTCTAATTTGTTTTCGTTGTCATTGAATCCCGAGGGAACGGCAACACTTCGAAATAGCATTTGAGGTAACAAGCTTTGTGCATTTATCTCAACCACATCGCAAATACGTCATTTTAAAATTAGTTCTGACATGCGAATTTTGACAATTGTTCTGTTTTGTATTTTTTAATAAATCACTCACTCATTTTACATTTCTTACTAGATTGTTAACTTTTTTTGTGGAGTTAAACATGTGAAATTGCAATTTCAAAATGTTGCTGTTCCCTCAGAAATTAATGAAATCGAAACACATGATACCGTTGTATTTAGAATCAAAAGAGCTTTTAAACGATAAATCACTCGACCCATTTCCTATTTAAAATTGGGGGTGAAGTTAGGTTAGGTTAAGAGGTTGAGGTTATGAAGGTGAAATTGACATCAAAAGATGTCCCCCTATAAACTAAAATCGACGTGTCTCACCGATTTATTCAAAAATGCCGCGTAACTCGTAGCTTGTTACCTCTGAGACTATCCTGTATAAACAAAGTTTGATCAATTACAATAGTTTCTTTGTATACTGAAAATACATGTTTCATTTCGAAATAGCACTCTTAGACCCACTTTAACTTTTTGGGCATCGAGCCGGTGTATTAGATTTTCGTTATTTCATACCTAATTTTAACTTGAGAAAGAGTAATATACCACCGAAAAATATCCATTACCATTGATACTGTAAAACCGCAACAGAACATTTAGCCCGTGATTAACTTTACCCAGAGCTGGAGTAAATCCTCAAAAAAGCATTTTAATCATAATATTTTAGTGTTTTACACGGCTAACGCATAAATAATTTACAAAAACAGTAAAAACTGAATTTGGACGATACGCGTTGCTCTGCGCCCAAATTAAAATTTCCAGGCCATACATTTAATATTAATAAAATGTTAAGTATTATTTTTACTTAAAATAACGTAATATAGCACTCTTAGACCCACTTTAACTTTTTGGGAATCGAGCCGGTGTATTAGATTTTCGTTATTTTATACCTAATTTTAACTTGAGAAAGAGTAATATACCACCGAAAAATATCCATTACCATTGATACTGTAAAACCACAACAGAACGTTTAGCCCGTGATTTACTTTACCTAGAGCTGAATTAAATCCTCAAAAAAGCATTTGAATCATAATATTTTAGTGTTTTACACGGCTGACGCATAAATAATTCATAAAAACGGTAAAAACTGAATTTGGACGCTACGCTTTGCTCTGCGCCCAAATTAAAATTTTTAGGCCATACATTTAATATCAATAAAAATGTTAAGTATTACTTTTACTTAAAATAACGAAATATCAAATGAAAGCTGATTATTTTATAACAAAATACTTCAATTTTATTTTTATAAATACGTTCAATTTGATGTTTCTAATAAGGCTGGGTTTCGAATACGAATAATTCAAATTTTCAAATATTTGAATTTTCAAATATGAATATTTCAATCTCCAAATTATTTATTGAATTAAATATTCGAATATTCAAATATTTAATTATTTGAATATTCGAATATTTGAATATAAAAATATCATAATATTTTGAATATATAAATATTCGAATATTCTTTGTGATCATTACACTTCATGGAAAAAATGGAATATTGTTTACGTTTGGAATTTAATTTTTTAATGTAAGATTTTCGTTGATATTAACGCGACAGTAAAAAATGGTTGGATGAACGAGCATTGACGATTTTTGTCACATTCGACAGTTACTTGTGAAAAGTGGAAAACTTCTCGAAAATAGTTAATATTGTCAAGATATAGACAGTTAAATGATTCTCAATATAGACAGTATTTCATGTGTGGTGTTTTGTATCATCTAACTTGACAAAGTGACATCTAAATTGTTATGAGAGTTTTGGGCAGTTTTTGACAATTATAATACTTTAACATGATGAAATTTCATATAATCTATTTCTATTTCTAATCATACGTTGAATTTTCACGAGTTTCAAATTTCTCAATGATTTTTTTAATAAAAATCCATTTGGAATCAAAACTACAGAAAAACTCGTTATAAAAAAATATATTTTGTTTTGAAATATTTTTTCACAGTTTTTGATAATTATCTCAGTTTGTTTATTTACAGGAGTTACAATTATTTTGACATCATGGGTATTTCTGACTAATTATATCAATAATGTCACTTACTGATACTTAATAAACAATAAAAACAATCCTACGCAGAAAGAGTTTAACATCCATGAAATAAGTTTTTATTTTGCCTGGAGTTTCGTTGTTCACATTTATTGTCGTTTTTACCAGAAATTGACATTTTCGATATGATAAGTCGTATAAATTCACAATTTTAACGTATTTGTAATTATTATAGAAAATAAGATAAACATTAAAGTTTTTCATATAAATTGACTATTATGTACTATATTTCTATTACTGACATTGTTAAACTTTCCAAATTTTTGACACAAAGAAAGATAATTTTCTCATATATTTTCATAATTATAACAAACTTATATTAATAATGCAACTCTCTGAATGTCATTTTCTATAAATGGATTGGCATTTTTGACAGTATCGTATTACTGATGATTTTTTTCGAGTCATTGTGATCTTTCTAGAAATATATTTACTAATATGATTTTATTGATATTATGTTTTTTGTAACAGTAATTATATACATCTATTTTGACAGTTATAATGGTTTCGTACATTTTTATTAAACAATCATTATATATATTTTTTAAATTAATTAGGGTATTGTAATAATAGGAAAAGTTTGTCATTTAGCCCGCGTAAGTAACTTATCCTCACAAAATCTAACCAAATGTCTATTATAAGTGATTTATTTTATTTGTACATTGGTTTCCACTCCCCGATTAAGCATGAAGTAAAATTTGGAGTTTAGAAAAGCCTGAAAGTTTGGATTTGCCGGGTGAAGCGAAGCGAGCCCGGCAAATCCAAATTTTCAGGCTTTTCTAAACTCGAAATTTTACTTTATGCGCCACACGTACAAAACGCCGATAAAATGATGTTCAAAATTTAGATTATATGTAATAAACTTTCTCTGCTTCAAATTATAACAGTTACTTTCTAATAATAACTAATTTCTTTTCTTATTTTAATGTAATATTTGAATATTTATTTGGACATTCAAATATTCAAAATATCAGATACTTGAATATTGGAATATTCGAATATTTGAATATTCATATATTTAAATATTCGACTATTGGATTATCCAAATAATTAAATAATTAGAATATTCGAATAATTCGAATATTTAAATATATTTTTGAATGAATATTACAAAAAAATAATTTAGTTTGAATGTTATAAAGTCTCTCTGCTTTAACTTTTAATATAATATTTGAATATTTATTTGAACATTTGAATATTCGAATAATCGTATGCTTGATATTATAATATTCCAACATTTTAATGTTGGAATATTTCAATATTTGAATATTGGAATATTCAAATATTTGTATATTCGACTATACTCGATGTATCTTCGTGATATATACCGGTGTTTGATAAAAAAAAAACAACGCCATAACTGTATTAGTTATTGATCGATTTAAATCAACTAAAAAACAAAGTCAATCGCCGTTTTAATACCATAAATTGACAGTAATTATATATCTTTTTAAATTAACTACTTTGCCTAATAATAGTCAACTTAAAATTTTTAAATGGCTGGATATTTCTCATTTTATTTTATCAGACATTGTTTTTCTGAATCCAATTATGTTCACTATGTTGAATTTAATAGCGAAGTAGAGTAGTGTTTAGTAGTATGTTTGTAATCCTGCTTTAACAGTGTATTTTTAATACTGATTTAAAAGTATATTTTTAATTTCACAATAATTCAGTGTTTTATACGCGTGGTGCATGAAGTAAAATTTCAAGTTTAGAAAAGCCTGAAAATGTGGTTCGATCGCTCCGCTTCGCGGAGCGACCAAACCAAATTTTCAGGCTTTTCTAAACTCGAAATTTTACTTCATGCTTAATCAAGGGGTGGACATACTCGTTAGAAACTTTATATTGAACTTAAAATAAAACAACCAATGTCGAAAAATTTGTAGCGTATGAATACTTATGTACTTATACTTAAAAGCAAAACTCGCTGTATAATAATAATAATATTTTATTTGCCAAACAGAAAACTAACTACAGAATAAAATTAAAAACAACATATGATTTGCACTGTTTAACAAATTACAAAATAAAATAAATAAAGTTTCAATGCTTAAGTAAAATTTAATACAAGTATTAATAAATCTTTGAGTTTTTACAAATGCTTAACAACTTATTCTTAAAGTTAATCAAAATTGATTGTATAGTTTCAAATAACGGACATACTTTTCGTTGCAAACATAATAAAAAAATAGATTAAAATAAATTAAATATCAAAATTAAGTCAGTTAATAGCAGCAAAATATCATTATCGGGAATTCTCTTAAAATGATTCATCCTAGTAAGACAAATTAGTTGTAGATTGCCAGAAGTCCGCAATTTTAATATTTTTAAAATATTCTGGAACCAAGTATTGACATGTCCTTATATTTTATGACTTTTTTATTTAGTAAAGTGATACTGTGAACCTTGTTTAGTAAATTTTTACTATTACCTATTTTCAGAATGTTTTTATAGAACAAAGTCGTAGAACTTTGTTTAATTCAAGTTGAAATGAAAACACTAACACTTTCTTCACAATCTTTTTTATTTTTGCTAGATGTACATTTCGAGTACTATGTACTTATTATCAAAATATTACTTGTTTATTTGATTAAAATAACCTCATTTTGAAAACAATTTTTTACCTACATTTTTGGAAAGTAAACGTTTCCCGAAGACATAGAATGAAAAAAATTGGATTGGATAATGTTCAACCCATTTAAAAGTGGTTGGTCAAATCAAATTATCTCGATTTGCTAATACAAGGCAAATAGTTAAAAACAAAACTTTGGAACGCGATACTAAAAAAATAATGTTAATCCAGAGAGAATTTTGTCATTTCAAAGCGACGATGTATTGTTATTACAATAATGTTGATAAATTAATTCTAACCTGAATAGCACCACGCGGGCCAAACAACCGGACTTTCCGTATCCATTGATGAAAAAGCACAATCAACTCTCGTATCGTAATTGATGATAATCCATGACACTTATAAAATCACTTCAATAAGTACACTCAAACACCAACACAATTCTTTAAAAAAATCTTATTAGCGCGCACCAAACAATAATCGCACAAAATCGCGAACTAGCAGCAGTAGATAGTGCAAGTGATGACACTCGGGTTTGAGCGAGTGGATGAGCGAACGTACACTGGCGCACTGACTATAGTTACTACGGGTACGGGCATGGGTACACCGAAGTGAATAAAGTCAAGCAGGTGTGTAACAGGTGAGTGAGGTGAGATAGATATGGTGACCATGGACGGCCTCGGCGCGCACTGATCGCCGGCTCAAAGAGGAGTTTGTATAGTTAGTAGTGGTAGTGCTCTCCTTTGGAATCGCTCGCCACCACTCACTCCGGGCTCAACTCTCAACTCGCTCGACTTATTCAACTCACCGGACTTGTCACTGTCATTCTTTATAGAGACCAGCTATGCGGGACTACCTTTACAGGTACTATTATGATAATCTACTTCGTATTCGCTTTCTCTTTTGGGCGAGATGGCTCTCTTCTTATTTTTAATAGCTCCCACCACGCGCCCAGTCCGCGACCTTTAGAGACTTTTTTTCCAATTATCAAATTGTAACAAATTCCTTCGGTAAATACAACAGGTGAGACGATTGTTATGAAATTCTTGAAAGTTCACGGTTAAATTAGAAATATGCATACATCGAAAATCGAAAACAAATATTACCTCTGTTATTTACTTGAAGACTTTATTGTTAAATTCATAAACCTTATTTTAGTATTTTAGACAATTTTTCATAATTTGAAATTAATTATTTTTGTTACCTAGCTGTCAACCCATCCACTTGTAGGTTGCAAGAGTTTTCAACCCATTGAGCATTTAGCCACGAAACCAGGACGGATCATAACTAGAATTTTGGAGCCCAGGCAAGACGATTTCTAGGGCATCCTTTTTGAAGATAAGGAGCAAGAGTCAACTTCGAGAATTCAGAGGGTACCGTGAGATGAAAAGCAGATATGGAAATATTAATACAACATGCATTTAATACTAACATTTTAATTGAAAAAACATAATCTTAAAATGTATGTAGCATACTTGTCATGAAGTATAAAAGACGCGTTATTATGCGGTAAACAAGTCGAAGAAAGTTTTTACTGCAAATTTAAAATTTTTGCAATGTACCGTTAATGTGAGGAAATGGCTTAACCATAGATTCCTATAATAAAAATATGATGATTTAACACAACTTATCTATATCCAAAAATGTAGGGTTAAGCCGGAATTGGTCTTTAAAGTCTAAAAAATATTATTCATTTTATTTGTAACGATTGAGCTATATTCAATTTGACTGAAATTTATTATGGTTGATTATCATAATATAACACATCATTTAAGTTATTATGGTCATCATTGATTGACAAGAAGTATAAAAAACAGTAGTACCACAAAATAAAAACTAAAATATGTTTTTATTGGCACACTTTATGAAAATTTCAAAAATATAACTTCTAAGATTGGTTCATTCGAAAGCTTTTTTGTGTGTTAATAATGTTTGATATCTTGTACGGTTTTGCCACAAAAATATGAATATGGTATCCTCAATTTCCTTGCCAAAATCCTAATACAAGCAACATACAGTGAATTTTTCTTTTAGTTAAACATATGCATAAGCTGTACATTTTTCGTCATTCGTTGTTTTTTTTTTAAGTTTAATTTGAAGCTTTAAACGAGTGTTTTTCACTCCCAGACTAAAGCATGAAGCAAAATTTTGAGTCTAGAAAAGCCCGGTGAAAATTTGTCGAGGGTCTGGGTTATTTCTGGGCTTTTCTAAACTCGAAATTTTACTTCATGCGCCACGCGTACAAAACAAAAATATTGTGAATTTATGTATATTTGAACCTCACTTGAAATCTGTGTTTTATACGCGTGGCGAATGAAGTAAAATTTCGAGTTTAGATAAGCCCAGAAAATTTGTCTCGGGTCGTTTAAAGCTTCAAATTGAACTTAAAAAAATCAAGGAATATCTAAAGATTTAGAGAAAATACACTGAATTTGGAATACGTTACTTAAAAGAAAAACTTCCTGTATGTTTGCTCCGGAGGAATATGAATAATTAAAAACCATATAGAAGATAACAAATAATTCTCAAAAAACACTCGTTAATTAATATTATACACAATTGACGTTTATTAAACAATGGCTGCGACAAAGAAAAAACATGTATTTTTAATCACCCGAAAATTAGATTTCATTTAATAATAAAAAATAATTTATTTGCATTTTACTTTTTTGTGGCAAATCCGTACAAGATATCAAACATTATTAACACACAAAAAAGCTTATAAATAAACTACTCTTTTAAGATGTATTTTTTAAATTTTTATCAGGTGCGCTATAAAAAACATATTTTAGTTTTTATGTGGGACTATTGTTTTTTATACTTCTTGTCAATCAATGATGACCATAATAACTGAAATGATGTGTTATTTTATGATAATCAACCATAATAAATTTTAGTCAGATCATAAGCGTTGAATTGTTATAAATAAAATTAATAATATGTTTTTGAACTTTGAAGACTAATTCCGGCTTAACCGTAAACTTTTGGATATAGATAAGTTATGTTGAATCATCAGATTTTGATCCCAGGAATCTATGGTTAAGCCATTTCCCCACATTAACGGGACACCCAGTATAATTCAACGGTTTATCAATCGCAAAATATCAATATCTAATAATTTTTTTCGTTTGGTTTTAGAACATCACACTAAATGTGTTTTATACGCCTGGCGCACGAAGTAAATATCGCAAGTTTAGAAAAACCTATTTTTTTGTACTACTACTAACAAATCTTTATTACTTAAGAATTTACATGTAATTATATTACATACAACTTATGATATATATGTACAAACTTTACTTAAGTAAGGGCTATCGACCAAAAGTCTTTCTGCCCTTTATAAAAATCTATAGTATTTGATATATTTTAACTGTTAGCTTTAATTTAAGGATGGAAGGATATATATTCAAATAGGGTGATGGGTGGGTTTTAAAATTTAGGAGTTATGTCGGGATTTCTCAGGATGCACATTTTTCTAAGCAATTCTAAGTTGTTGTTATTCCATGCAAAGCGTTCTGCGAGGAATCGTAGCCTATCTTTTATGGGAGTGATTTTGGTTAGATTGTATAAGAGAGCATTGGATGGATTATGGAGGGGGTTCTGTGGATGGCGGAGTTTTGTTAATGTACGGAGTCGATTTTTTTTAATTTTCGGGCTTTTCTAAACTCGAAATATTTATTTCATGCTTAATCAAGAATTGGAAAACACTCGTTAGGATAAAATGGAAATCAAACTGAATGAGTAATTGTGTAATTAATAAATCTACTAGAATACTCGTAATACCAGTAAACAGTTCAACTGCCATATACAAAATTAATACGTTTTTCAAAATTATTGATTCAAAGCTAAAATTAGCTATTAAATTTTTGGTTTAAAAAATTGTACGAAAATCGGCAGATTGGTCAATAACATAAAATTTAAAATAAAATTTGCGTGTCCCTACAATTCCAAATTTTCAGGCTCTTCTAAACTGGAAATTTTACTTTATGCTTAATCTAAGAGTGGAAACCTTGTTAAAAAAAATATATCACTAATATTTCACATTTGTTAATATTTTATAAGAATAATCACGGATTTGCGCCATCTTTATTTAGAATAGACTATTTCCTATTAATGATAATAATAATCATAATCCTACTTTATTTGAAGAAATTATTATGAAATATTAATTCTGCGAAAGATGAGTGAAATTGTGTTAAATAACAATTTTAATATACTATTTATTTTATTTGAAACTGTCAAAACTTGACATTTACATTAAATTAGTCAAATATCACAATTGTCAAGAAAAAAACATCTAAATACAATAAAATATATCATTGTAATGTCCCAAAAAAACATGTCAAAAAAGTTATGGTAGAAAAAGAAATTACAATAGAAGAATTAAAAAAAATCGTACTAATATTATATAATAATAATAATAATAATCTTTATTATTAATTTAAACCATGAAATTCAACAAAACATAAAAGAGCTTTCCAATTAAATATTGATTATTTAAATGAATTATTATTAATGATGCAAAAACAAAGTTCAAAAATTCACCACTTTCAAAAAAAGTAAAAGAGCTACGACAAAAGTATACTGGGTGAGTTTTTGTTCAAGTTCTCTATGAGTATCTCGGAAACTATAAGGGCCGGTATTTCAATTGATAGTTAACTTTTAGGTTTACAAACTAACGGTAAAGTTTTACCACTAGTTAACTCATAGTAAAATTATGTTTATGTATTTCAAGTATTTGAAAGTTTTGGTTTAGTAACTCTCATTTCATCAAAATTTCATTAGAGTGGCAATTCTGACTTCTGTCAAAATCAAACTTAAATTGTCAATATCTTTTATCAGTCTTTGGTCACCTGCTGTGGCTGGTGGTGATTTATTAACCATAAAAATGAATAAACCCTCCCAGCAAGTAAATTAAATAAAAAGGACGCCGAATTTCACTTATAAAGAAGAACATTTGCTGTTGGAATTTGTTGAGATATACAAGAATATTATAGAAAATAAGAAGAGTGGCAGTGTTTTATGGCAAGAAAAAGTAAAAGCGTGGACTCGTATCCATTCAATGCGGCAAACGATGGTGTATTCAGATCCAAACAAATATTAAAACAAAGATATGCCAATTTAAAGAAACTATCCAAAACCAAATTATCACACAACAAAAGGGAACTAAATAAAACCGGTGGTGGTGATTCTAAACTATATGCCATAACAGACGTAGATAATTTTATTGAAAGAATTTTAGGAGATCAAATTTTCTTAAGAACAACTTCGATTCTGACAGTAAGTATAAGGTTACTTTTTATGAAATTTATCATTATAAATGGTTTATTTTCATTAGGTATACAAGCTCATCAAGCCGGACCATCTAATGCGAATTACATTGCTATTGGCTCACCTGATGAAAGTCTTTCTAACCCTAAAGAAAATGTTGTAGAAATTACTGAATGTAAGTGGTAGCGTAGTAATATCCTAGCTGTTGGTTCATTTTAAAAATGAAATATTCTTATTAATTGTGTTTTTTTTTTAGATGAATTGCTAGAGGAAACATTTACTCCTACTATTATCAATCAGACAAATAATGAAAATGTGGAAATGAGCAATAGTAAAAAACTGTACAATATATTATCTATGTAATTTTTCACACAATTTTTGTAGGAACAACAGAAACCGATGCCGACTGGTCTACCTATAGCCCACAAATGCTGAAAAAACAACCAAATAAAAGATTAAAAATAGGAAAGAAAAAAATTGCTTACAAAAAATTAATTATAAATGAGTTGTTAATTAAGGAAAAACTGGAGTTTGTAAGACTTCAGAGAGAAAAGTTTTTAGAAGAACATGAGATAAAAATGAAAATATTAAAACTTAAACTGCAACAAAAATGAGTAATTTCATAAATAATTGAAAACAGTTAGGGCAAATAATAATAAATATATTTATTAATTTGTTTTTTTAATAAATTGTTGTATGTTGTATGTATTGCGTGATAATAATTAAGTAATAATATTTATTTATTGTAAGTTAAAAAAATAATTTTGTATTAAATGTTGTCTAAAAGTATTGTTTCTTATTTCATTATTATTAACGATATTGTTTTAATCTGGTGGGTTATTATTTACTAAGTTTATTGCATGATTTTCTTCATCAGTTATGTCTGGTACTTTTTCATTTTCGTCACATGCAATATTATGTAGTATAACGGCTTGAGTAGTTTCTAAATTTGTCCTGCAGCAAGTCCAGGAAATCTTCGTTTCCATACACCATAGCACCTTTCCACAGGATTTCTGGTACGTATTTCTGATTCGTTATATAGATTTTCTGCTGGTGTTCTTATTTGCAATAAGGGTGTAAGAAGATAATTTTTACAAGGATATCCGCTGTCTCCTACTAGAACGGAGTTGTGACCAAATTCATTTTGTTCAAATCGATTCATAATACTTGAATTTCTAAAAATATGGGCGTCGTGCGTAGATCCTGGCCATCTAGCCACAATATCCATTATTTTCAGATTGGCATCAGATACTGTTTGCACGTTTATGCTAAAATAATGTTTTCTATTTCTAAAAATCTCTGCTCTATTGCCTCCTGGTGATAAAATTTTAACATGACTGCAATCAATTGCTCCAATGCACATAGGAAATCTAGCTTTTAAATAAAAGTCTCTTTTACATTCTAATCTTTCTTCTTCTGTGCTTGGCATTTTTATTATTCGAGGACGTAAACTTGCCAAAGCAAAGCTAACTCTCTTAATTACTTTACTGGCCGTGCATTTATGCACACCACTTCCATCTCCGACAGTAGTGAAGAAAGCACCAGTTGCATAAAACCTGAGTGCTAGCAATAATTGATCAGTTGAAGACAGAGCATCATTTCTAAAACAATGGAATAGAGTTTTATGTGATATTTCTAACTATTGGTAATACCTTTCAGTTGGATATTTTATAAGGTCGTCAATTTCTTCGATGATGTTTTCTACAGTTCTTGGTGATAATCTGAACCTTTGAAAGAATTCCTTTTGATCCCATTTTTCAAAATGATTTACTCTATCTCTGACTACTCTCTGTTTACTTAAAGGCACTTCTTCGTCGTCACTAAACACATGTATGTCATAATCATTCGTATAAATGAAATTGCCAATTCTTGGTTGCAGAATACTTCAAACATTAAAAGTGCGATTCTTTTCGCAATCTACAACAAGTTAGTCTTACAAAGACTATATCAAACACTCATTAAAACAACTATTTCCCGGGCTAATACCCCGACGGACATTGAATTATACAACAAGCGTTTGCTGTTACATACAGTAACCTACTGCAAATGTAACAATTGGGTCAAAATGGCCTGAATAATTTGACCCAAATTGTTACATTTGCAGTAGGTTACTGTATGTAACAGCAAACGCTTGTTGTATAATTCAATGTCCGTCGGGGTATTAGCCCGGGAAATAGTTGTTTTAATGAGTGTTTGATATAGTCTTTGTAAGACTAACTTGTTGTAGATTGCGAAAAGAATCGCACTTTTAATGTTTCATAATCATTCATTGTAATTGATAATTGATTTAATATTAACAAAATATTACACTGACGTCAAATGAAATGTCAGGTAACCAAGAGTTAGCTGATACCTACATATTAGTAAAGATTACTTAAAGTTAACTGAAAGTAAGATATTAATCATAATTTGAAATACATACAACACACTTTCAACTCTGAGTTAACTCCCAATTGACAGTTAACTATCGATTGAAATACCGGGCCTAGGAGATAGAGAAATGGTTAACTGGACAAAGGAGTGCAGATTTACGAGCTGGATAATAAGATACTCTGAAATGTTTCGAAAAAGTCAAGGGTAACTAGATATTTTCAAGAATGTAAAAAATGTAGTGTTTTTAAATTCATAATTCCCGCTCTATATTCACCACAACACTATAATAAAATAACTAGTATATACTAACACCGCCCCCCCCCCCCCCCTTTGATCAGTGCGCACATTGTTTAAGTCAATTTCGTAAGTTATATAACAAACACTACATAAATTCCGTAACTTCACTTATTAATTTAAAACATACACTAAACACAAACGCCATACTACATACCTCCAAAAAAACCCATAACAAATTCCCTTATAATATTTTCTTTACACTCATTAATATAACCTTATATCTAAACTACAAACAACTCTAATAATATTTTTTATAACCATGTTAACCTTGATAAATTCAAATATTCCGCCGCTTTTCTACACAATTCACAAACATATCACCAACCTCTAGAAAATAACTAAATAACACCAACTATAGTCTGTTTAAAAACTAGAAGGAGTAAGTGCCAAAGCCCAATTTACACTATAAAAAGTTACCAGAAATATCACTAGATAAATTTGGCGGCAATTTTAAATAATTTTATAATTACTCTTTAAATAAAATCAAATATCCATTTTGTACATCTTAATTGTAGTTAAGTATTTTCTTTTCCATCGTACGATATCGTCACTTCAATTAAAATTCTTATACGGCATCTCGCTATATATCTGTGAAATAAAACATATTTACATTATGTTCATAATATAATATGCAATTTATATAATAATGTGTCTCTATCAGAGCTGAGACGAATCCTCGTAAAAAGGATTCGAATCACGAATCCGAATCACCTAAAATGATTCGAATCACGAATACTCGAATAAAGGATTCGTAAGAGATAAATACGATTCGAATCGAAGATTCGAATCCTCTTTTTTCGAATCACGAATACAAATCCTTTAAGAATAAATTTGATTTTATTATTTTTTTGCAACATTAATATCGTTACCAGTTGTTTTCAATAAAATATTCAAAACCTAATTATGTATTATTACTACTGAACATCGTTGATAACAGACTCAATATCTAACTCCTTGTTACTCTAGTTAAAGATGTATTTGTGTGTATCTGAACTTCACTTCAAATCAGTGTTTTGTGCGCGTGGCGCATGAAGTAAAATTTCGAGTTTAGAAAAGCCCGAAAATTTGTCTCGGGTCGCTGCGCGACCCTCGACAAATTTTTACGGGGCTTTTCTAAACTCGAAATTTTACTTCATGCTTAGTCTGGGAGTGGAAACACTCGTTGAAAACTTCAAATTTAACTCTATTATAAAATCTACTAATGCCCGAAATTTACGTTAATAAAAAATTCACCGAATATCATAAAAACCGGGAAAGTCAGAGAAAAGTCATGGAATTATATTCAAATTGACCAAAACACTAACAAAAAAGCCATATGATATTATTAAATTTATCAAAATCAGCAGGCAAATTACAAAACACGTAAAAATTTATAAAATTAACTAAAATATTGGCAAATACAATGAAAACTATTAAACAGAATGGAGGTTTCCCTCAGATGAAAGTTATATTAAAAGGTCAGGGAAAAATTCTTTGGTCAGGGAAATGCCGGAAAATGTAACATTTCAGATTGTGGCCACCATTTCAGTTTTACTTCAAAAAATATTAAACAAAATTTTGAAAACTAGATTATTATCTTTAAAAACATTTTCAATAATTTAATGTTCTTATCAAACCATTCAGTTTGATGTTTCGAACGAGCGTTTCCGCTCTCAGACTAAGCATGAAGTAAAATTTCGAGTTTAGAAAAGCCCCGTGAAAATTTGTCGAGGGTCGCGCAGCGACCCGAGACAAATTTTCTGGGCTTTTCTAAACTCGAAATTTTACGTCATGCGCCACGCGCATAAAACAGTAATTTAACGTGAAATTTAAAATCACAAAGAAAAACATTTTTCATATTATTCCTCACAATTAATTCGAATTATTTTTGACAATTCAAATCCTTTTGTAAGTATTCCAATCCTTTTACAATGATTGGAATCCTATTATAAGGATTCGAATCACCCACATTTAGACTCAAACACGAATCCTCTTAAAAAAATGTAACGAATCCGGATCACGAATCCAGTTGAACTAAAGTATTCGAATGTCTGTTTTGAATCCTCTAAAAGGATTCGAATTCTGAATGATTCGAATCCTGCCCAACTCTGGTCTCTATCTTACTCAAAATTGATTTGTTTTATAAAACTATACAAGGTAGAACGACTCGACTCATCTTCGGCATGCCTGCATGATCGTTTACTTCTTTTAAAACTTTATTCAAAGTTGGCAGTTCATTTTTATAGAAGAAACTATGCACGGATCTCTACTACGTCATCAAAACTTGTAATTATGTCCTCCAAGCTGTTTAGGGCTACAAATCTCTCCGGATTTCTTATATTCGCTAATGGTACGATAGATAGTGGAATTTACAACTTCTAAAAATTAAACATTTTATTATTTGATGCATATTCTTAGGCTATTTGATATCTCACCTACTGCACCAACAATGTCTGATACAACAGCAGTCATTTTCATATGTGGATCATCTGTTATCATCTGCTTATTCATAATTATTATGCACTGTTTTTCAGACAGATATAAATGACCCTAATCCAAATTCTTACGCTTTTTTAAAGTTTAGAAAAGCTATTATGATATTATCACCTAGCTTGTACTGGGTCCATAATCCATCACAACAATATAAACAAAACTAACTTTTAACTATGCTAAAGAAACACCGCACAAAAGGTTATTACGAAACAGACAAAGTTGCAACTTGGTAACGCTTTGAATTAAGGTTATGTCAGCTGTTGCGTCTTATAATGAATTAGCATAGTGTAAATGGGCGCGCTCTCGGCCAATCAGAGTTGTAGGTTTTGGCGCGTGAAATTTAAAACGCTCCTCCTAGTTATTAAACAGATTATAACATTTTTCCTCCTTATCACAACGGTGTGGTTAAGACTATTCCGTCTATTCGCCCTCCTTCTGCCCAATATTAAAACTCTGCAAATTCAATTTGTTACATCTTTTCATAAATCTGGTAAGCATAGTTATAACATTTACATCAAATACCCCATATACACATGAGTCGCCTATTTCCAAAAACCCCTGAAGTCATTGGAAAACAATGGATTTATTGGTTTTTGGAAATAGGCGTCTCACATATACAGTCGGTTTGATTTATTGTGACACAGCACATATGTCCGTTACTATAAATGAACTTGCCAATTCTTGGTTGCAGAATACTTCAAACATTAAAAGTGCGATTCTTTTCGCAATCTACAACAAGTTAGTCTTACAAAGACTATATCAAACACTCATTGAAACAACTACTTCCCGGGCTAATATCCCGACAGACTGTCTGTCTACTACTACTACTACTTCCCGGGCTAATACCCCGACAGACTGTCTGTCGGGGTATTAGCCCGGGAAGTAGTTGTTTCAATGAGTGTTTGATATAGTCTTTGTAAGACTAACTTGTTGTAGATTGCGAAATGAATCGCACTTTTAATGTTTGAAGTATTCTGCAACCAAGAATTGGCAAGTTCATTTATACTAATGTTTGAACAGTAACGTGACCGCCAGTCTAAGGTGTCAAATTGTTTAGAGGGAATGGCAAAGCTATACTGAGGAGAGATAAATCTCGAAACGCGTCTATAGATGGCCTGAATAATTTGACCCAAATTGTTACATTTGCAGTAGGTTACTGTATGTAACAGCAAACACTTGTTGTATAATTCAATGTCTGTCGGGGTATTAGCCCGGGAAGTAGTTGTTTCAATGAGTGTTTGATATAGTCTTTGTAAGACTAACTTGTTGTAGATTGCGAAAAGAATCGCACTTCTAATGTTTGACATATGTCCGTTATTAGTACAGATAGAAAAAAAAGTTAAAGACAATAGTTTTAGTATTTTTCATGATTTATTCAGTAGCATTCAGTCAGAAAAACAATTGAAAATCATATAAACACGTGAAAGCTAAGATATTCTTGTTTGAGTTACGTGAAGGTTAGTTTAATGGTAATTAGTTAAGTTATTCTTTATTCCTTTTACTTCACTTTTTATTTTAATTCTATATGTACATTTCGGGTACAATGTACCCTTTATCAATAGAAAAAACTAATTTACATTTTGTAAATAAATAAAAATAGAATTACAACTATTTTCACAACCAAGTGCGATTTATTTGAAATCAGATAAAGGTAGGCTAGTTTAAGGAATTAAATTTAAAAGTGGGTTGTTTAAAGGACTTAAATCAAAATTTAGAAGGTTATCCCTATTTTTGTGCATTTCAATTGCTTCTAACATGTTTAGTTGAAAATGGTTAGATTCTTTTAGTAATTTCAAATTATTTATAATAAATTTGTGTCCCGTGGTTAATGTATGATGAGCTATCGCAGATTTATCTGGGTTATGGTTTTTAGTATGGTAAATATGTTCTTTAAACCTAGTTTTTAAATTAATTATTCTCGAAAATTTATTAAAAACAAATGGTAAAAATCAAGAAGAAATAAATCATTATATAAAATTAACAACTTTAGTTATGGATTTTAACACTTTTGAATTTAATGGAATATTTTATAAACAAACATTTGGCACTGCTATGGGTAATCCATTATCCCCCTTTTTAGCAAACATTTTTATGAACCATTTAGAAAATATTGCGAAGAACAGCATACAATATTTCCCAAATTTATGGTTAAGGTATGTTGATGATATTTTCACAATTATTAAAACCAATACCGATATTCAAAATTTTACAAATCAATTAAATAAATTATTTACTAGCATAAATTTTACATATGAAATTGAGATCAATGGTCAACTTCCTTTCTTAGACCTACTAGTTATAAAAAACAATAACAAATTATCCTTTAATATTTTTAGAAAACCCACCCACACCTTTAATTACATTCACTCAAGTTCACATAGTCCTTTCAAACATAAACTATCGTCTTTTAATAGTATGATTTATAGAGCTATCCAGTTACCAATATCTGAAGAAAATAGAAAAAGTGAGTTTACATTAATTTTAGATTTAGCCAAAGCATTAAATTACGATACTAACATTATTCAGAAATTAATCAATAAACATAAAAGAACACATTCCATTCGTCTAGCATCACGTTTAGAACCAATAATAGAATCTAATTCAAATAAAAATTACTGTAAAATTATTCACGAACCAAAATTAACTAATCAAATTAACAAAATTTACAAAAAATTCAATCTTAAACCTGCATACTACACAAAAAACAAAATTAAACTTTTATTGGGGAATACTTTTAAGAAAATTGATGATCATGAAAAGTCTGGGATTTATTCATCAAAATGCAGCAATTGCAACAAAATGTATATTGGACAAACTATACGAAATTTAAAAACTAGGTTTAAAGAACATATTTACCATACTAAAAACCATAACCCAGATAAATCTGCGATAGCTCATCATACATTAACCACGGGACACAAATTTATTATAAATAATTTGAAATTACTAAAAGAATCTAACCATTTTCAACTAAACATGTTAGAAGCAATTGAAATGCACAAAAATAGGGATAACCTTCTAAATTTTGATTTAAGTCCTTTAAACAACCCACTTTTAAATTTAATTCCTTAAACTAGCCTACCTTTATCTGATTTCAAATAAATCGCACTTGGTTGTGAAAATAGTTGTAATTCTATTTTTATTTATTTACAAAATGTCAATTAGTTTTTTCTATTGATAAAGGGTACATTGTACCCGAAATGTACATATAGAATTAAAATAAAAAGTGAAGTAAAAGGAATAAAAAATAACTTAACTAATTACGTGAAAGCTATTAGTTTCATTTTCTTTAATGGAACACCCTGTATATTTTGTTTATTTCAAATAGGTAATAACCTTAGCTTTATAATGATACCACATAAGTACCCCTTCATTATACAAATAACGCGATAATTGCAAATAAATGAAATTTATCAGTTGCCATGGATAACAATTGACATAAAACAATTTGTTAACGCTTTAATGTCAGAGTGGTGTAGTAACTTCCCGTCTTGCGTGTTGTTGATTCAAATCTTTAGAGATGGGTGATAATTACTACTCTAATGATGAAAAAATGGGTATGCTAAAGGTCTTCGTTAGATGCAACGATAATTCTAGAGAAGCTAGTATCACTTATGGAAACATGTATCCAGAAAGAAGACAACCACATTATTGCACTTTTGCAAGACTTGAACAAAATTTACGGTGAAATGGGTGTTTTAATAATAAATTACGAAGGAGAAGATAAGAAAGAGAAGATAATAATGAAGTATTGATATTGGCCTATTTTAGAGCACATCCACGTAATTCAATACGCGAAGCAGTGGCTGACTTAGGAATAAGTATGCATAAAATATTTTCTATTCTGAGAAAACATAGAATGAGACCATATAAAATTAAGTTAGTACAAGGTTTAAGAGATGGTAATTCTGACAGGAGGATAGTATTCTGTAATTGGCTTAGCAACAATCAACATTTATTAAATTTAATTCTTTGGAGTGATGAATCAAATTTCAACAACAACGGAATCTCCAACCGAAAAAACGACCATTACTGGGATACTGAGAATTCACGTCAAATTCGAGAATGCAGATTTCAACAAATATTTGCAGTTAATGTGTGGCTTGGTGTGTTAGGTGATACCATAATAGGACCATTTTTTTTATCAAGGAAAGTTGAATGCGGAGCGATACCCCAACTTTCTTACGATAGAATTTGAAGATTATTTAGATGATATCCCCCTAGAAATACGTCGAGATATGTGGTTCCAACAAGATGGAGCTCCTCCCCATAACGCAAGAAATGTCAAAGATATTTTAGAAAGAAAATTAGGTTTGAAATTGATTGCAAATGGTGGTCCCATAAACTGGCCAGCAAGATCGCCAGATCTGTCTATTTTAGATTTTTTTATTTGGGGATTTTTAAAGCAAAAAGTTTATGTTACTCGTCCAGAAAATCTAGACGATCTGAAAAATCGTATTCGTATGGCATGTGGCCAAATAACACCACGGATGTTGCAAAAAGCACGACGAAATTTAATGAAGAGATGTGAAGAATGTATTGCAAACAACGGACGTCACTTTGAACAGACACTTTAAATAGTTATTCATGTCAACTGATAAATTTCATTTATTGGCAATTGTCGTGTTATTTCTATAATAAAGAGGTACTTATGTGGTATCATTATAAGGCAAATATTAATTAAATTTGAAATAAATAAAATATACAGGGTGTTCCATTAAAGAAAATGAAACTAATAGCTTTCTCGTGTTTATTTGATTTTCAACTGTTTATCTGACATTACGATTGAATAGATCATAAAAAATACTAAAACTATTGTCTTTAACTTTTTTTTCTATCTGTACTAATAACGGACATATGTGCTGTGTCACAATAAATCAAACAGACCGTATAACACATCCTTTTACACATTTTTTCAGCTAAACACCTAATATTTTACACTCTTATCACAAACATAAACACAAATGCACAAAAACCATATCGACAACATGGACATAATGTTAACAAATGAAAGTTTTTTTCACTGACTTGACGTTGTTAGTTCCCACCTTTTTCAATTTTACATTTTTCAAAGAATTCTTTTCCAATTTTAAATACCAGAAAATCTCTGCATTTTTTTCGCTTTGTCAATTATTTCAACATAGTATTATAATTAAAATTTAAAACATTTTGTTAGGCTTTAATATTAAATATTTCATAATGTTCACCAATATATTTAAGCTTTATTAATTGTAATTTATAGTTAACTTGTGGCTTTTCCGCCGAAGCTAGTTTAAAGAATATTAAAAAATTAATAACGAGAAGTACAAATCCTACATACGAATTTCTTTATTAACTATGTTTTTTGTTGTAAAAAAATATAAAATTGTTAATAAAGAAAAAACTCCCTTTTTATTGATGACATAACCAACTATGGTTTACATTTAAAAAAACGCAAGTTTGTGTTATATCTGGAAAACTAATGTCGACAGAAAAAATCAATTTTTATTCAGTGTAAAATTATCTATAGCTTTGCCATTTACAGTTTTTTTCTCTCGTATAATAACAATAGACCCGATTTGAAAAAATCGACACTTTTCACATTTTTCAAAATATCTAGTTACCCTTGACTGCACTAGTTTGCAGTTCAATGATATTTCATTATCCTGCTATTACAAAAACAAAAGTTGATCTTGAAAAAACAAAAACTAGTCACTGAATAAAAATAAAATGTATATCTTTCCATGAGTCATTTAAACTTTAAGAATGTTCACATATTTTAAAAAAGATCATAACGAGAGGAGTTTTTTAAAACCGATTTTCTTTTTCTATTATCTTCTAAAGTGAGTGTTGTGATGGGTTTCTTCATACCTTTTGTAAACAGTAAAATATTACATTTTATACTGAAACTCAATCAAATAAAATCACTAAGTATATTTTGGAAAAATTAAGATGATGTCACTGAATAAACCAGAAGTGCAATTTGTCTCAAAAACACTAGCGATCTTCTAGCTGAGGTCTTAAATATACACCATATTAATGAATTGTAGAGACAAACTTCTAGGGCTTAAAGTATACATAAAAACAGTATTTTATATTAATAAATTCATTGTCAAAAGTGTTTCTTTTTAGGAAAATAGACAAGTCAAAAAATATAACAAAAATATCAAGTTGGGTAAAAATTGACGTTATTTAAATGCATGCATGTCTAAATAGTGTATTTTTTTCAAAATTCCGTGTGACCTGTGCAAAATTATTAAAAATGCAAGTACTCCAAGCAAATTGTACTCGAGTACTAAGTACAAGAACGTAATCACGAGTACTTAAGTACTTATATAAGTAAAAAGTAATGAGGACATCGAATGACTAAGAAATTTTATAATAAATGAAAACTATCGTTGTCAACGATTTACCAACCTTATATACGGGGTGTCTACGCTAAACCGTTCGTTAAAAGTTAATAGGGTGACCGTTAAATCATATTTATATCTTATTCCTAAGAGAAGTTACAGACAAATATCAAGATGCCTTTTAGAGGTCAAAATTTTAGATATATTTATTTTTTTCTTGAAAACTATAAGAGATAAGTGTACATATGCTCGAATACAATATGTTGCAATTTAAACGAGGAATCTAAAAAATTACTAATATATAAAGTGTTCTATTTAAAATAACAAATTTGGTGCTACTTCCCGTGGAACCGGAAGTAATATAAAATATTTCACACGAGGAGAACTGATTCAACTGTATGACAAGGATTTTTTTCAAATTTTTAGTGCAGCGGCAACCCTATAAACTTTTAACGAACGGTTTAGCGTAGACACCCTGTATATATAGACAAACACTAAAAAAGAAATGTCAAAATCATAACTAAATTATTTAATTTTTCGCTCAATGTATTAAAGAAACATGATCATAATTATTTTTAAATCGAGTAATGCAAGTGGCCTTATATCACAGTTCATATATATCCAGTTAGCCAGTCCCCATATAAATTGTGGGTACACGCGAATGGGAGCAGAGCGCTGGGTGCCAAATTGGTGTATATGGCTACGACTATTTTACTGCAGATGTCGCGAAATCAAGTCTCAGTGAGAGAGTGAGAGAGAGACAATTTCTTTCTCCCTCTATTCCGCGCTTCTCGTTGTATCATATTCCAGATGTTGATTTTTTTTCTTTTAACGAGCTAAGGATGCGTGTTACATTCATTCATGCGTTTCCTTCTACAATTTTATTTTCTGCGTTATTAGAGAATAGATTTTATGAAATTATATGTGAACGTTGTAAAATTAATTAAGTATTATTTATTTTGTACAAGAAACTTAAAATACAAAACTATTTAACTTTTGATAAAAAGTAAAACAAATACATCAACTTATTATTTTATTAACTAATCAGATCAATCCTATTGATCAGATCAAATCTACTCATCGATAAGGGTTTCTTTTTTAAGGGTCAGTGCAAAATGCAGTTGAGTCATTATTTTTTAGTTTTTGAATTATTACCGTTTGAAGTTTTTAACCCATTAAGCGCCGTTGATGCATACACGCAACATTATTATTTTTTCATAATTAAGTTACTAAATAAGTTTATTTGATATATTATATTATTTGACCTGAATTGAAAATGTACCAAGAAAAATCACAATGATGGTTGCGACCGTAACTACGTGGTAATTCATGATCACTGAATCAAACACTTACTATGTTTTTACCACAATATATTTTGTGGTAAAAACATAGTAAGTGTTTGATTCAGTACCAAGAAAAATTTAAATATTGTGTTATTTAAAGTGTATTATAAATACTTCACAATATTACAATGTTTTATACGCGTGGCGCATGAAGTAAAATTTCGAGTTTAAAAAAGCCTAATTTGGCTCGGTCGCTCCGCTTCGCTGCGCGCCCGAGCCAAATTTTCAGGCTTTTCTAAACTCGAAATTTTACTCCATGCTTAGTCTGGGAGTGGATACACTCGTTCTTAACTTCATATTGCACGTTTTTATATAAAATCGACGAATGCCTGAACATTGACAGCGTATATATTACATTGTTGAGGCACTAATTTTTTGAAAATCCATTATCACTTTAATATAATAATAATAATAAACTATTTATGATTTTTAACTTTTTATTAAATTCACGTATACATTATGTGTATTTAAAGAAAAAATTCACAGTATGTAATGCAATAAGTCATTCATAGAAATCATAAAAGGAAGTGTAGAATTTTAATTAAAATTAACTTTTAGAGTTAAAATTGCTTGGCCGCTAATGGGTTAAAATAGTTTTAAATATACTATGTGTCCCGTTTCAAGACGCATTGTATGTTTCATGTAAAGATTTCCAATGTAATTGGAATTTGAGTTTGTATCGCTTATTGAACCAAAACGATTACAATAAAATTAAAATCATTTGTTTACCTACTAGCAGTATTTTCGAGGTATTATTTTTGAGTTCTCCTCAGTTTCATTTGAAATATAGCTTGAAAATAGTGAACGATTATACGAAAATAAAATCGTCAAAACAGTAGTTGCTACGAAAAGTCAGTGTTTGGCATCAAATTTATTAAAACACAAAGCAATAATTCAATTGAACATGAGTGTTTATTCTGCAAAAAAAAAAAAAAAATCAGATCCCAAAATGGACTCAGTATATATTTTAATCACGATGCGTATTTTATTAAATGAACCATACTTTTAATAAATATTAAGAGTTTCAGAAATTTGTGGATTTTGCACTGACTACTTTAATTATCCGTTTACTTTGAACGATTGTTACATGATCAACTTGTACTTTTCCGATTGAAAATTTATAAACGCTTATTGTGTGCCATTTGACCAACACCGACAACACTCAGCGGGCACTAAAATGTTACCTAATTTTTGGTTTAAAATTTATGGCATCCGTCGTGCGGCTGCATGGGGATAATTTAAAAAAGAATAAGCAAAAATATTTTTCGATATTCTCAATACTTACCGAGATACACGAAATGTTATATACAGAAAGTACAAATTATATAAAAATTATGAAACTTTATAATTGAGAATATTATCAGAAACTGCGAAACAAACAAACTTGTTAAATCAAGTAATTAGTCACATTAATAACATTATAAATTTTACATTTTAATAATTGTTACCGACCTCATGGTTATCTTTTTTTGTACGGAAATATACGTTTTAAGGTCCCAGGAATCAGAAACAAGTGTTATCGATAATATTTGAGATAATTGGCTCAATTATTGAAATATGTTGAAAAGTCTCGTTAAGTGATGATAATCAAAAACATTTAAAAAACAATATTTAATAGAATAAGTATAATAGATTTTCTCTGAGAAGTGTAATTGCAAAAATTATTGAATACTCTATTTCCAGTTTACAATGTTTTGTATGTCAGGTTAATTCAATTATTTCAATGGTTTTATTCTTAGTCAGATTACATTTACAAAAGGTACCGATGGGATTATGTTACAGACTAAATAGGTAAGTAAAAATAATTCAAAATGATTTAAGAAAACCCGATCAAAAAGTGTCTAACTAAAATATCGGCTAGTGAAAAACATGATCAGAAATTACCGAATTGGATTCTGCGGATACGGATTAAATGTGTCAATAGTAAATAATCTTTTTAAATCCCAAAATATTTATGGTTTTTAGAAGGTTACGGATTATCTGTAAGTTGCAGTGGTATTGTTCTGGTCGCGCAATACTTGAGGGTATACACCATAATAAAATCGTGGTCGAAAAAATGCCTACAAATAGGTAAAAAACAGATAGATCACTTCGAAGAATTTGATTTTTCATCCCATCCATAAAGCTATCCCCACTAAAATAATGAATATTGTCCAAAAAGAAAATAGTCAAGGAAAAGAGTTAATTCGATATTCATACACGTTATTCAGAGTGTAAATGGATGAAACGGAACGTAGCTATTTTAATGTTAATTTCTCAAAATTAAAATATTATTTTCCCTAATTATTTCAGGGAAATTATGATATTCATTAGGTTAGAGTAAAAATATACACACCGAGCTTTGCTATTTATTGAATTTTTAAAAACCGGAGTGTCATGAAATTAAACAAGCAAATGATGAGGTGTTGATTTGTTGGCTTTTTATTTAAAATATATTCTGTTGATTTTGTGTTACACCGATCAATTCTGTATAATTATTACTGAATAAAAAAAAAAAACGAAAAAACTGCTTCTAAAATATCGTTAATAAGAAAATAATAAGAAAACAGTTATATGTATATTTATTATAGTTTTTTAATGTTTGTTAGTTTTTTGTATATATGAATGTTTTTATGAATCTATATTGCTATGTTTTTAGTTTTGTGTATTTGTAAATAATTTATCTATTTTATTGAAATAATTTCTGTTTTTTATTATCAATTCCAATTAAAATACCCATCAAACATTTTTCAAATTGATTTTTTTCATTGTAAAAAGATTTTTGTATTTATCTAACTTTTAAATAAAAAAGTTTAATAACATAAATATATTAAAAATCTATTAACTTTTAAACACGTTTTTATTAAAAATATATATAATAAATAAAAATGTAGGAAATATATTTTACATTTTTTCATTGTAAAATGACTTGGTTTATTTATACAAGTTATGAATATTTGAAACAATAATCTATTAATCTAATAATTTTAACAATTTTTTTATTAAAAATATATAAAATAACTAAAAACGTTGAAAATATATTTTAGAAATGTTAATTTCATTGTAAATTTGTTTTTATAAAATATATTCCCGAATTTCATAATTTGGAACACGCTTGAAATCTCAAAATAAAAGAAATATTTTCGAATAGACTTTTTTGTGGTGATAATAAATTTTATTATTCGTCTACCACAGTTCATATACAAGAAGTTTTCCGTTAAAGTATACATATTTCAAGTTCACCTTATTTTCTTAAAATCTGTAGATATTCGTTGTGTTTTTAAAAGAGTTTAATTTGATGCTTTAAACGAGTGTTTTCCTCTCCCAGACTAAGCATGAAGTAAAATTTCGAGTTTAGAAAAGCCCCGTGAAAATTTGTCGAGGGTCGCGCAGCGACCCGAGACAAATTTTCGGGGCTTTTCTAAACTCGAAATTTTACTTCATGCGCCACGCGTATAAAACACTAAAATATTGTGAAATTTAAGTATATTTGAACCTCACGTAAAATCAGTGTTTTGTGCGCGGGGCGCATGAAGTAAAATTTCGAGTTTAGAAAAGCCCAGAAAAATGTACAGTGTATTCTGTATATTGAGTTATTTATACTTAAAAAACTCTCTGTATAACTAATCAATAATATAAATTATTTGCCAAATTTGGTACATACCAAAGTTTAAATTGAATTTATGAAGAAAAAAAAACAATCAAGGTAAAAATAATATCAAATGAATTCTTTAATGTAAACTCATTGAATTTTATTTTTTGATTTTTAGTTAAATTTTAGGTTTATTTAGGAGCTTTTTAAATATATCTGATTCCCAAAGTCCATAATTTTGAACACGCTGGAAATCTGAAAATAAAAGAAATGTTTCGGAACAGTTTATTTTTTCTGAAGTTCATCAAATTTATCATCGTTCAAGTGGTGTAGACGGGATCAATTTACACGACGAAATATGAGCGAGCGCGTTGGTGTGTTTATGTGTGTGTGTATACGCAACCGGAGCAGTTTTCTCTAGAATACTTCTACGTTTACTCTATTCATAAGTAGATGGACCCACTTCCCGACCACAGTCTCTCCTTTTCTATCCTCGAAAACTCGGAATCCAGTTCTCCCATAAGCATTGTGTACCCTTGCTTATATCCAACGTAATATAATTTCACAATTTAGTAAAGTTGGGTTAAGTTACATGAAAAACTCTAAAACTAGGTTAGGTTACATGACAAATCATAAAGTTCGGTCTTCTAACATAACTTTACGATTTGTCATCCAATTGTAAAATTAGTTTAGGTTATTATTTAGCCTAACACAACTTCACAATTTAGCGTAGTTGGGTTAGATAAAAAGCTGTAAAGTTGGGTTAGATGATACATTGTGTAATGATTAGGTTAGGTTAGATATCAAATTGTAAATTTAAACTAAGAACCAACTAAAATGTGATATGTCAAAAACTTATGAAATTATAATAATCTTAAAAGTTCTAAAAGTTTAAAAAAAATTTCGGCCTTTCATATCTTTTTGACACATTTAACATTAAATGGAATATTCAATTCAATGCTATATTTGACACATTTGACATTTAGAAAATTAGTTTTATATAACTTACTACACGATGAGAGTTTTCTGTTTTTTGACATTGTACGTAATTTTTAACGTTTTTCATATGACATAAGTTGGATTCAGCCGATATTTGATATGTATTACAGTTGATACAAATTAACACAATTTATCATTTTTTAACATTATTATCGTTGTTATTCGGTGTTGATAACATCAAATTGTAGACATAGAAAGCGCAATTTATATAAATTAAATTGTTATTTTTTAGGAATATTTTGATATTTTGTATACTAAATGACGATTTTGACCAACTATGATATTATAGGACAGTTCTGACATTTTTTTATTTTCGTTTATAATTTAGTGAAATTAAGTTAGGTTAGACGACAAGTTGCGACAAAAGAAAAGTTAATTTTCTACCTGAACCCATCTTTTAGCCATCATGACATTTTGACTTTACTTGACATAATTAAATGTCCTTTATTATTGTCACATTACTGTGTCAATTGTTTGTTGACCATTATGAAATTATATTTTGTTTTATTTCATATATTTAGCCATTTGGAAATATATATTATAGTTCAACTAAAAAAAAATTACCTAATCAAACTGCCTCCGATAGTATTTCATCATTAAATGACTACTGTAAAATTTTTATTATAAGTTACTTAGTAGACTGTATTTTCATTATTATGGCATTTTGACGGTTAGTCCCTTGATCAACTGTGAATTGTCTTTTGACGTCTGATATAAAAAGCAACTGCTTCCTCTTAAACTTGCATTAAAATTGACATACTGTTTTAACATCATAGAACTATCTCCGTCAATAAAACAGCAATAATCAATTATCAATTGTTTTAATGATGAAACGAAAATAGTGTTTTTAACTCCCAGACTAAACATGAAGTAAAATTTCGAGTTTAGAAAAGCCTGAAATTTTAGCTTGGTCGCGTGGCGCAGCGAAGCGACCAAGCTAAATTAGGCTTTTCTAAACTCGAAATTTTACTTCATGCGCCACGCGTATAAAACACGGACTTCAAGTGAAATTTTTAGGCAATTGGTTACAGTGATTTTTAACATTTCATATCTTTTTGACATAATTCATATTTTTGACACATTAAACATTTAGTAGTTTTATGCTTTTTGACATTTTCTCACCTTCCACATTCCATGTCACATTTAACGTTTTTGATATGACATAAGTTTCAGCCAATATTTGATCTATAATGACAGTTAATAGAAATGTACCTTAGATATTTTCCTTTGGTCATTTTGGTCCCAAATTTAAATTTTATTCACAATTGTTATAAGTTGGCGTTTATTGATATTTAAACTATAATGGCAGTTGACGTCAGCATTAGCTGACAATTGAATTATAATGATAGTTGATGTATGTTGGCGTCAGGCAACATTTAGTCCACAGAGCGATATCTAACCTAACCTAATTTGACAGAGTGATATCTAACCTAAGATAACTTGACAATGCAAAATCTAATCTAATCTAACTCTTAAAGATTCATCACTTTTGTTGTACTTCCGACATTATATCTGATTTTTTTACATTTCAAGCACATAGCTTTAGTCTGAACAGTTGACAGTTATCATTTGTTTTGACAAAAATAACCTTGCTGTGAAAACTAACATTTCATGTCTCCATTTGTTTTTACAGTTGTATCAAAATAAACGGTAGCAGGTGCATCGAAATGTACTCGGGGTCTTTTTGTGGTCTAAAAATCCGTCGAGTGCAAGTACAAGTACTAAGAAAACAAAGAACTCATGGACTGAGTACTGAGTACATGAAAAGTACTCAGAGTACAAATTTTGAGTACTTGTACTCGAGTATCGCCCAGCTCTCGGCTCCATTTTCTAAAGGACACACTTTTGAGTACACATTTATTAACAAAAGTGTTCTGCATTGTTGTGTTTTGCAAGCTCTAGAGGTTTGTCTTTACAATTCATTAACATGCTGTATAATATTTTCAAAATATAATGCTAAAGGTACAAACATGATGTCATAAATATAATTTTTAAAAACTGTCACACAAATTCCACAGATGTCACTTTGTTAATAAGAAGATACTGACAATAATAACTATATATTGATATTAATTTAAATATTCGGCGTATCCTATTATTGCGTTCTCGGAAGATATCTCAGCTCTCGTTGAAGATTAAAGAAAAGTTTCTTTAATAAAGATGATTAACTTTAAAGCCTGCATAACCTAAGAGTATTTTTAGATATACAGGGTACGATATTAAGATAGTAGCGAATACAAATTTCTTGTTTTAATGGATCACCCCGTATATTATTTCGTTTTATAGTTTCTCATAAAAATATATTATTATTAAAGTAACAACATATTTTTAAAACATTTGTTTTAATTCATATCGTTTCCGAGTAATCAGGCATTTTTGAAAAAAGTGAATTAATTCGTTTTATGCATTTAATGTTCGTTGAACGAGTGTTTTTAATCCATAAGGTAGAATTTCGAGTTTAGAAAAGCCTGAAAATTTGAATTTGCCTGCGCGCGAGCGAAGCGAGTCGCGCCGAAAAATCCAAATTTTCAGTCATATCTAAACTTGGAATTTTACTTCATGCGCCAACTAAGTAAAATATTAAATTATTCCGAAGTTCATTGTTTATTTAGCATTAATCTGATAGGTAGAGATGATAATAAACAATATGTAGGTCAAATATAAATGATGTTTGCATTATGAATTGTCACGATTTTTTTATTTCGCCAGGCGTAGAACCACTGAAATATTGTGAAGTTCAAAAATATATAAATTACATTGAGGGAACCTTTCTTTTAAATATACATATGCATACTCAGTAAATTTTTCCCAAATTAAGCACGAAGTACAATTTCAGGTATTTCTAAATTCGAAATTTTACTCCATGCACGCCACGTTGACATGTAGGGATCTCCAACGACATAAAAAACGTTTTTACGGATGGGGGCCCAATCCTTACCCCAATTCTTATTGACGAATATTCAAGATTACTATAATAGTGTTATTCATTTCGCAATCTACAAACGCTTAGTCACAAGGTTTAGTCTTACTAAGACCTAATAAACTGTTTGTATAATCATACAACTCATTTCGAAACTTAACTTTGACCAGAATATAGAATTTATCCGTCATCAGCTTTTACTATTTTTATGTTGCTCTAAACATATTTTATATGCATAATTCATAAATGTCATTTGCAAATGATTATCTTCCTGTTTGAATTTCTTTGTGAGCAGCAAATGCCTTAACGACCATTAACGTTAAGGCGACAATTATAAAACAGAATCTAATTAACCGGCATGCATCCAGTTTAGCTGTGCTTAATTAATCTTCGTCCCACAGTGGAGGTATCGTGTAAGTAAACTGCAACCGGCGATGATTCGAAAGTAAACGGTCTTATTTTGCAAATGTGCACTTTCTTAATAACGCTTCCTTATTGGGCAGACCGCCGGTCCCCAAGAATTCCTCACGATTCCGCGGCAAGGACGTTCACTACACCTATATCTATGTAGATTTAAGTGTACGTACAGTTAAGATGTGGATTTTAGTGTCCTTTTAGTAGATTCGTGTCAATAATAAATAACCCTTTTAAAGATTTATACACAAGTATAATAGTCTAAACACAGAATGTTCTAATAATGACATTTAGAAAATGGAAAATTATATTGATTTATTCAGCCCGACTCCGTACCTTAAACGTGAGGTTTAACAGCGCGTTATCCTTAAAGAAAACGCTGAATGACGATTTAGTATTCCGTATCTCTGCAAACCTTTATCACGCTCAACGTTAAGCGCCATGTTACCCGTTAAATTTTACAGTTTACGTTCTAAAATTATGGATGCGAATAAAGTGAACTTTCGGGGATTAGTAAACATTAGTAATCCAAGTGTAAGAATAATGAGGAAAACAATTATTTTGTAGCCCTATTTTTTGGTTATATATTTTTAAACGAATTATGATTTTAAATAAATTGTCTGTGTTCAGTTAATAGTATTGTAAGTGTCTGCAATACTATAGATTTACTTTTTATTAACTTTAGATTTTTATTTTAGTCTTGTCGGACCTTTGGACAGAAGTTCGCGCTTTTACCCACACCACCAGGTTGCATTTTAAGGTCCGAGAGCCGGTAAAATGTTAAAGTTTGTTGTCTTTGTTTTACTAGTTGAAAATACTATCACCCTTTTTCTCTAAGCCGGTATCAAAACTATCATCTCTTTTAACGTTGACCGATCAACATGTGTATTGATACGGAATACAAAATTTTATACAAACGTCACTACGCCTGTTATCCTTAACCTTTATCATAACATAACAGTTAACTGTTAACGTTTGCGATACAGAATCAGGCTGATTAAAAGGTTATTAATTGAATAGGTCGGTGGAATAATGTGCTAACCTACATTTTTTGTATGAATTGACTATGCTATTTAATTTCATCAAAAATAAACTTTAAGTTGCGTTAATTTAGATTCCTCGACTTAGGGCGCAAGTCACTAGACTCACTGTTAATTGTTTGCCTGTTTACGTTTTTGTAATATTTTTGCATCAAGATAGTGCTATGTTCATTTGAATACATGACCAGTATATCTTTTTATTTGAAATCTGACTAAAATAAAGTTATATGTTGATAAGATCAACAGTGGTAGTAACCAGACCTGGGCAGGATTCGAATCATTCAGGATTCGATTCCTGGATTCGAATCCTTTTAGAGGATTCAAAAGAGGTATTCGAATACGTTAGTGAAAACGGATTCGTGATCCGGATTCGTTACTGTAGAGATATTTGAATGTATAATAATTGGCGCCAAATAATTATGTTGTGCGCAAAATCGTTTTATTTTATGCACATCCGTGCAGACATTTTGTATATAGACGAATAAAGACAGTCTTAAGTTAAACCTGAATCTGTGTGCATCATTAATTAAAATTTACATTTTTCCTAAATTACTCATTAAAAGTAAAAGTGAAAACGTTGTTAACTCACGTTACAACATATTGGCGACGAGGATAAACGTAAACCTAATTAAAGTAATAAAAATGTCGATCGGAAGAATCTGCGAATTCGAAATTGGTGTAAAAAACTGGTCAACATACATCGCACGCCTCGAACAATTTTTTAAGGCGAATAGTGTGGCAGATGATAATAAAGTGGCCGTGTTACTTACAGTCGTAGGAGACAAAACTTACGAACTGATGGAAAATTTGTGTGATCCGGAAAAACCGAAAAAGTGTACGTACAGCACATTAGTGAAAACAGTGAAAGAGCATTTGGAACCAGCTCCGTCAGCAATCGCCGAAAGGTACAAGTTTCGTGTAAGGAAGCAGGGAGAATCGGAAACAATTTCGGATTATATCACGGCATTGAAGAGTTTAGCAAAAACGTGTGAGTTTAAAAGTGCATTGGAAGAAAATCTCCGAGACCAATTGGTGTATGGAATTCGAAGTGAATCCATTAAAATCAGTCTTTTTTCGGAGAAAACTTTAACGTATCAAAACGCTCTAAATATCGCAATCAACATGGAGCGAGCAGAAAGTGATTCGCATGTGATGGAAAAAGTGACCCCTGTGCATCATTGGGAGCGTCGATCGTTGGCAAGCGGGATAAAGACGACAGCGAAATCTGCAGCAAGGAGGAAAGGCAGTGTTGCCAGCAATGGACACAATACGTGGAACAGCAGGTACAATGCAGCCGCCGCGAGTGCAGCAGGACCAAGCAGCAGGAACTACGTCACAACACAGCAGCCTCACAACCGTTCACAGCGTAATACGCAGGTACATTCAAAGTGTTGCCATTGCGGCATGACCAATCACAATGATGCTGATTGTTATTTTAAAAGGGCTATTTGTCATAATTGTGGACAAAAAGGACACATTAAATAGATTTGCAAATTTGTAACGGGTTTCAGTAAATCAAATCATTTTATTGATAAAAATGTAAATACTAGTGACTCAGACTCAAACTTAAATTTATTTGTTATTCAAAATAATTCTGGGCCGATTCAAACAGAAATTAATATAGACGGTACCTGCTTAAAAATGGAAATTGACACGGGTTCAGGTATTTCAGCAATTGCAGAAAAAACGTACAGAGAGCATTTTAAACATAAAGTAATCAAATTTCAGCATTAGGGCATATTAAAGTAAATATTGAGTATAACAATAAAACTTTTTATAATTTAAAATTATTTATTATACCTAATGGCGGACCTCCACTACTAGGCCGTGAATGGATTAAAATTTTGAAAATATCAATAAGTCATGATTTAAGTATTTTAAATTTGGTTGACAATTCAATAAAAAATGAAATAAATAATTTAAAGAGAGACTACTTTGAAGTATTTAGTGAAAAATTAGGGACATTTAACAGTGGGAAGGTAGATTTGTTTTTAAAAGAAAATAGTAAACCAGTATTCTGCAGAGCCAGACCTCTACCTTTTGCTATGAAAGAAAAAGTTGAAAATGAAATTAATAAATTACTAAAGGAAGGAATAATTTCACCTACAGATTATAGTGAATGGGCAACACCTATAGTGCCTATTATTAAAAGGGATGGCAATATTAGAATTTGTGGCGATTTTCGAGTTACAGTAAATCCACAACTTCACATAAATAAATATCCTTTGCCGAGAATAGAAAGCATTTTTGCTAATTTAAGTGGTGGAATTCTATTCAGTACAATAGATTTAAGTCAAGCATATGCTCAAATTGAATTAAATGAAGAATCAAAGAAATTAATAACAATAAATACACATAAAGGTTTATTCATGTACAACAGATTACCATACGGGGTTGCATCCGCGCCGGGAATCTTTCAAAAGATCATTGATCAGATATTCTCTAATATACAGGGTGTCTCAGTATTTCTTGATGATATACTGATTACTGGCAGAGATACAGCGGAGCACATGAACAGATTAAAGTTAGTATTAAATAAATTAAAGCAATATGGACTTGTAGTTAGGTTTGATAAATGCAATTTTTTTCAAAAAAAGATATCTTATTTAGGTTATGAAATAGATGCTAATGGTTTACATAAATCTAAAGATAAAATTGAGGCAATAATTAAAGCGAGAAGTCCAACAAATATAACTGAATTAAAGTAATTTCTTGGCATTGTAAATTATTATGCAAAATTTATATCAAATTTGAGTTCTAAATTATATCCTTTGCATCAGTTACTAAAAAGGAATGTCAAATGGCATTGGAGCAGGGATTGTCAAAATTCTTTTAATAAAATAAAAACAGACATGACTTCATCAAATTTTTTAACGCATTACAATTCTGAATTACCGTTGACGTTGTCATGTGATGCAAGCTCATATGGGTTGGGTGAAGTTTTAGCACATACTTATCCTGATGGAACTAGTAAAGTCATTGCCTATGCTTTGCGTACTTTAACTAAAAGTGAAGTTAATTATTCACAGATAGATAAAGAAGCACTTTCTATAATTTTTGGAATTAGAAAATTTTACCAATATTTGTACGGGCGATTTTTTACTTTATTAACGGATCATAAGCCACTGTTGGCTATTTTTGGAAACAAGAAGGGAATTCCCATTATGGCAGCTAGTCGTTTACAGAGATGTCAGTCATTTTAGCAGCATATCAGTACGAAATTAAATATGTTAGCTCTAGTAACAATTGCGCAGACGCATTGTCAAGGTTACCTGTAAATAATTTAAATGTTTCTGAAAATGAAAATGATGATATAGGAAATTTATTATATTTAAATGAAGCGATTAAATTTAATCACAAAACTGTAGCGTTAGAAACAAAAAAAGATATCACATTAAATAAAATATTGAGATAGTGTTTACATGGTTGGCCGAATAAACTAAATTACGATAAGAATAAACCTTTTTTTATATTAGAAAAGATCAGCTTCGTATAGAACATGGTTGCCTATTGTGGGGATACAGAATTATTATTCCTAGCAAATTACGTAATTTAATTCTAAATGATTTACATCGCTCACACCTGGGCAGAAATAAGATGAAATCGATTGCGAGATCGTATTTCTGGTGGCCAAGTATGGACGAGCAAATAGATAATTTATGTTCAAACTGCAATACATGTAATACTTTCAGACCTAACCCTGTAAAATGTTTTTCATCGTGGCCGGTTCCTGAAAAACCGTGGTTACGTATTCACATTGATATTTTAGGGCCAATATATGGTAACAAATATTTAATTGTTACCGATGCCTACTCTAAATGGATAGAAGCTTTTAAATTACAAAATACTACAGCAGAATCCGTTATATTATGTTTAAGATCGTTATTTGCACGTTTTGGACTTGTAGATACATTAGTTTCAGACAACGGGCCTCCGTTTACATCCAGTGATTTTGAATATTTTTTAGAAAAGAATGGTATAGTGCAGTGGTTTTCAAACTACGGCCCGCGGGCCAAATCCGGCCCGCGACTTGCATGAATCCGGCCCGCGATTGTTTGTAATTCTTTTTTTGTAAATGTCATATTTTGAAATATTGTAACAATTGTTCCTTAAATTTTTCATAATTTTAAAAAATTAATCGGATCTTGGCCGACTTTATTATGTAGAATTGTATTTGTGGCCCGCGAAGAAGATAGTTTGGAGACCCAGGGTATAGTGCATACATTTTCACCACCATACCATCCAGCCAGTAACGAAGCTGCTGAAATTAATGTAAAAACAATTAAATTAGCATTAAAAAAGGCATATTTCATGAATAAACATTTGGATACCGCTTTATTAAGATTTCTGTTCGATTACAGAATTGCAAAACATAATATCACTAAAGAAAGCCCAGCAAGATTAATGTTTGGACGTGAATTAAAAACCAGATATAATTTACTGATACCCAATACAAAATCAATTATTGAATTAAATAGGCAAAACAAAATACCCGAAAATAAGAATCAAGCTTTTTTTGAGAACGGTCAACAAGTATTAGTGCGTGATTTTGAAAAACCCGCTCAGCCATTATGGCGGGAATTAGAAATAATAAAAAAGTTCGGTAAAGTGACGTATGACGTGAACGCTGGTGACGACAAAAGAGTGAGAAGACACACAAATCAAATACGAGCGAAGGAAAGTGCTCACCAACAGAACAATGAAGAAGTAAAAGAGACAATTTTGTTTGACACTGGAAATGTCGAAAATAAGTTGGTTGATGTTAAAACTGAAAGCATTCCAGAACCACATGAACCACCTTATTTTCTAAGATACAAATGTAAATAATTCCTAACAATAAAATAGTATTTTTATTTTCTATTTTGTAAATTTTTTAATTATGTTTAATTTTAAGGGTAAGGGTGTAGAGATATTTGAATGTATAATAATTGGCGCCAAAAAATTATGTTGTGCGCAAAATCGTTTTATTTTATGCACATCCGTGCAGACATTTTGTATATAGACGAATAAAGGCAGTCTTAAGTTAAACCTAAATCTGTGTGCATCATTAATTAAAATTTACCTTTTTCCTAAATTACTCATTAAAAGTAAAAGTGAAAACGTTGTTAACTCACGTTACAACAGTTACATTTTTTTAAAAGGATTCGTATTCGAATCCAGACGTAGATGATTCGAATCCTTATAAAAGGATTCGAATCCTCATACACGGATTCAAATCCTCCCAAATAATTCGAATCATCGCTATTAAGGCTGGGATTTGAATTCGATTAATTCAAATAATGAAATATTCTAATATGAATATTTAAATCACAAAATTATTCATATTTGAATATGAATATTTAAATTTCCGAGTAATTCAAATATTTGTGAATACATATTTGGTTATTTAACCATGAAAAATTTCCAACCTTAATAGTATATTTTTAACTTCACTTGAAATCAGTGTTTTAAACGCGTGGCGCATGAAGTAAAATTTCGAGTTTAGAAAAGCCCCGCGTAAAAAATTTGTCTCGGGTCGCTGCGCGACCCTCGACAAATTTTCTACGCGGGGCTTTTCTAAACTCGAAATTTTACTTCATGCTTAGTCTGGGAGTGGACAACACTCGTTCTTAGAAGTTTTAAATTGAAGGATCACTCTAGATTACTAAGTTTATCACCATTTTACAAAGGCTACAGCTTGAAGGATTAATCATGGTCTTCAGAGACCGAAGGACTACGGAGAATCCAAGTTTTTTTACAAGGAAACAACGAATATCTGAAGGTTTACAGCATGGATAGGAAAGAAAACATTCAATTTTTAAAAAATATCGAAGTTGGGTTGATTTTCAGTGCATTTTTAACTTCACTTTAAATCAGTGTTTTATACGCGTGGCGCATGAAGTAAAATTTCGAGTTTAGAAAAGCCCCGCGAAAATTTGTCGAGGGTCGCTGCGCGACCCTCGACAAATTTTCTATGCGGGGCTTTTCTAAACTCGAAATTTTACTTCATGCTTAGTCCGGGAGTGGACAACACTCGTTTGAACTTTAAATTTAACTCTTTTATAAAATCGACGTATGTAATATACTCAATGACATTAGAAGCGTAACACCCAGAAGGAGTTATTATTTTAACTTGATTTTTTGCCAGTATGGTAGTCTTACATCAAGAATAAAATGATTACATTTTCAAGAAATTTTATTAAAAAAAAATCTAAAAAAAATTAATAATGTGTTTGGCGACCCCTTTGCTGTATACACTCCTGTAGACGTCTGGGCATCGACAAAATGAGATGGTCGATGTCTTCTTGAGGCATCTCGTTCCAAGCAACTTGAATTTCATCGATCAACTGTGCTAGAGTCTGTGGAGGATGGTGCAAAGAGAATATTCTTCTTCCCATGATATCCCACACATGTTCAATGGGATTTAAATCCGGCGAACGGGGCGGCCACGCCAAAACATTAACACCAGCTTCATTAAGAAAGTTCATAGTTCGACGAGCAATATGGGGACGTGCGTTATCTTGTTGAAAAAGTACGTCTGGGCGGCCATCTAAATAAGGCAACAAAGTCGGTCGTATGACGTCTTCAACATAACGCGCAGCTGTCATACTGCCTCGAATGAATACAAGAGGTGATCGACTACCATAAGCAATAGCCCCCCAAACCATTACTCCAGCAGTCCTGTGTACATGCCTCTCAATAGCAAACCTAAGATCAGGTCGTTCTCCACGGTAGCGTCGTACCCTTCTACGGCCATCATGCGTGCCTAGACAAAATCGTGATTCATCGCTGAATACGACATCGTGCCATTCTGCCTCCCAATGCTGCCGTTCTCTGCACCAGTCCAACCTTTGGCGACAGTGTCTCGCTGTTAAAGGAAGCACTAATCTTGGACGGTACGAAAGAAGCCCAAAGGATTGAATGCGGCGATATAAGGTTCGCATACTAACGGGCCTACCTTCTTCTCCAATCCATTGATCACCGATTTGACGCGTAGTAGCGAAACGGTCTCGCAGGGCTATTTGTCTTAAGCGCCGATCTTGACGTTCTGTGGTACGCCTTGGTTGACCAATTGGTCTTCTTCTTGCTCCTTTACCTTCTTCTGTCCTTACCTGATACACATGTATTACAGTTGCTGCAGTGGAATCAATACGGCGGGCAATTTCGCGATAGGACATACCGACATCTCGATAAGCAACCACTCGACCCCGGTCAAAATCGCTCAAATGGTGATATTGTGGACGTCTTCGGACTCGAGGCATTTTATTTAAGCTTAACACACTCAACGGAAACACGAAAACTAAAAACATCTGTACTAAACAGCTCATATAAATAGTTTTATCAAAAAAGAAATAGTGAAATATTTTTTTTTTTCACAATAAATATAAAAGGCACAAGGTTGAAATTGTTATCAATGTATGCTTTAAATATAGTCACTCTGTTGCTAAAATATGAATTCAAAAAAATCATTCCTTCTTGGTGTTACGCTTCTAATGTCATTGAGTATATAATAAATCATTCATTGAAATCATAGAAAAAGATGCAAAATTCTACCTAAAATTAACTTTTAGAGTTAACTTTATAATTTGCTCGGCTTTAAATGGGTGAATATTCTATTCCTAAGAAAAACCGCATTTATTTAATATTAAAGCTGCATTTAATATAATAACAAACTGAATAAATCTACAAAAATCTAGAATTATCGAAAATCTCGACATGTAGAAAATCTTGACGGTAAACTCCCAGACTAAGCATGAAGTAAAATTTCGAGTTTAAAAAAGCCCCGCGTAGAAAATTTTCGCGGTGCTTTTCTAAACTCGAAATTTTACTTCATGCGCCACGCGTATAAAACACTGATTTAAAATGAAGTTCAATAACACATATATTATCATTAATTAAAATCATTATTTAATCAGATATTTAATCGGTAAATGAACATTTTTGTTTATAGTAACTGATGGAAAAAAATGTTACTGGTTGCAAATAATAGACTCAAATGTATTTTTAAAGGATTTGTATCCGTGATTCAAAAATGAGGATTCGAATCTTTGATTCGAATCATATTTTTCACTTACGAATCCTTTATTCGAGTATTCGTGATTCGAATCATATTAGGTGATTCGGATTTGTGATTCGAATCCTGTTTTTAAGGATTCATCCCAGCTCTGGTAGTAACAATGTAGTTGAAGACAATGATGCAAATCCAAATATTGTTTCGTCCAACCCACCAGAAGATGAAATTGTAATGGGTTAGCAGTTCGAATTATACATAGATCTACAATTATTTTATATAGTTTTTAAATTTACACACAATATAAAAGCACAAATGATACTGACATATCAAATAAAGACAAAAACATTAAATGATTTGCATCTATATTTTTACACGGTTGCACCTGAAGAAGCAACAACGTTGCGAAATAATTATAGTGAACTACATAAAAAATAGTTAAAAATCATTAAGTGTTTTATTTAAGTAATAAAAAACAAACTCAAAACTAAAAATTTAGAATTTCACAAACTACAACCTGGACCAGGCTTACTCTTCGTCGCGAAGTGAAACTTAACGCACTAATTGCTAAATGCAAATTTATTTAAAATTAACTTAGTGTTTCGTAGTTTTGTTTCATCAAGAGAAATAGAAATTAATCGAGCTTTAAAATCCACAGACTTTTAGGAACTAAAAGTAATGTTTGTTTTGAAATTAAAATTGTATAAATTTAAAAACCAAAACGAAAATCTTTAAATATTGTGTTTTTCTGAATAGTATTTTTTATATTCAAAAGTAAGCATTTTACTGAATTCAAAGTTTATAGAAATTTCATAAAAATTAAGCTCGTATTTTATTATAAAATTAACAACGAAAAAAATGGTGATGTGTCTATCATAGCACTTTTTCCGTGCAAGATATGATGATTTAAGTATCAACAATACAGAAAAGTTGCTCAAACTAATTTTTTTCTACTTTCATTAATATTATTCGAAAACTATTCACAAAAAAAGTAATTTTTGCATTTTTTCGCTACATCTCGATAAATATTGATCACCATCACACTAAGCGTTATATATTTTTAACTTTACTGTGAATCAGTATTTTATACGCGTGGCGCATGAAGTAAAATTTCGAGTTTAGAAAAGCCTAGAAACAAATGTTCTATGGAGGGCTTTGCTAAAGTCGAAATTTTACCTGTCACTGTGGAATCCATTATTGCACACATTAAATGTCCAATCACAATCATCAGGGTTTGATGAATTTTGGTTAGATACTTGAAACCAATACCTTTCAGAGGTTAATATACCTTGTATTATTAAATAAATAAATAAATCGTTTATTGACGGGATTATCCCCAATTTCAAAATTAAATACATAAAATGTACAAGTAATATCACCTCTAACTAACTAAACAATTAAAAATAATACTACAAATCAATAAGTCAGATTAACATAAAACAAACTTGTTTGAATATAAATGCCCATAATTAAAATTATAATAAACATAACAAAAATTACTAAAATAATTCAACTAAATCAATAATTTTAAATTTCGTTTAAATAAACTAAATTCGCTACCAATTAAATTAAAACGTGAATCATTATTAAGCTGATTAGAAGTTCTTAATAGTCTATTAAGCGGACTATTAAAAGTATAATTAGTTTTATTAATGCCAAGCTTAAATAATGCAAAATTCCTAAATTTTGTACAATAAGGATTCACATTGAAATTGACCAAACCTAGAAGCTCCGAACATTGTATATTTCCTGAGAGTAATTTGTGGAAGAAACATAGCTCTAATTCAAGTCTTCGAGACTGTAATGTCTTGAGATTTAAATCATTTAAGATTAAGTAATAATTGCTGGGATCAATGAAACCTAATTTGAACGAAATCATTTTTATAAATTTTTGTTGCACACATTCAATTTCTGAAATTTGAGTAACGTAATAGGGGGACCAGACAATACTACCATATTCTAATTGTGACCTTACCAACGAGCAATATAAAATTTTAATAGTTGATACATTAAACATATAGCTATTTCTGAAGATGTTTCTGAAACGTATTTTTCTTATTATAGTAAAACATTGTTCGTACGGCTCATTTATGGTTTCCCTTTTACACAAAATATTATTGATGTCAATGTCAAACTACCGACACAATCATTATTGCTAACTTATTCATAGCAATTAATTCAAATAATTGAAAAATCAGATATTTACAGAAATATTTAAAAAATAACTAAAAGAGCTAGGACAAAAATGTATACAGGGTGCCCGTTTTTCAAGCTGCACTATGTGGGATTTTAGTCATTTGAAGAAATAGAGAATCCATTAAATGGGGGCAAAATTGCATATTATAGTGCTTATTGATAATCTGCTTTCATATTTGAAATGTCTTCAATCGTTTTTGTTTTATAGGCTCAACTATACATCATTGCATCATTGAAATGCATTTTTAATTTTGATTTTAACAATATGCCACATGTAGGCTTTTATTTAATTGTGTAGCCTAGTATCAAAGACGGACATTCACCACATCTTTTTTTGTGTTTCCGGAGACAAAACTTTACGTAATTTCGAGTTCCTTCTTTTTTAGCTGATTTACCCTAAACATCCGTATAGCTTAACGTAAACACTCCTCACTTTCATGATGAGAACCGTTTTAATATTACTATTACTAACTATTTTAATTATTTTAATATTACTATTATTTTTATAAAAATGACGAATGTCCGTCTTTGATACAAGGCTACTCAATTATAGTTGTTGATCAAGTTGCCAAATTGGCAACCAAACAATACCAAGTTGCTATGCAATAGTTGAAATGGTATTTAAAAGGAAGACTATTAATGATCTGTTATCTTTTTTTATGCAAATAATTTTTTTAAAAGTCAACATGGGGCACATCATTGAAATCAGCGTAAAAAATGTTGTTCAATGATATACATATTTTCATATGCGTTCATAACAAAAACAAAAGTTATGTTTGGAAAAACAAAAACGAATCGCTTCGCAGTTTTATAATTCACTCTTTAGTAAAAAGCTTTGAGAATGTTTTTACAAATTTGGAATAAGATCAAAAATAACGGAGATATAGGCAATTTTTAAATATCGAAAATACCAGTTTTTTTCAAATTACAACGAAACAAATGAAGATATTTGAAATGTCAAGATTATTAGTAAGCACTGTAACACGTAACCTTGCCCCTATTTAACCGATTCTCTATCTCTTCAAATAAGCGAAATCTCCATAGTGCCGTACGGGCACTTTGTATACATTAAATGGTAATTTTTCGATTATCTACAACTTTTCTTAGCAAGTTTTTTTATATGATCGCTTTGAAAGAACAATAAAAAAATGCTTATAGTAAATTACCACTTCCGGTTTCCGCATTTTCACCAAAAGTTGATCGCATACTATTGTAATAAAAAGCTCAAGTTTATCATCTTAACAGCTCAACAGCTTTATCGTGGCGACAGAATTACTGAATTACAAAATTACAGGAAGACATTTTTCAAAAATGGTCTTAATTAACTCGGGGGACACAAAATGGATATATCCACTAAAATTTTTAATTTGAAAATGTTCGCGAAAACAATACTTTAACTTCACATATAGGGGAAATAAAAATTGAATTTTGCATCGAACCATTATAAGTTTAATTTTGAAAGCTTAAAAAATAAAATTATTCGAATTTATACTCGAATTCGCCAATATTAAGAACAAATATTTGTATTTGCGAGTAGCCAATATTGAGGGCACCCATTTTCATCTTCAGTTTTTTGAGGAATTATTAATTTAAAAAAATTGCGAGGATTTCTCTTCAAAGAAATAAAATCTATAACTTTGTAGAGATTTTGAAGATTAATCTTCTCATTTTAAATGAAATTTTAATAAATTGAATGTTAAATATTAAGTTATGTTTTCATATCAAAATAAATTCAAAATCTTTAATATGTTTTGAATTAAAAATTACTGATTTAAACTTAAAAGTTATGACAAAAAAATATATTTGTGCAGAGTAATTAGAGTAGGCTTACCAAATATGCAGTAAATGCTATTTATCTCGAAGAAAAATTATAATCAATGTTTCATAAATTGTCTAGACATTTTAGGTCCAATAGAGTTATTATGGCACACAAATACTTGACTATTTTCGGTTTGTTAGACAATTACTAAAGAAATATTCCTTTGATATTAGTTCAACAGACCTGGAACTAGTCGGAATAAAGTTAATAATTTTTGAAACAATCTCAAGTGTTTTTCCTCCTAATAACTTTACATATACAGTCTGTTTGATTTATTGTGACACAGCACATATGTCCGTTATTAGTACAGATAGAAAAAAAAGTTAAAGACAAACGTTTTAGTATTTTTTACGATCTATTCAATCGTAATGTCAGAAAAATAGTTGAAAATCAAATACACACGTGAAAGCTATTAGTTTCATTTTCTTTAATGGAACACCCTGTATATTTTGTTTATTTCAAATAGGCATTAATATTAGCCTTATAATGATGCCACATAAGTACCCCTTTATTATAGAAATAACACGACAATTGCCAAGAAATGAAATTTATCAGTTGACATGAATAACTATTTAAAGTGTCTGTTCAAAGTGACGTCCGTTGTTTGCAATACATTCTTCACATCTCTTCATTAAATTTCGTCGTGCTTTTTGTAACATCCGTGGTGTTATTTGGCCACATGCCATACAAATACGATTTTTCAGATCGTCTAGATTTTCTGGACGAGTAACATAAACTTTTTGCTTTAAAAATCCCCAAATAAAAAAAATCTAAAATAGACAGATCTGGCGATCTTGCTGGCCAGTTTATAGGGCCACTATTTGCAATCAATTTCAAGCCAAACTTTCTTTCCAAAATATCTTTGACATTTCTTGCGTTATGGGGAGGAGCTCCATCTTGTTGGAACTACATATCTCGACGTATTTCTAGGGGGATATCATCTAAATAATCTTCAAATTCTATCGTAAGAAAATTGGCATATCGCTCCGCATTCAACGTTCCTTGATAAAAAAATGGTCTTATTATGGTATCACCTAACACACCAAGCCACACATTAACTGCAAATCTTTGTTGGAATCTGCATTCTCGATATTGACGTGGATTCTCAGTATCCCAGTAATGGTCGTTTTTTCGGTTGGAGATTCCGTTGTTGTTGAAATTTGATTCATCACTCCAAAGAATTAAATTTAATAAATTTTGATTGTTGCTAAGCCAATTACAGAATACTATCCTCCTGTCAGAATCACTATCTCTTAAACCTTGAACTAACTTAATTTTATATGGTCTCATTTTATGTTTTCTCAGAATAGAAAATATTTTATGCATACTTATTTCTAAGTCAGCCACTGCTTCGCGTATTGAATTACGTGGATGTGCTCTAAAATAGGTCAATATCAATACTTCATTATTATCTTCTCTTTCTTGTCTTCTCCTTCGTAATTTATTAATAAAACACCCATTTCTCCGTAAATGTTGTTAAAGTCTTGCAAAAGTGCAATAATGTGGTTGTCTTCTTTGTGGATACATGTTTCCATAAGTGATACTAGCTTCTCTAGAATTATCATTGCATCTAACGAAGACCTTTAGCATATCCATTTTTTCATCATTAGAATAGTAATTATCACCCATCTCTAAAGATTTAAATCAACAACACGCAAGACGGGAAGTTACTGCACCACTTTGACATTAAAGCGTTAACAAATTGTTTTATGTCAATTGTTATCCATGGCAACTGATAAATTTCATTTATTTGCAATTGTCGCGTTATTTGTATAATGAAGGGGTACTTATGTGGTATCATTATAAAGCTAAGGTTATTACCTATTTGAAATAAACAAAATATACAGGGTGTTCCATTAAAGAAAATGAAGCTAATAGCTTTCACGTGTTTATTTGATTTTCAATTGTTTTTCTGACAATGCTACTGAATAGATCATGAAAAATACTAAAACTATTGTCACTTTTTTTTCTATCTGTATTAATAACAGACATATGTGCTGTATCACAATAAATCAAACAGACTGTATAATATTCAATTCTACTCTTTTCCCCTTCTGATTCGTAAATTCGTACATTTATCAAATTACGGTAGAAAATTGTATAATAGCTTGTAAAATATTTTTATATTTTAGCCTTTCTCACGAAATCACAATTTATAAAAATAAAATAATGTCTTCACCACGTTAGGAGCCCGCCTAACCTATCAAGTGTGTGTTTGAGGCACGGGAACCAAAAAGGTTGAGTATCGCTGCTCTGAACAAGTTAGTTAGTTTTTCTGTAATGGATAATGAGAAATATAATCCTTTAACTAATCTAAACATTTGAACCCGCTTTTATTAAAGTAAAATACTTCGTTTGTACCACGAATTCGATACTTGGTTACACTGATAATTTAATTAAGTACTGTGAAGTTTGGTGGCGAAGTCACAAGGTTAAATGAAGTTATTACAGCAACATCATAAAGTGCTGCACAAAATTAGTATTGTGCTGATTAATTACGAAGGTATTAAATGTTTTTGGTTAGATTTTAATATATTTTTGTGCACTATATAAACGCATCAAATGTTATAGAATATAAATTCACCACCTGTATTAAAAGCATAGGAAATCCGGACATTAAAGCCCTGTCCCATATTACCTATTTTTAATTAGCAATTACCAAAGCTGGGATGAATCCTTAAAAACAGGATTCGAATCACGAATCCGAATCACCTAATATGATTCGAATCACGAATACTCGAATAATGGATTCGTAAGTGAAAAATATGATTCGAATCAGAGATTCGAATCCTTATTTTTGAATCACGGATGCAAATCCTTTAAAAATAAATTTGAATCTAATATTTGCAACCAGTAATATTTTATTTCATCAGTTTCTATTAACAAAAATGTTCATTTACCGACTAAATATCTGATTATATAATGATTTTAATTAATGATGATATATGTGTTATTGAACTTCCTTTTAAATCTGTGTTTTATACGCGTGGCGCATGAAGTAAAATTTCGAGTTTAGAAAAGCCCCGTGAAAATTTGTCTCGGGTCGCTGCGCGACCCTCGACAAATTTTCTACGCGGGGCTTTTCTAAACTCGAAATTTTACTTCATGCTTAGTCTGGGAGTGGACAACACTCGTTCTCAGAAGTTTTAAATTAAAGGATCACTCTAGATTACTAAGTTTATTACCATTTTATAAAGGCTACAGCTCGAAGGACCAATCATGGTCTTCGGAGACCGAAGGACTACAGGGAATCGAAGTTTATTCACAAGAAAACAACGAATATCTGAAGGTTTGCAGCATGGGTAGGAAAGAAAACATCCAATTTTGAAAAAATATCGAAGTTGGGTTGGTTTTCAGTGCGTTTTTAACTTCACTTTAAATCAGTGTTTAATACGCGTGGCGCATGAAGTAAAATTTCGAGTTTAGAAAAGCCCCGTGAAAATTTGTCTCGGGTCGCTGCGCGACCCTCGACAAATTTTCTACGCGGGGCTTTTCTAAACTCGAAATTTTACTTCATGCTTAGTCTGGGAGTGGACAACACTCGTTCTTAGAAGTTTTAAATTAAAGGATCACTCAAGATTACTAAGTTTATTACCATTTTATAAAGGCTACAGCTCGAAGGACCAATCATGGTCTTCGGAGACCGAAGACTTCAGGGAATCGAAATTTATTCACAAGAAAACAACGAATATCTGAAGGTTTACAGCATGGATAGCAAAGAATACATCCAATTTTGAAAAAATATCGAAGTTGGGTTGGTTTTCAGTGCGTTTCTAACTTTACTTTAAATCAGTATTTTATACGCGTGGCGCATGAAGTAAAATTTCGAGTTTAGAAAAGCCCCGTGAAAATTTGTCTCGGGTCGCTGCGCGACCCTCGACTAATTTTCTACGCGGGGCTTTTCTAAACTCGAAATTTTAATTCATGCTTAGTCTGGGAGTGGAACGTCAAGATTTTCTACATGTCGAGATTTTCGATATTTCTTGATTTATGCCGATTTATTCACAGTTTGTTATTGTATTAAATGCAACTTTAATATTAAATAAAAACGGTTTTTTCAGGAATAGAATATTCACCTATTAAGAGCCGAGCAAATTATAAAGTTAACTCTAAAAATTAATTTTAGGTAAAATTTTGCATCTTTTTCTATGATTTCAATGAATGATTTATTATATTACATACGTCGATTTTTTAAAAGAGTTAAACTTAAAATTCAAACGAGTGTTGTCCACTCCCAGACTAAGCATGAAGTAAAATTTCGAGTTTAGAAAAGCCCCGCGTTGAAAATTTGTCGAGGGTCACGCAGCGACCCGAGACAAATTTTCGCGGGGCTTTTCTAAACTCGAAATTTTACTTTATGCGCCACGCGTATAAAACACTGATTTAAAGTGAAGTTAAAAATGCACTGAAAACCAACCCAACTTTGATATTTTTTCAAAATTAAATGTTTTCTTAGTAATCTAGAGTCATCCTTCAATTTAAAACTTCCAAGAACGTGCGGTGTCCACTCCCAGACTAAGCCTGAAGTAAAATTTCGAGTTTAAAAAAGCCCCGCCGAGAAAATTTGTCTCGGGTCGCGCAGCGACCCGAGACAAATTTTCACGGTGCTTTTCTAAACTCGAAATTTTACTTCATGCGCCACGCGTATAAAACACTGATTTAAAGTGAAGTTAAAAATGCACTGAAAACCAACAAAACTTTGATATTTTTTTAAAATTAAATGTTTTCTTAGTAATCTAGAGTGATCCTTCAATTTGGAACTTCTAAGAACGTGTGGTGTCCACTCGCAGACTAAGCCTGAAGTAAAATTTCGAGTTTAGAAAAGCCCCGCCTAAAAAATTTGTCGAGGGTCGCGCAGCGACCCGAGACAAATTTTCACGGTGCTTTTCTAAACTCGAGATTTTACTTCATGCGTCACGCGTATAAAACACTGATTTCAAGTGAAGTTAAAAATATACTATTAACGTTGGGTATTTTTCATGGTTAAGTAACGAAATATGCAATTACAAATATTTGAATTATTCGAAAATTTTAATATTTATATTCAAACATGAATAATTTAGTGATTTAAATATTCATATTAGAATATATATCTATTTGAATTAATCGAATTCGAATCCCAGCCTTAATAGCGATGATTCGAATTATTTAGGAGGATTTGAATCCGTGTATGAGGATTCGAATCCTTTTATAAGGATTCGATTATTTTTATAAGGATTCGAATCCTTTTATAAGAATTCGAATCCTTTTATAAGGATTCGAATCCTTTTATAAGAATTCGAATCCTTTTATAAGGATTCGAATCATCTACGTCTGGATTAGAATACGAATCCTTTTAAAAAAATGTAACGAATCCGGATCACGAATCCGTTTTCACTAAAGTATTCGAATACCTCTTTTGAATCCTCTAAAAGATTCGAATCCGGGAATCGAATTCTGAATGATTCGAATCCTGCCCAGCTCTGGCAATTACTTATTTTCGATTCGCAGTGCCAATGTTTATTTTAAAAAGAACAAAATTACGTGATACCAGCTTATCTGATTTTGAACCAAAGGGTTGGATAAATCAGATATCAACATTAAATCCGACGTCAATTATCAGGTAAATGATTCTACAATTAGTTATTTACTAATATCAATCATATTTATGTAATGGTAGATTATCTGAAAAAATTATACCCTAGTGAGATTTCCCCAAACATAGAAGTATTCCATTGTGTAGGCCAAGCGGATTGGCCAAATATAAGGAATTTAAAGTCAATTTGGAAATATATATAAAGTACGATTCACGAGAGGTGCCCCATGGTTTCTTGGTTTGTAGTGCTCTCTGCACTAATACAGGTAATACAAAAATAGTTTGATGTCATCAGAGTGCGTGTGTGAAAAGAGACAGAAAACTTCAAAAATGTCTGCTATGGTTTTTTAATGGTACATGTGAAAACGTATGTTCCGGCATGCAGCTTTAAAATTTTTGACAATGTTTTCGTAAAAATATATTTCCGAAATCCCAGCCACAAATCATTTTAATTAATGTGCACAATCGCTTTAAATGTGATTTTAATTGGTATAGTTAGAATTGTCACGTCTACTAGATAATTCAGGTATTTACAAAAATAAATAATGCATTTATGATTATTTTGTGTAAGCTCAAACGAAAGTGTTAGTTAAATTGAATACGCATTTAGTAGATTTGGCAAATAGTCATCGGATTAATCTGTTAAAACTTGCCCCACGTCTATCATAGGTGTACAGGACAATTTAAATAACTAAAATCAGACAAATATAGACAAACCAGCAGAATATAAGTATTATCATTAAATTCCGCAGTATAAAAAGAAAACATGAGGTACATGCTAAGAACCTCAAAGGATCAATCTCACAATTTAGCCACTTATCTCCTACCTGAATAAAAGTAAGGTCAAATTATCTAGATCAACACATACTCTTAAAGTTGGTTTCGATCACAGTGTAATGCAAGTACATGTAGACATCCTCTGAATCTTAACAAGAAATTATGGTTTTAACCTTCTGTAAAAAAGAACAGTAATTTACTGGCGACCTAAACAGTATGACATTGCTATATAACGTCAAAATTCGACGCGACTAGAAAAAATCGTTGCTGATACAACTATCGACATACTTTACAAAATTTGAACCACACATTCCACATCGATGAGTCATGGGACATCTCTCCCGAATTCCACTGTATAATTTTTTCACTAAAAACTGCTAGATATACAGGGTCTCCCATGCCACCCGTATCAGCCCTTTTTTAAAAAAACAGCTAGTCCTAGAGAGTTCACAAAAGCCGTATTAAAGAATCAAATGATGATATTGGAATTCCCCCTAGAAGGTTGGCATCCCTGAGAGCTTGCTTTAAAATGTCAAAACCTCCAGGTCTTTAAAAAATAAGCAACTTTTGTAAGAAACATAATTTTGCTACTGGCTTCCTTTTTGAGTAATATCTGCTCAAAGTTATTAAATTTCAATTTTTCTTAGCTCACTTGTTCTAAAATATTGTGTTTCAAATATAGTTAGAACTCATTTCATTTAGCTAGGCAAGAAATTGGAATACCTTTATCCACCTAAAAACAAAAGTTCTAAAAAACGACTTGTTAAACTTATCAAAAGTAAATTACGGTATCGAGATGTCATCATTTTTAGAAAAATTGTTTAAATCGTCACACAGACCAACTTCAGAGACATTAAAATATCTTTCTTGATGTTCACATTCGTAGCCTAGTTAAATGAAATAAGCTCTACACCTCTTCGATGTGTTCAAACCAGCTCCGCGGAGTTGCTAAATGAAATAATCGACACCAACTTCGTCATCGATTCCTCTATTTTTCGAAAATCTTGCGCTAACTCCGAGTCCTGCTCCGACTTAGGTAAACATTTTAAAACTATACCTAATAATGCGATTGTTTGCAATACAAATAAATGTTTGCAAATCAGCATAATTGCTATCTAATAGTTTTAAAACAAATCGAAATGTTGTTTTCTCTCCTATGCAAATTACATACATTTCCATTGTAATTAAAAACTATGTGGGTTCAAATTTTAGAAAAAAAACGAAATATGTTTATCACAATTAAATTTAAATAATAGTATTGAAAATTGCGGTCGGACATATAGAACATTTCTAACTCCACGGCTTCGATTCCCTCACCAGAAAAATACTTAAATTACGACTCTACGGATTTGACTATAGCTCCAATTCCGAGTCCATAGCACTAGTTCAAACTATTTTCCATTTATGGCTAAATACTGTTGATCCTACCAATGGCCATAAGTATTTACTTTTAAAGTTAGTTAGCCAAGAGATATTGATATTTGGTAACTTGTAAAAGTTGCTCATTTTTCAAAGGCTTTTTCAATGATACCACTTTTGGCGTATCGTGATATATAAAAATCTCGACTTCTTGCATTCTTAAGAGAATTCTCAGCGATCCCAATTTTTTGGGGAAAAACTATTTCGCCGTTCGATTCTTAAGGCTTTTGTTATACATTTTTTCCATCCTAAATAGAGACTTAGGATGAAAAAAAAATGTATAACAAAAGCCGTAAGAATCGAATAGCGATATAGTTTTTCCCCAAAAAACCAACCGTTTTCTCAAATAAACTGTAAAAGTTGTTGCCAGACATATTGATAATCTCCTAAATTTATTTTAAACTGAGTTAAGATTAACTTTGAAAATTATCGTAACGGATCGAAATATGTATTAGCAAACTGAAATTATAATATGGAACAAAACAAGTGTTTTACTTTACCCAATTTTAAAATATTTAAAAGAAGCGCAGTAAGTATCGAGTTTATTAAAAACACAGAAATTTGTAATTTACACAGTAAATGGTCTGAGATTTAGTCATTTTTATATATATATTTTTTTTTCGATTTACACAGTACTTGTTGTTTTCGAAGGCCACTAAATATTAATGACTTTTGTCAGTTCCCATAATTATCATTAATATATGTACATTTTTCTGATTTTCGTCGATGTCAAAGTGTGGTTAGATTTCAATGTTTAAAGAATTTTCAATTTCCAAGATTTTCTTTAAATTTGATTTTTGATTTTCATCATTTTTTTTTATTTAAATGAATAACAGATATTATTAAATATTTAATGATAATCTGATCGTATATGATAGTACTCGTATGAACAAATTTTCAAGTACTGGAAACTTGATAAGTTAGTCGATAGAAAATATGTTTTGTCATATCATAATTACATAATAAAATGACAGAAAATCAAAGCTGGGCAGGATTCGAATCATTCAGGATTCGAATGCTTTTAGAGGATTCAAAAGAGGCATTCGAATACTTCAGTTTAACTTGATTCGTGATCCGGATTCGTTACATGTTCTAAAGAGGATTTGTATTCAAATCCAAATGTGGGTGATTCGAATCCTTATAAGAGGATTCGAATATTTATAAAAGGATTCGAATATTTATAAAAGGATTCGAATATTTATAAAAGGATTTGAATCGTCAAAAATATTTCGAATTAATTGTGAGGATTAACATGAAAAATGTCTTTTGTGTGTTTTTAAATTTCTCGATAAATCACTGTTTTATACGCGTTGTGCATGAAGTACAATTTCGAGTTTAGAAAAGTCGAGTTTAGAAAATTTTCACGGGGCTTTTCTAAACTCGAAATTTTACTTCATGCTCAGTCTGAAAGTAGAAACGCTCGTTCGAAACTTCAAACTGATGTTTTTAGAGATAATGATCTAGTTTTCAAAATTTTGTTTAATATTATTTAAAGGAACACTGACATGGTAGCCACAATCTGAAATGTTAAATTTTTCCGACATTTCTCTGATTCAAGATTTTTCTCCCTGGCCTTTTAATATAACTTTCTTCTGTGGGAAACCCCAGTTTTGATAAATTGGTTATATTGTTATTTTCAATATTTATGATTTTTATGATATTGACAAATTTAATAATACCATATGGCTTTTTTGTTAGAGTTTTGGTCAATTTTAGTATGATTCCATGACTTTTCTCTGACTTTCCCGGTTTTAATGACATTCAGTGAATTTTTTATTTACGTAATTTTCAGGCATTCGTCGATTTTATAATAGAGTTCAATTTGAAGTTTTGAACGGGTGTTTCCACTCCCAGGCTAGGCATGAAGCAAAATTTCGAGTTTAGAAAGCCCCGTGAACATTTTCGGGCTTTTCTAAACTCGAAATTTTACTTCATGCGCCACGCGTACAAAACACTGATTTGAAGTGAAGTTCAGAAACACACAAATACATCTTTAATCAAAGTAACAGGGAATCATATATTTAGTCTGTTATCAACGATGTTTAGTGTTAATAATAAATAATTAGGTTTTGAATATTTTTCTTAAAACAACTAGTAACGATATTTATATAGTAATGGTTGCACAAAAATAATAAAATCAAATTTATTCTTAAAGGATTTGTATTCGTGATTCGAAGAAACAGTATTCGAATCTTTGATTCCAATCATATTTATCTCTTACGAATCCTTTATTCGATTATTCGTGATTCGAAACATATTGGGTCCCAGCTCTGATAAAAATACATACCAACTGTTGATTCGGTCAGGCTTTAACATATAAAACCGCATTTATGCATGTTCCTGCTTCTAGGACCATTTTAGAGGAAAAGTACGAGGTATCATCTGTTTAACATCTGAAGTTGTTTACAATTTTTTTATCAATTTTTGCAAATCACAAATATTTTTTAAAAATGGCCTCAAGTCAAGTATCAGCAAACTATATGCTCATTTTCAGCACGTGATTACTCGACTTTTATGCCTAAAATCACAACGTCGCACCCGTAGCTTTTATTTAAGGCCACTTCCGCGATTCTAGGGCGCTTGTATAAAAAATGATGAATAATAACTCGATATAAAAAATAGTAAATAATGTCGAATTTTAACTGAATGCCGATCTAAATACGTAGGATTTTTTCTTTATTTTTATTTACTCTTGTACGTTTCCTCTAAAATGACCCTTAGATATTTAAAAATATTAAAATCAAGACTTTCTACGAAATTGATCGATCTGTCATCTTATGTAATCAGAAAATTATTGTTTTATAAACTAAATAAATGAAAAATGAATGAAAGAAAAAAACAGAATTTGTTTTTTTTTATTTCTATAATTTTTTTTACAACGAGAATTGATTCGATACAAAATGTCAGCATTAAAGGAATATAGAAATCAACAAAATTAAATAAACAAATACATCAAAAAGTGACAAAAATCATAAATTTAAAATTATGAAATTTTATTTTTGATTTTTTAATAAATATTGTCATTATTATCATTTTAAATAAAATTTTCTAAACCAACAAACATCATTAAAATTAGCAATAATATTCAAAATTGTAAAAATGAGCACAAATTGACAAACACATCAAAATTTACCAGATAAAAAATGCAAAAACTAACAATTTCAATAAGAATATTAGGCAAATAAATTAAATTAGTAATCATTTCCTGGTAAATCACAAAATCGATGTTTTAGCATTAGAATTAACGAATGTTTTCGACTCCTAGATTAAGCATGAAGTATAATTTCAGGCTTATCTAAACTTGAAATTTTACTTCATGCGCCAGATGTGTAAAACCCCGATTTGATGTGAATACAAAAATATACCGTTAATAAATATTTATAAATAAATAATTTCATTTTGTAACAGTAAATAAAAAAAAATCATCTTATGCGCATGCAAACGAAAAAACGTGACCAATATTACCGAAACTGCTAGATCATATACCGGAATTTGCGGTAAATTAGCAGCGGTAATTGCCGACATAAATAACCACTAACATCACTATATATTTTTGTCAATCATTCCAACTTTTTGTGAAGTTTGATTTTTGTTGAATGTTGTGAACTTTTATAATTAGTTATTTGTTATTACGATTTTGTTGGCTATGACATGTTTTCAATATAATTGCTAAGTTTTAGCAACATTCATATTATGAATTTTATACATTTAAACCACATATGGGCAACCACAGGCCCGCGGGCCGGATCCGGCCCGCTGTAAGATACGAAACATTTTGAAAAAAAACCCAATTAAAAAAATATTACATTAGGTACTTCTACTCACGGGAGTGACAGTGAGGCGGCAAACATCAAATTCTTTGATGTTTGCCGCCTCACTCTTTGATAATCGCCGCCACTCGACTTGCTCGCTCAAATTCTTTGAGATTTGCCGCCTCACGGGCGACACATCAAAAGATTTATTGCTTCTCAATTATTCTAAACTAGTTTATTCCAGATTATTCGTTCATTTTGCCTATATAAGCGGGTGGATGGCACGAACGTCAGTTCGTTAGTTGGACAAGCGATATCCTAGCAAACTTGCTGTGTGACTTTGTGTGCATCTTGAGTGGTTACTAACTATAGTTTATTATTAAGTTTATTGAACGAAAAGTAAACAAAAATGATGTCTGGTGGAAAGAAACGAAAAGTAGATACAGAGAGTCGCCATTTTCAAGAAAAATGGATTGGAATTTTTCTTTTATCTTGCACAATGGTAAGCTTATTTGTTTGCTGTGTAATGAATCCATTTCAGTAATGAAAGAATTCAATATAAAGAGGCATTACTCAACTAAGCATGCTACGCTGCACTCACTGACAGGACAATTAAGAACAGACCAAATCCAGAAGCTTACCGCAAATTTGGAAAAACAGCAACAAATGTTTCATAAACAAAGAACACATCTTGATAATGTTGTGAAAGCTAGTTTTATAGTTAGCTCAAAATTGGCAAAGGCATTAAAACCATTTGCCGAAGGAGAATTTATCAAGGAGTGTATGTTAGAAGTTTGCGGTATTATGTGTCCTGAAAAGAAAAAAGAATTTGAAAAAATTTGTTTGTCAAGACGAGCTATTGTTCGACGTATAGAAATGATGGCTAATGATATAAAAACAACATTGACTGACCGTATGGCTGGTTTTGAATCATTTTCCATAGCATTAGACGAGACCACCGATTTGTCTGACACAGCTCAACTGGCTATATTTATTCGAGGTGTTGATAAGGAGTTCACTGTTACTGAGGAATTGCTTGCTTAACAGCCGCTAAAAGAAACCACTACAGGAGAGGATATTTTTATTGAAGTTCAAAAGGTATTCACAAGTTTTCGCTTGCCATGGTCAAAATTAATTGAAGTATGCACTGATGGTGCACCTTCTATGGTCGGCTTACGTAAAGGTTTTATCGGAATTTTCAATGAAAAAGCAACAGAATTAAATGTGCAAAAAGATGATTTGATAGTCGTTCATTGCATTATCCACCAACAGAACTTGTGATCTAAGTCCATTCGACTCCAGAATGTTATGAATATGGTAGTGAAAACCATCAACTTTATTCGATCCCGAGGGTTTAACCATGGTCAGTTCAAGGCGTTTTTAAATTAAATATCAGCTGAATATAACGACGTAACATATTATTGTGAAGTCAGATGGCTGAGCAAAGAAAATATATTGAAACGGTTTTACGAGCTTAGAAATGAGATAGCAGACTTTATGAAAATAAAAGATAAACCACTATCTGAATTAAGTGACCCAAAATGGATATGTGACTTAGCATTTCTGGTCGATCTTACAGGCTATTTGAATGATTTAAATTTGAAACTTGAAAAACAAGGACAGTTAGTAAATGATTTGTGCAGTCATTTAAAAGCGTTTCAGATCAAACTACGCTTGTGGGAGTCACAGATGCTGTCTGGTAACAGTTACTATTTCAACACGCTCTCTGCGTATGAAAATATTGCTTATGCTCAATATGCCGAAGAACTCAAGTTACTGTCGGACAATTTTCGAACAGATTTTGCGACTTCAAAAACATGGAAGACTGTATCAGTTTATTTGCTACTCCTACAACATATATTGTACAAAATGCTCCAATACACTTCCAAATAGAGTTGATCGAAATTCGAAAAAACTCACTCCTAAAATCCAAATTTGAAGACGTAGAGTTGTGCGATTTCTACAAAAAATACCTAGAAGAAGACAATTTTCCGCAGCTTAGAAAATTCGCAAGAAGATTGATTTGTGCGTTTGGCAGTACTTATAAATGCGAACAGTTCTTTTCATTGATGAATGTTAATAAATCAACACATCGTACAAGACTGACTGACGATAATTTGGAAAATTCTTTACGTCTTTGTGTCAGTGGAATTAATCCAAATATCGATGGATTAGTTTCCCAAATTCAAGCTCAAGTGTCTCATTAATTTCGGTGTATTTAACTTTCGTAGTTTGTACCAGTTGCAAATTTAACGATTTAATTATTATGTACCATTTTTTTAAATTTCATTTTGTTATTTTAATAAATTGTACTATAATAACATTGTCGTATTATTTCATGTCGAATATCTATCGCAAAAAATATTATCACTACTTTAAAATGCACTAAGTACTTTTAAACGCGGCCCGCGAACGTATTTGCACGCTAAAGTTTGGCCCTCGACATGTCAAAGGTTGCCCATACCTGATTTAAACAATCTTCACAGTTTTCAACAACTTTGATGTATTTAACAAACTAACCATTTTGTAAATATTCATGATTTTTATTAACTATAATAATCTTCTTGATTTCTATAAATGACGAGTTTTCGTGATTCTTGTTGTCAAGTTTTTTATATACAACGATTTCTGCACATTTTCTTTTTTTCAACGATTTTAGTAATTTTTTATAAAACATTGTATTAATATGATAAGTGTTCATGGCTACAATTTTTCAAATGTTGGCGGTTTTAGTCGACCCGTTAAGTTATTACGATTCTGTTGAGTTTATTCTATTTTTACAAAAATCGTTATCACCTCTATAGAATACGTTTTTTTACACACTATCACTTGAATAACTCAAAGGGTATCGATCTCATAAGTCTTGTGTTACCTCTGAGTTATCTAGGAGGCTGGATAGCCCTAATATTTTTTTTAACGTAAAAGTAATTATACTCACAATTTAAGAGTGTATGTACTGACTTATGCGGAATGGTAAATGCATAAAAAAAGTATACTAACTATGTGAGCTTAGATTAACTAACTGCAATAAAATATCGTTAATGAAAATCTTGAATGAACATTTCCCGGATGTACATAGCAGCCAAAATATAAATCATCATCGTCTACTTCCCTTTTCCACACACATACACACACTCATGTCTTCATCTCAACATAAGCGCACTTAAAACTCAGGTAGGAGAGAAGTTATTGGTCAAACCACCGAAAGTGAAACAGAAAGATCCGACCTTTGTGCTCAGAAAGAGAAGACAAGCGCAGCCAAGTAAGGTAGGCATTATGCGAGAAAGAGAGGACCTTTTGTGGTCAGACGAGGACGGGTTATAATTAGAGGGAGACGTTATCCGGTAGCTTATTGGCGAAGGAGAAGGATAGGTGGATGTTTGGAGCGAGCTGGAAAGGTGACGATTGGTAACCGCGAGAGGTCGACCAGTGCACGTTACAAGCTAAGAGGTATGCAATTACGAAATGAGCTGATGTCGGATAAGGATGGAAGCAGTCGTGGCTGAGATACGGTGGCTGTAAAAGGTGCGACAGGTATATTTCACTTGCGTTATTTGTTCAATTTCTTAATAGACATTTTTTTGTGCAGGGTTGCCGACTGTTATTGATTGGATTGGAATTGGGCTACGCGTTGCGAAACGTATTCATGTTAGATCGTGTTTCTGCTACTAAGATAATTAATTAATCAACATGAACAAATATTTCTAAGGAAAATGAAAAATCAAAATTGGGATTACGTTAATTATGAAGGCTGGTAAATTAGACACCATTTTCATTATTATGCCATTTTTTAGTTTCTAGCCCAAAAAGGAAGTATTGAATGTACTTCGTTGCAACACATTTGTATGGTAAATATAAACATTTTCTACCATAACTTTATTAATTAGAAAGATAGCCAGTAGACATTTTCAATGCACCCAAAATAAGATAAGAGAAGACGTTTACTTTTCTTTAAAATCATTATTATTCTGGTATGAAATACATCAGAGCTTTGAACCGGAAACCGGAAAAACCTTATTTTTTGTCGAAATGAATATCGGAGCTAAACCAAAAAAAATAGTAGTTTATTTTGGTGAGTTTAACGAATGAAGCACCAATAACCTTTCTTCGCACTTTTATTTGAATTACCAAATGTACATTTTGAACACAAAGTGACCATTATCAATGGATTAACACTAGTGTTAATCAATTGATAATGGTCACTTTGTGTCCGAAATGTACATTTGGTAATTCAAATAAAAGTGTGAAGAAAGGTTATTAGTGCTTCATTCGTTAAATTAATTTGATCTTCACGTAACTCACAATCAATTTATTTTGGTGAGGTCGAAATACAGGGTGTCCGTATTTCGACAGAATGTATGGGGATCTCAATTATTTGAAGAGATAGAGAGTCGGTTAAATTGGGGCAAAGTTGCGTATTTTGTAACTCATCAATAATATGGAAACAAATCTTTACTTGTTTTCGAGATATCACTAAAAAACAGTTTTTTAAAAAATGGTTTATATTTTTTTTATTCAAAAACTACTGAATCTAGACATTTAGAATTTTGAAATTATACAGGCACTTTTTAATAAGGAATCTAGTAGCATATTTTGTATTAAGATAAGTATAAAATTGCAGAAAGTCTTAATTAAATTTGAGCATATCTACTAAACACTATTTTCAAATTACAAATATCTACGTCAACTCAAAATAAATCTCTTCTATTTATAAACACGTTTTCTTAAGAATTTTAAATACCTGTTTTAAAATTATATGTAATAAATGTCTCACTTAACTCGCAGTAAAACATTTTGAATTGTTTCACTGATTTTATATTTGCTTCAACTAGTTTCGACCTTTAATCTCTTTGAATATGACCAAAGGTCGAAACTAGTCAACGTAACGGTAACGGCTCATGTGATTTTCATAAAATTTTGTAATTGGGTTCTACTCTGTAATATCAGGCAAAGATAAACTTTTGGGTGAAAATCGAAAACCTGAAGTGGATCTTTACTCTTAACGTTTTCTTTGTATCTCGTAAATTACTAACATAATCGAAAAATCTTTCTAATAAAAGTACATAATTAAAAATAAACATTTAAGGTGTGTATAATTAATTTTTTCTTCTAAAATGATAAATTTTATGGAATTCTCTTATCTTAGTAAGCATTAATAATAAGTAATTCGAACAATCAATTCATATTGATCTTAGTAAATTTTTGGAATAATGAATACGAAGCAAAGTACTATCATGCAGTGGCGTATTTATAGTTGAACCTGGATGCCTGCCCCCCCCCCCCTCCCCACCTCTCTATTAACTTCAAAAATAATGTAATCATTATTTAAAATAATATGCATACTTAACAAAAATTATGATAATATACATAACAGGTGTATGATTTATGCTATGAATATGTGTACCATTTGTTTTAGAATCGTCTTAATGGATTGGCAGTGTTCTTCAGTGACAGCATGAAATGGATTTACAGAGAGTTTTAGATAATCTAGCGAGGCAAAAGAATAGACGTGTTGAATTATTTTTGGAAAATATTGGCTACACAATAAGTTGATATACAGGGTGTCTCCTTAATGTGGGAAAGTGGCTTAACTATAGATTCCTGGGATCAAAATATGATAGTGTGAAAAGTTCAAAAATTATTATTTATTATATTTATAGCAATTCAACGCTATATTCGATACGACTAAAATTAATTATGGTTGATTATCATGATATAACACATCATTTTAGTTATTATGGTTATCATTTATTGACAAGAAGTATAAAAAACAATAGTACCACAACATAAAAACTAAAATATGTTTTAATTGGCGCATCTTACAAAAATTTTAAAAATACATCTGGAAAGATTATTTCATTCAAAAGCTTTTTCGTCTCTTAATAATGTTTGATATCTTGTATTTAGTAAAATCGATATCTAGTTTTTCGGGTGATTAAAAATACATGTTATTTCTTTGTCGCCGCCATTGTTTAACAAACGTCAATTATGTATAACATTAATTAACAAGTGTTTTTGAGAATTAATTGTTATCTTCATTATGGTTTATAATTATTCATATTCCTCCGGAGCAAACAGGTACAGCGAGTTTTTCTTTTAAGTATACGTATTCTAAATTCAACCTATTTTCTGTAAATCTTTAGATATTCCTTGTTTTTTTTTAAGTTCAATTTTAAGCTTTGAACGAATGTTTTCCACTCCCAGACTAAGCATGAAGTAAAATTTCGAGTTTAGAAAAGCTCCGTGAAAATTTGTCGAGGGTCGCGCAGCAACCCGAGATACATTTTCTGGGCTTTTCTAAACTCGAAAATTTACTTCATGCGCCACGCGTATAAAACACTAAAATATTGTGAAATTTATGTATATTCGAACTTCACTTGAAATCTGTGTTTTATACGCGTAGCGCATGAAGTAAAATTTCGAGTTTAGAAGAGTCCAAAAAATTTGTCACCGGGCTTTTCTAAACTCGAAATTTTTCTTCATACTTAGTCTGGGAGTGGAAAACAGCCGTTTATGATACAAATTCAACTTAAAATTTTCACGGAGCTTTTCTAATTTACTTCTTGCTTAGTCTGGGAGTGCAAAACAGTCGTTTAAAGCTTTAAATTGAACTCTTTTAAAAAACAATGAATGTCGAAAAATGTACAGCTTATGCATATGTTTACCTAAAAGAAAAATTCACTGTATGTTGCTTGTATTAGGATTTTGCCAAGAAAATTGAGGATACCATATTCATATTTTATATTTTTGTAGCAAAACCGTACAAGATATCAAAATTTATTATCAGACAAAATAGCTTTCAAATGAACCAATCTTTGAAGTAATATTTTTAATTGTTATAAGGTGCGCCAGAAAAACATATTTTAGTTTTTATGTTGTGGTACTACTGTTTTTTATACTTCTTGTCAATCAATGATGACCATAATAAATTAAATAAATAACACATTATTTAATTTATTATTATGGTAATCAATGAAAATAAATTTCAGTCAAACCGAATATAGCGCTCAATCGTTACAAATAAAATTAATAATTTTTTGAACTTCGAAGACTAATTTCGGCTTAGCCGTAAAGTTTTGGATATAGATAAGTTGTGTTAAATCATCATATTTTTATCCCAGGAATCTATGGTTAAACCATTTCCCCACATTAACGGGACACCGTGTATACTTACTTACTAAAATTAGAGATAAATTACTATATAAGTCCCAGGCCCCTTCCTAGCTTAAATTCCTAAATACGCCACTGCTATCACGTATAATTTTATAGCTACTAGCATCGCCTGTCATTCCCTGACAAAAGAATCGAAATTAAATGATGCACTTGCACATTACTTTTTTGCTTACCTATAGATATTACTCCATACAACTATTAAACGCATTACCAGTATCCGTGACTAAGGGCTCCCAAATAGTACATTACGTGGTTCTTGCACGATATTATTATACAAGTAGGTAACACCGTAACACGCATTTCCATTAAAAAAACTATTGAAGTAATTAAACATATCAGTACGAGTATAATATTTTGCCCCCAATTTTATATTTTTTCGTGTAACTAATTCTTGTCTTAATTTTGATTAGTGAATTGATTTGAAGGTGATTTCTAAACACAATTTTCGTTTATATCATCGTGCTGTTTTGAGTTGTGATTATTTTTTCACGGAACGTTAGTTCGGGTCGCCGTGAGGTTACCGACTGCCGGCCACGCAATTCATTACCGATTCGTAATTAAACGTCAATTTTAATTTGTGCCTTTCTTTCGCGCCCAGCTATAAACAGTCACGAAGTAATTGTCGATTAGGAATTGGGTAATTTATTGCAGTCTCCCGGCATTCTGAATCCAATTAACAATTTTCTAGTAGTAACGTGAGACTATCAGTAGATTTATGTATACTACATACGTTTCAAATGGATTGCGAAAGAGATTTTTATAAAAATGCTTTTCTAAATATCATGGTTTTAATTCATATTCCTTTTAAATGAGTATTCTAGTGAGTGCTCTAGCTCCGACACGTGGGGTCAGACAAAATGCACTCCAAAAACTCGTTTTACTAATGTTTTTTAGGATTTTGGACTTTTAAATGATAACAAGAATAAACCTTTATGTTATAGTTACCTGTAGAATCAAACAATATGTGTTAAAATACAATATTCAATTTAATATAAACATACAAGAAAAATAAATGTTAACCAAGTTAGGCATGTTTTCAGGTGTTGGGGTCTGTCAGACCCCACGTATCAAATGCCGGGTTAAATGACATATAAACTTTATTTGGATATTCTATATTAGGGGTAACATATATATATAGGTACTATTAATTATTGGTCTGGTCACGTTTTTTCGTACGATGCGTATTTTTCAATTTATTTTGATTTATTTGTCAGGTTAAATGGTACAGCCGGTAGTATATTTGGGTATGTAAAGCTTAAAGAAAAACTAACTATACAAAATATTTATAGTTTAATTAAGGCATTTTATAGAAAACCGAAATATTTGATGTAAAATTAATAACATTTTAGAGTAACATTTAATTTAATAGATCACATTGTCAAAGTTAGTTCAAATTATTAAAATTTATTAATATAAAATTATTTCTGCACAGAAGAGTAAAATATCTCGTATAAAGAATATAAGTATCAAAGTAAAGAAATACATAAATCACTAGATTTTGAGATGGAATTATGTTTCAAAGTTTATAAAAAAATCATACGGTATCAAAATTTGTTTAATAAGTAAGTAAATAAGTGTATTTGTGAGCTACAGTTATTCCTAATTAATTTCATGGTTAATTGTCAATTTAATTAATATGAAATTTCTATACTAGATGTGCACTGCTCAGGTACGACTACTGTTAATTTTTTTTTTTTTTTCGTTGTATTTGGCTTTTGCCTGGCCTTGGGAACTTGCCCATTAGCCAACATCATTTATTTATATATATTTTGTATTAATTGTTTTAACATTACAATTTGTAGTACTCAATTATTTCATACGAACAAACACTCACATTCATACCACACCCAGGGTCACGACGAGAAATTATTTTTAAATAAAGTCTCCCCGTGCACGGGAATCGAACCTGAGTTAGTGGCTCGCCGAGCGATACAGCCCGACGACGTTACCGCTCGGCCACCACCTGCCCTTGTTAAATTTAAAAATTCGTATGATTAGCGGATCTTGGCTAATCAATAAAAAAATTTGCAACATTTATTAATTCAATACAGCTGATCGATCGATGCTCGTTGACCACTGATCTTTTTTGTGAATTCCCAAGTTTTTGCGCTTTTTGTATTGTCCCATCCTCATTCATTAATTACACTATCAATTCTCCTTCAATTTATCACCTTTGTTCTCTTGTGTATTCCTCCCCTCTCGTGTATTCCCCTCCGTGGCCTACCAACCCTGTGTGAAAAAAAAAACACAATGACTAATTGGGATCTATGTAATCAATTTATTCCGCCTATCAAAATAAAAAATTGTATTAAATCTGCTGATAGTAAATGGACCTGCCCATCTTGCCACAATGGAACAAATACCCTATCGAGTCTTACCGATAAAGAAAATACACTAAAAACGGAAATTATATCTGCTATGAATGTTTGTTTCAAACTCACTTTCAGTCATTTTCTAATGAAATTAAGAAGCAAGTTTATTCCCGCACTAAAGCGATTTCTTCACTAACTCTCCAAGTTAGTGAGTTGAAGGCTCAAAATTCATCTCTTAGATCTGAATTAGAAACTCTTGAGAGCTATTCATCAAAACCGGAAGATATTGTAACAAAGTTTGAAGATAGATTAAGGAGATCCTTGAATGTCATGATTTTTAATTAAAGGAGTCGGAAAATACTGATGTATAGATTAGATGTCAAGAGGATTTACACCGTCTGAATGAGATTATCCAGGATAATAGTGTAACCAACTTACTCTCCAATGTATCACCTTCATCTCAGAAGGAAGCCAATATATTTTCGAAGATGTGTCGGAATTTAAAATTAAAGGACATTCATGTGGCGCCAGATCGTACATGTATGCAAGCTCAACTATTAAGTGATGGTCGTGCTCAGTTAACGGAAAAAGAAAAGATGGGTGAAACTAACTTATCCATCAAATACATTAAAGGTGTTCCTACAAACATCGCTAAGTAGTCTTGAAATGTGCTACTAACAGGAAACATCAATGCGTATTATCAAAACGATCGAGGCTTAAACACTAAACTTAGCTCATTTTACAATAGCACACACAATTTCGACTTAATTTTACTTACAGAAACTTGGTTAACCTCCAATGTCAGTGATAGCGAACTATTTAATAATCTCTATAAAGTATTTAGAACTGATCGCGACACAGCTCTAACGGGCCGGTCAAAAGGAGGCGGTGTACTTTTTGCGGCCAAGCAGTCCAATAATATAGAAATTCTATCTTCTGAACACAAATCCCAAATTCCTATTATTGATTTATTATTATGTAAATACAAAATTAATCCTAACTGGTTATATAGCGTCATAATTTATATACCACCCGATATTTAACTTCTGACATAAAAGTATTTTTTGATCTTTCAATGGAAATAAATTTTAATGACAATCCTGTACTTCTTGTTGCCGATTTCAATTTTCCATTACTGATGTCAAGTAATGGGAACTTATCTGATAAAGCTCCCATTATCTTAAATTTTGTACTTTCCTAGGCCTCCATCAATATAATAATATTAATAACTGTGTCGGTAACATTTTAGATCTAATATACTCTAACAATGAATGTTTTGTAGAGAAAGCAATTGATCCCCTGGTTCCCGAGGACTCACCCCCGCTATTGTATTTTCATTAAAATGATCTTCTATGTTGTCTCCTATTAACAGTAATGCTACTAAACTTAACTTTAAACGAAGAGATTATAAATCTCTTTATTCAAATTATACTGATGTCAATTGAGCCATAGACGAATTTTATTTTGTTATAAACAGTGCACTTTCGAAATATATTCCTACGTTTAAATTAAGAGAAAACCGCAAATACCCTCCATGGTTTAACAATGAAATTATCCACCTTATTAAGGACAAAAAATAATCTCAGAAAAAAATCTAAGGCAAACCCATCATCCTTAGCGGCATTTAAGAAAGTAAGGGCACTCGTTAAAACTAAAATTAATTCCGCCTATAGAAATTATATTACACATACAGAGTGTCAACTCACCACTAATACTAAACAATTCTGGTCTAACATAAATTCTAAAAAATCCAATCCATCGCGCATTCCATCATAACTAGTATATGAAAATGAGACTAATACAACACCCAAGAATATTGCCAATGGATTTCGTGATTACTTTGAATCAGTTATTTTATCAACCTCTGATACTGATACTGACACAACCACTATAGATCCTAGTAATATTCTCTTCTTCTTCTTCACTCACACATCTGAAAAAACTGTCTACACTTTATAAAAAAACTACCGAATAAATACTCCGCAGGTAATGATGGGCTACCAGCATTTTTTTAAAGGATTGTGCACCTATTTTCTGCCAACCGCTAACTCTCATTTTCAACTTGTCTATGAGGACTTCAGCATTTCCTAACAAACTAAAAATTTCATCAATTTGTCCCATACCTAAAATATCTAATAATCTCAGTAATGTAACAAATTATCGTCCTATTGCAATAATATCCCATATTGCAAAAATATTTGAAAGAACAATATATGATCAAATTATTGCTCATGTGTCTCGGTATATATCACAGCAACAGCATGGTTTCGTTCCAAATCGATCCACTGTAACTAATTTATCTAATATCACACATGAAATAGCGGAATGTCTTGACTCAACAGGGCAAATTGATGTAATTTATACAGACATGTCGAAGGTTTTCGACAGAGTTGATCATGAACTGTTATTTGGGTTTGGTAAAAGTACATCCACACTTATTGGTTCCTATCTTAAAAATCGCGAATCATATGTTACCCTAAATAGTTTCAAATCCGACTCATACTTCCCACGTTCTGGTGTGCCGCAAGGCTCCATCTTGCGTCCATTGCTTTTTAATTTATTTATAAATGATCTATCGAAATTATTGACATGTAAACATCTATTATATGCTGACGATCTAAAAATTTACTCAACAATTGGTACCCTTGATAATCATCAAGGGTACCAATTGTTGAGTAAATGAGTTCTGCAAGTGGAGGAAATCGCCTCCACTTGCAGAACTCACTGGATAGTATCTCGAACTGGTGCACTGTAAATAAACTAAACTTAAATAGTGATAAATGTAAATTTTTGAATCTAGTTAGTAATAAAACTCTCGGGCAAGTCAAAGTTTTTAAAGATTTAAGTGTTATCTTCGATAATAATTTCACATTCAATCCCCATGTACAGTTCCTTACAAAGAGCGCATTTAGAAATTGGAACTCAGCCAACTTCCGTGATCTTAGTGCTTTAAAGGCGTTATTAAACGCTTACATTCGGTCCAAGTTGGAATATGCGTCCTTAATATGGTTAGGAGTTTTCCTGTTGGGTAATAAATATTATTATTATTATTATTTAAATTCTTAGATTGATGACAACCAGCATTTCATGCAAGATATTTTAGTTTCCTGTACAGTCATATATTTTTTATTCTACTGTACAGAAAACCAAAACTTCTTGCCTGAAATTTTAGTTAAGTTAATAAAGTAAAGAATTCCTTAAAAATCATAGAATTTTGGGGTATATTATTAAAATGACTTCAAATTCTCAACATTTTTCGCTTCGATAATCTCATTTTCTGTATTAAATCATTTCTCTATAATTAAAGCTATGAGATTCTTAGATGAACATTCGCAACAAAAATAATTTATTATGAAATAACAATTTCTGATACTCATTTTACAAGTTTTTGTAACTTTTAAAACAAAATATTGATTTTTGTTCACTCAAAAAGTGGTGAAGATATTGTAGTACCTACCAGAGCTGGGCAGGATTTGAATCATTCAGGATTCGAATCCCGGATTCGAAACCTTTTAGGGGATTCAAAGGAGGCATTCCAATACTTTATTTAAACTGGATTCGTAATCCGGATTCGTTACATTTTTTTAAGAGGATTCGCATTTGAATCCAAATGCGGGTGATTAGAATCCTCATAAAAAGATTCGAATATTTATAGAATGATTCGAATTTTTAAAAAAGGATTCGAATATTTACAATAGAATTCGAATACTTACAAATGGATTTGAATCGTCAAAAATAATTCAAATTAATTGTAAGAACTAACATGAATAATGTGTTTCGTGCGTTTTTAAATTTCTCGTTAAATCAGTGTTTTATACGCGTGGCGCATGAAGTAAAATTTCGAGTTTAGAAAAGCCCCGCGAAAATTTGTCTCGGGTCGCTGCGCGACCCGAGACAAATTTTCTACGCGGGGCTTTTCTAAACTCGAAATTTTACTTCATGCTTAGTCTGGGAGTGGACGACACTCGTTCGAAACTTCAAACTGAATGTTTTGATAATAACATTAAATGACTGATAATGTTTTTAAAAATAATAATCAAGTTTTATAAATTTTGTTTAATATTATTCGAAGTAAAACTGACATGGTAGCCACGATCTGAAATGTTAAATTATTCCGACATTTTCCTGATTCAAGATTTTTTTTCTTGACCTTTTAATATAACTTTCTTCTATGGGAAACCCCCATTTCGTTAAATTGTTTTCATTGTTTTTGTCAATATTTAAGTCGGTTTTATAAATGTTAACGTGTTTTGTAATTTTTATGAAGCCTGTTGATTTTGACAAATTTAATAACCTTATATGGCGTTTTTGTTCGTGTGTTGGTCAATTTAAATAAAATACCGTGACTTTTCTCTGACTTTCCCGGTTTTACTGATATTCAGTGAATTTTTTATTTACGTAATTTTTAGGCATTCGTCGATTTTATAATTTACTTTTATTTGAAGTTTTGAACGTGTGATTTCACTCCCAGGTTAAGCATGAAGTTAAATTTTGAGTTTAGAAAAGCCCCGCCTAGATCTTTGATTCAAATCATATTTATCTCTTACAAATCCTTTATTCGAGTTTTCGTGATTCGGATTCGTGAATTGAATCCTTTTTATGAGGATTCATCCCAGCTCTGGTACCTACTACTCAAAGCAAAGCAAAAAACACATTGCCAGATAAGGTATTTGAAAATTGAATATAAAGTGAGTTTATTTCTCTCATTTTATTCACAATTCAGCATTTAATGAGTTTATGCGATGTCTTTGAACTCCTTGCTAAGTTATGAAGTAAAAATTCGAATTTAGACTTTTATTTCATGCGTCAAGCGTACAAACATTGATTAATGTGAAATTTAAAACATACTATAATAATCTATAATAATAATATTATAAATTACTACGTAACAAACATAAAGATTTATTTATTCACAGTTTATGTGAATCAAAATTAGAATATTAACTAAAGTTGACGAAACTTGTTAGGATTTAAGAAAGTTGATCAGAGTCATCAAAATATATAACCCAGTATTAGAATGTCAATGCTGATAAACTTAATTAGCACTCGATTTGATTTGGATTATTCATGATTTTTATTATTTTGCGAAATGTTATCTGAAAGCTAGTGACGTTTCTTGAGTTTTTAACAAAATTTGACATAGTTATGGTCATGTTTATTAAAATTTTGCGACGGACCGGCAGAATATATCCTGCGGAGCGGCACCGAACCGCGGACCCTACTTTGAAAAGCGCTGCTCTAAATTCTATCAACTTCTCTTTTAATTCTATACTGATTTTATGTCGTGCTCGTTTTACTAACTTGCAAATATAGCGCTTTACCTATATTTGCAAGTTAGTAAAACCTCTTATATTATTAAAATTTCGACGCTCTTGGCCGATTCCTAATCGAACGAATCGATAAGAGCTGGGACGAATCCTCGTAAAAAGGATTCGAATCACGAATCCGAATCACCTAATAAGATTCGAATCACGAATACTCGAATAAGGGATTCGTAAGAATTAAATATGATTCGAATCAAAGATTCGAATCCTGTTTTTTCAAATCACGAATACAAATTCTTTAAGAATAAATTTGATTTTATTATTAATTTTTTGCAATCATTAATATATAAATATCGTTACCAGTTGTTTTAACAAAAATATTCAAAACCTAATTATTTATTATTAACACTGAATATCGTTGATAACAGACTAAATATCTAATTCCCTGGTACTCTAATTAAAGATATATTTGTGTGTTTTTGAACTTCACTTCAAATCAGTGTTTCGTACGCGTGGCGCATGAAGTAAAATTTCGAGTTTAGAAAAGCCCGAAAATTTGTCTCGGGTCTCTGCGCGACCCTCGACAAATTTTCACGGGGCTTTTCTAAACTCGAAATTTTACTTCATGCTTAGCCTGGGAGAGAAAGCACCCGTTGAAAACTTCAAATTGAACTCAATTATAAAATCAACGAATGACACAAAAATTACGTAAATAAAAAATTCACTGATTATCATTAAAACCAAGAAAGTCAGAGAAAAGTTATGGAATTATATTCAAATTGACCAAATCAAATAATATAAAACAAAATTTTGAAAACTAGATTAATATCTTTAAAAACATGTTCAGTTATTTAATGTTCTTATCAAAGCATTCAGTTTGAAGTTTTGAACGAGCATTTCCACTCCCAGACTAAGCATGAAGTAAAATTTCGAGTTTAGAAAAGCCCCGTGAAAATTTGTTGAGGGTCGCGCAGCGACCCGAGACAAATTTTCTGGGCTTTTCTAAACTCGAAATTTTACTTCATGCGCCACGCGTATAAAACCCTGATTTCAAATGAGGTTCAAATGAACATAAATTTCACAACTTTTAGTCTTTTATACGCGTGGCGCATGAAGTAAAATTTCGAGTTTAGAAAAGCCCAGAAAATTTGTCTCGGGTCGCTGCGCGACCCTCGACAAATTTTCACGGGGCTTTTCTAAACTCAAAATTTTACTTCATGCTTAGTCTGGGAGTGGAAAACACTCGTTTAAAGCTTCGCATTGAACTCTTTTAAAAAACAACGAATGTCGGAAAATTTACAGCTTATAATTTGAAGCGTTAAACGAGTGTTTTCCACTCCCAGACTAAGTATGAAGTAAAATTTCGAGTTTAGAAAAGCCCCGGAGAAAATTTGTCGAGGGTCGCGCAGCGACCCGAGACAAATTTTCTGGGCTTTTCTAAACTCGAAATTTTACTTCATGCGCCACGCGTATAAAACAGTGATTCAACGAGATATTTAAAAGCACACAAAAGACATTTTTCAAGTTAATCCTTACAATTAATTTGAATTATTTTTGGCGATTCAAAACCTTTTGTAAGTACTCGAATTCTTTTATAAATATTCGAATCCTTTTATAAATATTCGAATCCTTATAAAAGGATTCGAATCCTCTTAGAAGGATTCGAATCACCCACATTTGGATTCGAATACGAATCCTCTTAAAAAAATGTAACGAATCCGGATCACGATTCCAGTTAAACTAAAGTATTCGAGGGCCTCTTTTGAATCCTCTAAAAGGATTCGAATCCTGAATGATTCGATTCCTGGCCAGCTCTGGAATCGATTATGAATCGACCTAGAGTCAGAGTTATTAAAACGTCTTTGAATCGCCCTGTATATTTTAGTTTATTCGAGAATTTCTCGTACCAAATCAAATGACACATGAAAGGACAAATCGATTACATAATCAGAATTATGAAATCTCAAAAGCAAACGAAATACGGCCGATAACAGGCTCATTTTCACAAATTGGGCCAACCCAAATGGATTGCTCGTGAAAAACTAACCTAATTTTATGTATTCTCTCAAATTTAGATTAGATTAAGCAATACGTGTTCAAAACATAACAAGTGGGGCAAAACAAATGACTGTTGAGTGCGAAACATGATTTCTTAAACATTTGCATTCAAGACAAAGGAAATATGGCCGATATCTCCGCAGCGCGGTAACGACTTTCAAACTTCTATCAAAACAAATAAAAACCTGAGTGTAATGTACATAAATGTCATCTAAAACACAAGAAGTAAATTTCGAGCCAAAAAATTATGATTCTATTAAAAAAAGTTATGCATGATAGAAACTGCATGACTTCGGCTCATTTTATTTAATAAACAACCCAACTCGAGCGTAGCAACTTTATTTAAAAGCCATCAATAATAATTTTAAAGTTTAAACAGAAAACTCGTAATTAATTAATTTGACACAAGCACAAGCATACATGGCATTCTTTTGGGTTTTTATGAATGCAAAAAATAATAGGTTGACTTTATGCTTTTTACAAAAAATTATCTTACATATTTACTGAAAACATTCCAATATAAAGAAATTACCACTGAAAATCCTATGTTCCGTTTTCTCCATCTACACCCTGTATAACAAATAGGGGAAACATAGCAGCGAAATATCTGAACTGTAAAAATTCACCTTTTTAGTGATTTTCTAACTTTTGCCGATTTTAAAATAATTGTTTAATAGAAGTAAACAGGTGTAATATCCTGAAGAGGTGGCAACACTGTCATTTACTTAAGCCAGTGTTTTCTAAACTGTCGTACGCATACACGAAAGGATTCTAGGCGGTACGCAGCGGAATATACCAAATCAAAATTTATATACGATTCTTCCAGTGAACTCCCTAAATATTTGATTCGAAATTTACTTTTAAAAAACATAGTTTACATACTTTACGTAATAGTTATTGTTTACTAAGTTTCATAATTCTTAATTGAAGACAATTTAATGATATTGAAGTGTTGTGTGATTTATTTCAAACATTTATAATAAGTAGAATGACATATAGCGCCGTTATTTGGATGCTAATGTATACTGAATGCATTAATATGTTGGAGAATATCCAAAAAAGGTTTATGCGTTTTCTATATTTTAAAATACATCGTGTTTTCAGATTTGATATACCTTTATAAAATTTGGTGACATCCATATCTTAAAAGTGATACGCGCATGTTGAAAGTTTGGTAAACACTGACAACCTTTTAAACTAGCTATTAATTTGTATGTCATTTATGATTACATAAAAAATATACAGTAGAACCTCGTTATACCGGGATGGCTTTTGGCTATACCTAGCACAATATAAGGAAAACACGGTATATCCGATTATATGTAATTTGTATAATAGTGACATACACACACGCGCATATATATAAGAAATAGTGATATATATATATATATATATATATATATACATATGTGCAGTAGCCACCTACATAACAAGACATACTATATAATACAATAATGACGCCGGAACGTTCTACCTAATCAGGGCGGTACGCAGTCAATTGTTAAAATTAACATCTTTAAAAAAAAGAAACCTGAAAGATGACCCCGATATATCCGAATCACGGTAGCTCGAGGCCCGGTATAGCGAGGTTCTACTGTAATAGTATTTTGCTTTATAACTAGCTTATATTGAATTTGAATTTGTGTTCAGTATTTTGGCACAGGATATCCACAAACTCGATTCGAACTTGAAGGTCCTCGTCAGTGTGGTCCACTGCTGAGGATCGCTGAACATTTCAGACTAAATCAAGTCTATTTGCAAACATATTTAGAAATATTAACAGCTAACGTTATCCTGCTCATATTGTTTTTATGAGTCTTTGAAATCCATTTAATTTATAATTACACATTTACACAAAAATAAAGCGTTTTTATTGGTATTCAAATCTGGCGGGCTATTCACAGCACCCATGCAATTTGTCATCTGTGAGAACTTGTACCAAAATGACGTCATTTTACTCCATACCGTTTTGTAAATTCTTCCCAAAATTACGTCATTTCAGTGCGACTTCTTACCGATGATAAATCGCATCAGTGCTGCGAATACGGGCCGTGATGCATTTTTTAATTTCCATTTTAAAGAGTTCAAGTTGATATGATAACATAATTTGGTATTTAGTTTCGATCTTTGGACTAAGCAGATCTTAAAGACTAGAAGTGAATACCCATTCAAAATTTATAACAACCTTTCCGTAACAAATGATCAATTCAGCTCGACTCGGCTCATTTCTATCTACGGATTACCCTAATTTTCCCATTATAACAGTAACACTTACGAAAGATTTGCTGTTAGACGCAACAACCGCGAAAGAAAGAAGAATTACAGCCACACACAAACACACCATTACACACGCATACAAAAATTCGAGCACACGCTCTAAACAGGGCAATTACGGTCACCTGCTTTTAACATTAAAAAAATATTTAAACTGCAGAAATGAGGCGGAGGTCAGGGCATCAAGATTCCTTCGGCCTTAAATAAAAAGAAATAATACGCAGCAGGTGGTTTTGCAGGTTTCAAAAAGCGCCGATTTTTCACTTTAACCTTGCGCAACACTTTCGTTCCGAGTCTGGAAAGTGGAGCACTTGCGCGCGACACAAGATACAACTCACCTTTGACTTTATGTTGTCAAAATGTGACTTTGATCTGATCGATTAGCATAGATTTGGGACCGGTTGCGAAATTAATGAGGTAAAGAAAAACGGAGAGAATTAAAAACTGGATCGTGATATTATAATAAAGTTGAATGTCGACTAGTTTTTGTTTGTATGGTTTTTATGAAATGCCAGGCGATTTAAATTAGAGCAATTGAAATTGTTATGTATACAAAGAATTTTTCTTTTAATAATACACGCGGCAAATTTTTACCCGTTCTAAAAGCATTAAATTTAAAGTTTCCAACGAGTGTTTCCACTTCAGCGCCACGTATAACCCAAAAATATCGTGAAGTTAAAAATGTACTGCTAAAGTTGGATGCTAAAGCAGTATGTTTTGAACTTAACAATATTTCAGTGTTTTATACGCGCCGTCCATGGAGTAAAATTCCAAGTTTAGAAAAGCCTGATAATTTGGATTGGTTGCTCCGCACAATATACGATTTAGCCATTCTAGCAGGACATAATTCAAGGCCATGATCCTATGTCTGATTTCGGATCAAATTTTATATAAAAGTAAATAGTTTTACAAGTAATGATGTAAATGTGTCAATAATTAAATTAAGTAGGCGATTTGAGATGTATTATTAACAAAATAAAGTTTGTCTTGTAGTTACATTTTCATAAATTTAACATTATCAATGTTACTTAACTCATGTTGTCGGGTTTTTCTTATCCATAATATTACTCTATATATTTTTACACTAATCACAAGTGATTGACATTTATAAAATATTTTTATATATGCAAAACTCATAGAAAGCAAAGAAAATATTTTTTGAGTTATTCACAATACTATCGGATAAGTTGATATGAACAAACGTACATATTTCTTACTTTTAAAAACAGCACATCTTTTTAATTATTAGATCTATAGAAAAGTATACTATAAATATTTTGTGTATTTTTATGAGAGAGAAAAGTTGTAGTTTTATTTAAAGATTTTTTTAATTTACGTAAAAAATCGCACGATTTAACAGGGTTTATCGTCAATAAGACATCACAAGGGGCGTTTAAAAACAGATCGAAAATTATGATGATGTATGACACAAAAGCTATGAATGTTTAAACCACAGTTTATTTTTATTTTTTTTATAAATTTTATAACTTATTATATTTTTGTTATAAAATATTATATTTACACAAATTGAATACGATATTATAGCTACACTTATGTAGAAAATAACTAAAAAAAAAATCCAGCTTTGATGAACCAATGCAATTTTTAAATAATTAACAACAAAATTAACAAACAGAAAATGCAATGAGTTGTTTTGGAAAATTGCAAAAAACACGTGTAAAATTTTACATTTTAAACATTTCGGGGGGGGGGGGTGTTTGAACCCTCATATCCCCCCTCCCTGACTACGGCCTTGCGTGTACCTTAACAGGGCGGACATAAAAAAACCTCCAACTCAACTTTCACAAAAAGTGGAAAATGTGAGTTTTGCAGGTAGATCACTCATATGTATGTACTTATAATAAGAAATATTCTCTGTATAATTACCAATATAAAATTAATAAGTAAAAGTAAAAGTTATAATATAGCTTACCATAATAGGAACATTACATCAAGAAGCGTACATTTGACTAACATTCATTAATTTACCTGAAATGATTAAAAAGTTCAATTAAAATCATAAAATATCAATAAAATAATAACTAATTGATATTTACTTCATAAATAGGCATTTTTAAGGTACGTAAAAAAAAACAATTAGTTAGTTTTGAACGACTGATAAAACAAACGTGGCTCCATCGGGAAAACAAATTTACCATAGCCTATTTTCAGCAACAAATACATATTTAATAACTATCTGGAGTAACAAGACCCAAAACAATATAAAATAGTTACAAATACAATAAAACAAAATACACTACCTTGAGGAAGCATCTCGACACAAATTAGATACATTAACTTATATATTTTGTACGAAAGTGTATTTGATTTGATAATAAATTATTATTATTATTATTATGTGGCTCAACTTCTTCCTAGTTATATTCGGAGTAATTTGTAGGTTATCTTACACGTAAAAACGTTTAGGCTTTTTCAATCTCAAAATGTTACCTGAAAAGTCAAAATATATAGGAAATTTTGTTGACTCGAAACGTGAAGCAAACGTCATAAATTTACGATTCTTGGTGTCCAGTGGAAACACTTGTTAAAAGTTTCAAATTAAACACTTCTATAAAAACGGCGATTAGTCCATAACTATAACAATTGGTAATTAACGTAATAAAACATTTATATTAATTATCAATCGTTTCAATAGCGGCGAAAGTTCTATGACGTTCTGTACCAATTTTAACGCTATTTAAAAAGGAGGAAGTACTTCTTTATGTTAGATGTCAAAATAGAATCCACAGTCGACCAACTGACTCAACGCAAAAGCACCATAATAGTGAAAATATAGTCCACATAGTCCAAAGACAGCCGTAGAAGTGATTTATGCTAAAAGTGTTTGAAAAAGTGGTCAAAATACTGTAAGCAACATTTAATATGAAATAACTCTCATAGTTAATTGAGTGACATAGTCAAAATATTATTATAGTCAAAATACAGTCGACGAAGTTATTAATGACACTGTACAGTCATAAGTAGTTAAGTGATTTTAAGTAAACATTTTATAATGTTTAAAAAATCGACAGTAATTTAATGTCCAAATAATCAAAGACATTATATGACCATAAAAAATCGTCTTTGACCTGATTGTGTACCTTAAACCAAGTATTTTTATGTAAGCAAACTTCACGAGAAACAAACAACTGTGTCACCAGTTATTCACGACGAGAGAAAACCAATAACCTGTAAAACATACAGAGTTCTGACATTTAATTGTGTTACCTTGTAAAATTTCAAAATTGGGACTCATTTGGTTTTTTCCTTTAGCCCTTCAATTATCCACTCCAAGTCAAAATGTAATGATTGTCAAAATACTATCGTCAACGAGATTTTATATGAAAATAGTAATCATTTGACTATTTTTATCACAGTTTGACTTTAAGTGAGTTAATCCACTGTCTTTGATTAATACGGCATCTTTTGACTATCATGTTTCACTTTAAGTGACAGTTTAAAACTGTTTTTAATAGTGCGATTCTTTACTCAATGTACAACAAATCAGTCTTACAAAAACTAAACAAACACTCATTGAAACAACTACTTCCCGAGCTAATTCTCCGACGGACACTGGATCATACAATAAGTGTTTTCTGTTACATACAGTAACCTTCTGCAAATGTAACAATTTGGGTCAAATTATTCAGGCCATCTATAGACGCGTTTCGAAATGTATCTTCCATCAGTAAAGCTTTGCCGTTCACTCTAAACAGTTTGGCAGCTTAGACTGACAGCCACGTCACCGTGCAGTTTAAACATAAGTATAAATAAAATCATTATTTTGAAGAAAATTGTCATAACCAACAAACATCATAAAATAATCAAATTTGCGTAAGTTGACAAAAATGGAAAAATTTACCAAATCAAAAATGACAATTTCTACAACAGGAATATGAAGCTTCTAACGAGTGTTTCCAATCCCAGATTTTCGGGCTTTTCTGAACTCGAAATTTTACTTCAAATTGTAAAGATAAAATATCAAAAATATAGTGTGCAGTATTTATGAAATTACCCTTGTAGGATATTATCTTTATCATACTTCTATTAAATCGTGATTTCAATGAAAGTAAATAGTGTTATACGTGGATTGTTTGATAAGTTTGGTAAAACAACCAGTACAACATTTTTTTTTCTTCTGGTTTATGTTCCAACCTAGTCCCCTTTTAGGGCTATACGCTTACTCTAGCGCGTTTCCAGTTTTTTTTTACTGTCCAATAACTAGACTGTCTGAAAGTCTGCAAAATACTCATTCAGGGTGACGATGACGTTCTTATTAGACAAGAACTTACTTCAATCGAGCTAAACTTTTAAGTTTAAGAACAGAAAGAAATCGCACGTGACCAAATCCGGAGAGTAGGATAGATGAGAAATCAATTCACAGTGAAAATTTGTCATTGGTACGATCGACTTGTGAGACTTCACAAAAGAGCACATTTTTGCGCTCCAATCTTGGCCTACTTTGTGATCGGCCTAATAATATTAATTTTAAGGTTAGTTTTAATGTAAATATCAACTTGTTATACAGCATTGGAAAGGGAATAGATAGGAATATGACACATTAGAAAAATATTAGGGTTGTAATTTAAAATAAGAAAAATGATATCACTTCCGGCGAAAACTGGAAGTAGTATTTCTAGTTAATACTAAGCCAAATCATGCTACAGCTAATTTATACAGTTCGTTCGCTTTATCGTGCTCACCATTGGGATTTTCTAAAGTATCAAAGATACGAAAACGGTTAAATTAGACAAAAGTTTCTATTTTTATTAGAAAATAAAAATACGTTAACAAATTTAATCTAGCGTCATTTGTTTTCGAGATATGGCGAAAAAGTGTAAATCGACAAACATTTATTTTTGGTATAACTTAATTAATTAGAAAGATAATAGGCTGAAATTTGAAATGATCCTTAAATAACATCCGAGAAACACGAATAAATTGACAGATTGTATACAGGGTGTCCCATCTTCAAGATACGACATCAAAGTTCAATTTTTCTAATGGGAGTAATATTGGATTTTTATACCACTGAGTAAAGCAGGAAAATGCAGTTGGTAATCACGGGAGACCCTGTATATAATCTGCCAATTTCAATGTATTGCTAAGGACTAATTTAGGTTTAGGTTGTGTTGTGTAGATTTTTCGTTGGAAAGTGTAAACGATTCAATAGTTTTTGAATAATAAAATAAAAACGAAATTTCCAAAAATTGTTTTTTCGACAACATCTCAAAAACGAACCAGGATATTTCAAATTATTTTTAGGCCCTAAAATACGCAACTTTCTCCCAATTTAATCGACTCTCTATCTCTTCAAATAACCGAGTTCCCTATACATTCTGTTGAAATACGAACACCCTGTATTTCAAACTTCAGCTATCTATCTAAATAACAAACTTATAGCAAAAACAAAATATTGTCTATTTTACTTTTTTGACATATCTTGAAAACAAATGAGCTAGATAAAATGTATCAACGCAGTTTTATTTTTTATTAGAAATGGAAACATTTGTCTAATTTAGCCGTCTTCGTATCTGCAATAGTTTAGAAAATCCCAATGGTAATGCACGATAAAGCAAACGAACTGTATATACATCCCAAAACTCAAATGTCTACCATTTATATTGCCTGAGTTATTGCGTAGGCAATACTTTCATAGCCACCCGGTAAGTGTATAGGCAACAAAAAAATCATCATTAAGTGTAGTTAATTTTCATTTGAAATTAGTTGCATTTTGTTATTGATTGTTATTATTTCAATAATTCAATTTAATCACAGTTATAAATTAATTTAAATAAATACCTAAGTAAGCAATAGTAAGCATAACCTACTCCATTTAAAAAAATATATATTCATTGATTTACTCACTTTTCTAAATAAAATATAAACGAGGCCGCATTATTTAAAAAAAAATGTGTTTTCCTTTTTGCACTTAAAACAAGAATATATTGTTGGTAAACCCAACAGCCTACTAGATTTTATATTATTTTTTAGAGTGCGTGGTGCAGAATAACCTCATTTTGTCAAATGTTCACTATATCTCCGGTTGAGATAAAGATGTCGGGATGCGGTTTTCATTAGTTTTAACAGTGTTTTTCACTTTAAGTAACTAATGTAACTAAATTATACCTTCTAATTTTAAAATTTTAGGAAAATTAAAAAATACGGTGATTGTCTCAATCGCGCCTTCTAGCGCTTCATACCAAAACGAAAGTAAATCAGAGCCAACAGCGTTTTAAAGTGCATTCAATTATCAATTAAATGAGCCTAAGTTTATAAAATTCAGTTAAACCTAACTAAGGTTATAGCCATTTTAATGAGTAGACATTTCCATTCTCCCCCGCGTTTTAGGTGAAAGCAAAAGAAACGAGAAGATAGTTGAAATTGAGTAAAATTTTGCGTAGCTTAAGGTTTTCATATTTTTGAAGTAGCTGACGTAATTATGTGATAAACATTTGTTATTTCCTTGTACGAGAGATTGCGCCCTTTAGAGGAAAAACTAGAAACTTAAATCATATTTTCACCGATTTCTCTTGGCCATTTTAGCCATTCTTTACCGCAATATTCTACGATACATAGTTTCTAAGATACAGCCAATGGCCACCCTACCTAATCGAATCAACACCCGGTATAAATTACCTATGAAGTAAAAAAATTTAAAACATAAATGTTTATAAAACATAATACAGATTTGAAGCTAGATTTGGGGAACTTTATGACTCCATGCCATGCTTAATTGCTTGGAGTTTGAATTAACGTTAATTGTTAGAATATTCTGTTCAATCAACTGTGCCAGTTGTCAAGACCACATTTGAAGTTAATGAATTTGTAACAATTCAATATTAAGAAAGCATTCTGTTCCTTTTTAACTTAGGGGACCCCGTAACAAATATTCCTACTAAATTTATTTATTTAGAAACGTTCACGAAAACTCTTTGTATTAGATACCTACCTACGTGGAATGTAAAACTATTGGTTGAAGTATCATTTCTGTGTAATTACATATTCTGTAAAATATGATTACACTCTGGAGTTTACGTTGGTTATCGCATGAAACAAGCACGGTTTACACTAAATGGAAATCTACAGGTATAAAAGAATGCGTTGATTATATATAATATTTATTCAGTAACATTTAGTAAACGTACCTTTTAGGCGTAGATAAAGATCATAAGTTATGAAAGTACTCTTTATAAGTCTAAGAATTCCTTATTATCTTTAGAAGTTCGAACATGTGATGTAATAAACGTTTGAGCTATCATAGGAAGATAAAACGAAGAATTTTAACCACAATTAATTTACAAGGGTACCATAGATAATAAATTAATAATTACTTAACACATAGCATTAATTAAACAACTCGAACCATGGCATATTGTTATATTTGTCGTAGCCGGTATTAATCAAGGTGTGTTATTACAGGTGCCACTGTGCTGGCAATAAATTTAAGTGTTCATTAATAAAAGCCTTGGTAATAACATGTTGAAGAGATCTTGCATGTAACTCTCGGTGCTGCCACCTTACGTAAGAATTAATGGTCTCCACTACTGCGTATGTGGTCTCGAAATTTCTCTAATTGCCAAAAAGTGCCTTCATCTTGCTCACTGCACGACGTAAGTCGATTTTAATGACATGTTTACTTACAGATGTATGTACGTAATGTGGTATGGTATTTTTTTTTTTTTTAGTCAGATGACAAGATACGATTTATACAGGTGTAGTTAGGGCCGGCTACGCGAAGAATACAAATGTTCAGGCTTTTCTAAATTCAAAATACTAGACATTTCTTCATGCTTCATCAAGGATTGGAAAACACTCTCTAGAATATTATTGAACACTTAAATTAATATGAAGATGTGAAACTAGTAAATAAAAGGGCTGCGCTCCTGATTTCAATTACGTTCAAAGTTTGTTACTGTTTTGAATATTGTGCTGGAGCTGTAAAATATGTCTCTTCTCTTTTAAATAGAGTTTTAAAATTTTGGTTAAATTTCACTTTGGAGTTTTACATGTTTGTTAATTTTTCCTAATTTTCCTAATAGTCCTTGTAAAATTATATGTGTGTTGGTTTTGATGATTTTATTTAAAATAGTAATGATTATTTAAAATTTGTGATTTTTGTTAAATATTGAGATTAAAGAATTGTTTTTTTCTCGTATACTTTTACATATTCCATATAAACATTTGTAAAATTAAGGTCGGAAATTTACAGTTGTATTGGCCATTAGATATTGTACATTGAAGCTTTAGATAAATTTACATTATTTTTCTCTCAAAAAGACGTTCCTTAAATTACTAATAAACTAAATAATGGAATACTGCCAAATGATCTCATAAATTCATAAAATATTTACATAGCAAACAGTATTTCTTCTTCATGTTGCTTTAAATTATTGAAGCAAATATTATAAACATGTTGCATTAAATTGATAGATCTAAAATAGATGGTAGATAAAATTAATCGTTGCTTAGAAATCTCCATAAAAGCAATGTAATTTTTGAATATGCCTTTAATAAATAGAGGGCAGCATCGTGCCATTTTGGTAATATCTTAGAAATATACTGTGATTTCAAAAAACATGTGAATAGAAATTAGGTTTGATATGTAGAATTTCGCTTACGGCATTTGTCGCGCACGGGCTCCCGGATTCCGTCCTTGAGTTGCGAATGAAATTTATCTGTTGCGGACTGTTCATTCATTCTGTTATTGATAGACAATAAAGAATGGCATTGTTAAAATGTTTCCAAATACATTGTCTAAATATAATTTTATTTCTGGATTCATGTTTAGAATATAAAAGTGAAATGCCGGTAAATGATGATTCAAGTCTTGCTGAGTCGGAAAAATGCCTTCTAATTTATACATGCATTTACATTGAAATTTAATTTACTTCTAATGTGGATTATTGTATAATAATTTCCTAAATTATTTATACAGTGCGCGTTTGTTTGGCTCAGCGTATGGGGCTTCATTGCAATTGAACAAATTTTATGAACGGCTGGGGCCGCCGACTTTGTCGCTTACTCAGCTTAGTACTTGATGATCCAGTGCTCGAATTTCAGATTTTGGTTTAGAAAACAATTCAGTTTTGAGGTCTCTAAATATTTTTAATACCAGTTTTCTTTAATTTACAAATAACGTTATTTTTTAAAATGCAGCACTTTTTACACTTTTTGCACTGAATCTGTTCGTTAGGATTTGAAAATTCCGACGTAAGTCAGTGCCGCCGACACGTAACGACCATTCGCGACGCTCAAAAGTGCCGAATAAAACAGTTGAGTATTAATCGGAAATTAACACACCTCAAACAATTTTACGCTTTTTTAAAGACCTATTGGAAGCCCCAAACATTTCCGACGTAAGTAGTGCCCCCGACACATTAAAGAAAACTCGAAGACATTCCGTGCAGAACTGTGCGTTTAAAAGTTTAAATAGCGAAAAGTAGTGCTAGTTTTGTAAAAAAAACTAATAAACTGATTTTTTTAAATATATGTGTACAGTCATAGAAAAAGTATTGTGCACAATGTGCATGGAATCACCATTTCTCACTCGAATGAATTACTACACTCGCCTGCGGCTCACACTCTTAGGAAATTATTCCATGCTCATTGTACAATATAGAGCCGATTTTTTTCGGCCCGGCCCATAAGCAAATTTTGCAAGTCAATTAAATAATTGACTTGATCCCGGCCCCGTTCGGCCCGGTACATCATAGTCCAGACCCGGCCCGGCCCGGTCAATATTTTAGTCTGAATAATTCAAAACTTTTACAGAGTTTTAAAACACTAGTTTATAAATATTTATCACACTTATAAATATATATTTACTTCTTTAAAGATATAGTTTGCAAAAAAATAAAAACTTACTTTAAAAAAATCAGTCAGGCCTGGCCCGGCCCGGCCTGTTCTCATATTTTGGATTGGAGACCCGGCCAAATCTTGGCCCGTGCAGTACTCTAGTACAATATATACTATTTAAGTTGTTTAAAGATATTACCTACTTCTTCAATTGTTTAGCTGCCATAGGCTTAACAGAAAACTGTAAAGTGCTTCAATAATTCTAAAGTTTGAGTGTTTTGTGGGACACCACCATCAACATTTGCGTTAGATTCTTCTTAATTTTTTTATCAAAGAGAGATATTTTAGTTCACTTTATTCGTAAAACTATCAATGCTAACTTTAGACGTTTTAATTTGATGTTTGCCTAAGTTGAGTTATTATGACCTACGGAGATCATGTGCAAAAACATTCATATAGAATGGTCTTTACTTGCACATTTGTGTAGAATGCCCAACTCTATTAAACATTATACAGAGTGTTTCAAATTCGAGCCTCGCCATGGGGATCTCGCTCATTATAGGAGATAGAGCTTAGGTTTACATTTGACACTTTTGCAAAATTAAATGTCATTTAATAATTCGATTACAAAAAATACTTAACTACTTTTGTTGTCGAGTAAGGTCTAAAATAAGAAAAAAAAAACTGAAGATATACAGTTTTTTTTGTTATTTTGGATTTTATTTATATTTTCGTTATTTGAGGCTAGAGCGGGGCAGAATTCGAATCATTCAGGGTTAGAATTCGTTTAGAGGATTCAAAAAAGGTATTAAAACACTTCAGTTAAACTGAATTCGTCATCCGGATTCGGTACATTTTTTTAAGAGGATTCGTATTCGAGTCCAAATGCGGGTGATTCGAAACCTTATAAAAGAACTCGAATATTTATAAAAGGATTCGAATACTTACAAAAGGATTGGAACTTTGAGGATTCACATGAACATTTTGTTTGTGTGTTTTTAACCATCACGTTAAATCAGTGTTTAATACGCGAGTTTAGAAAAGCCTGAAAGTTTGGTTTGGTCGCGTAGCGCGAAGCGCGGAGCGACCAAACCAAATTTACAGGCTTTTCTAAACTCGAAATTTTACTTCATGCTTCTTCACTCGTTAGAAGCTTCCAATTGAATGCTTTGATAAAAAACATCAAATGACTGAAAATGTCTTTAATGAAAATAATTTACTTTTCAAAATTTAGTTTAATATTATTTAAAGTAAAACTGACATTGTGGCTACAATTATAATGTTAAATTTAGCCATTTCCCTGGTTCCAGATTTTTTTCTTTTGCCTTTTAATATAACTTTCTTCTGTGTAAAATCTTGTGGTTATTCAATTTTAACCATACCAGAACCTATTGGAATGCCGACAGTTTATAGACACTCGTTATTTTGTTAATATTCTGCAAACAATTAGCCAATTCCATTTCTTTATGTTATTTTTGGAATATTCTTATAACTATTATTGATTTTGATTTTTTTGACTATTTGCCAATAATTTGCAAATTTGTTAAAATCACTTCTATAAGTTTTATCGATTTAGAAAAATGATCAAACAAAATTTGTATACCTTTTTAATTAATATTGACGATTTTTCTAGTGCGCACGTCTTTTTAATTTAATAATAATAATATTTATTACCCAACAGGAAAACCCAACTACAAAGTTATATTAGAAAGATACATTTTCATATTAATAAAATAATTTATATAAAGAGAACAATATTACTAAAATTAAAGATTTTGGTCCTATTTCATTTTTAAAGAGTTATTAATTTAATTTTAATATTCTTGAATTTATCAATATTGACAATTTTTTTTTCAGATTTCTGGTTTATTTTACCAATTAAAATGTCGACAACTTTCATTATTATTTCGATTAGACATAATTTTTATAGAATTTGTTATTGTCTAAATTTATATAATTTATAATGGGAATAATAATAAAAATAATGTCAACATTTAAAATAAATATTGACAACAATTAGTTTTGTCAATGGAAACAAAACTAATTGATAAAATAAACTAAAAAGAGGATTCTTGAAAATTGAACATTGCGCCATTAGTATTCAATTTTATTGACTTTCATAATTTTCCAGATTTTTATAAACATTGACGATATTTTTGCATGATTTCTTATTACTCTGCTAATATTATTTTTTTTTATTGTTTAATAATTCTTGTTAAATGTCAATCATTTTCATATATTTCATAATTTCTGTATATTTTGTTACTCTTCACGATTTATTTAAAACGCTTTTTTTTATCTTGAACAAGTTTCTCATCTTTCACGTGGTGAAACATATTTAACTATGATTTAATAAAGAAAACACTTGGTTAAATTTCACTAATATTTTGGATTTTTATTCCAACTAGTTTCGACTTTGAGTCATTCTCAAGCTTTTTTTAGTGTTTTGGTAAATTTGAATAAAATTCCATGACTTTTCTCGGGTTTTAACGATACTCAGTGAATTTTTCTTCTACATAATTTCAGGCATTAGTCGATTTGCTAAAATAGTTTAATTTGAAATTTTGTGATTCCACGCGAAGCGTCCAAATCCAAATTTAGACCTTCCTAAACTCGAAATTTTATCTAATGCGCCACTGATTTCAATTAAAGTTCAAAAACACAGAATTACATGTTTAATCAGAGTAGCAAGGAATTAGATATTTAGTCTCTTATGAACGATGTTCAGTATTAATAATAAATAATTAGGTTTTGAATATTTTTGTTAAACACACTGGTAGTGATATTAAAATGTTAAGGGTTGCAAAAAAGTAATAAAATCATATTTATTTCAAAGTGTTTGTATTCCTGATTCGAAGAAACGGGATTCGAATGATATTTATCTCTTACGAATCCTTTATTAGAGTATTCGTGATTCGAATCATATTAATTGATTAAAATTCTTTATTCTAATCCTTTTTTCGAGGATTCGTCTCAGCTCTGTTTGAGGCAATATTTAAAAACGAAAAAGATATTTTTATAGCACTTTTTTAATTATATAACAGTTGGTGTAATTGATTTCGTTATAACATTTATTTTGTCTCATTGTCAAATTTCTTATTTCTTATGGACGCCATATTTATTTTTATTATATTTAATTGCTTTATTTGTTGTGATGACAACGATATAACACAATATACATTTATTAACCACACAATCGTTAAAAATACTTTTGCTAGCAATCTATTATAGAGCTAACTAAAAATCATATTTGGCATAGAATTGTAAACAATAAAACATCTGAATAATTCATATTTGATTAAATATTATTATTATTTATCAATAAAAATGGCAAGAATGTTACGTATTTTCATTCATTAAACAGAAATCACTCTCTAGTTAATTATTAATATTTCAGTATGAATATTTCATAATTTTATATAATTATTAAAGAATATCATATATAAATAGAATGCATGGTATGAAATTAAACTATACGAAAACACATAAACTAAAAATACTATCATTTCACAACGTTCGATGACCGTAAAGTTGAACACACGAAGAAGTCGTAATTCGTCGCTTCCGTTGGTCATCTCGTTTATTTCACATCTACAAGAAATTATACACATGCGACCGACAGACATATAACCTCTCCTAACCGGTCACCTTGCGTCCTTCGTGAACTTTTACTTTGGCCAGTTTTTTTGCTTAGTTTTCCTTTTTGCCGTCATTAAAGTAATTACAAAATTCACAATCATTACATTCGACCCAAAATGTTGTTTCTTAACCCTCTCATGCGCAACTTTTCAAAATTAGATTTTGTGGTGAAACAAAAATTAATTTTGGTTGGAATTGAGCTTTATATTGATAAGAATAATAAAAAAGTTGAAAATTTTTGAGAACTTTAATTATTTTGAGAAAAAATAGAATGTACACATATGTGTACACAGTGCACTTATGGTAAGAAATAAAGACACATATACTATTATGCTTTAAATGTATTGTTCACGTATAATCTGAAATATTCCATTTTATTATGTATGATATACCTAAAAACATTCGGGACACAGCGCTATTTCGCATCTTTTGCACATATATCGTGTTCTTTTTGAACAATTTACACTTTTGCAACGTGCCGCATTTTTTATTTCAAGTTATTTTGGAAAATGTGGCCCTGTATCTAATCTTTTCTCTGTGGAAACTACTGTACGCTTTCTTTTTTTTATAGCAGGAGGAGTTGTACTTTTTTGTCGTGTCATCTGTCCATCTCCACGGAAAATTAGAGCAGTTGCAATGCAACTTTTGAATTGTCGTATATCCAACTTTTCGATTAAATTGTTCTCATCCAAACGCAATAAAATCCAAAATTTACTATAGCTACATTTATTATGTGGTAAAATATTCTAATATACCACCTGCAGTTTCTTGTATGGTTAGTATATAAGGCTGTTAGAGAGTCCATAAGATCAACACCTCCCATGTGTTGATTGTACAACTTCGTTGTTTTTCTTTGAGGCAAAATCTTTCAGCAGTATCGATGGGGAATACTCCTGCGTAGTTGGATACTGTGTGTACTATGTTATTGTCGTGCCACCTTACCACTGTGATGTTATTATCAGATGTTCCAAACAAAAGCTGGTGTTCCGAAAGGCTCTGTCCTAGGTCCAATATTTTTTATTATGTATATTAATGATTTACCACAATATATAAAACAATCAAAAACCATTTTATTTGCGGATGATACTACAATTTTAAACCGTGCAACGGCATTAGAAAACGCGCAGTTGCTAAACATTGAAGCGATGGCTACTGTTTCAAGGTGGTGTGAGGAAAATTTCCTTTTATTGAACGACACCAAAACAAACACAATTATATTCACTTTGAAACCACATAATGTCACATGCAACAGAACCACACGATTTCTTGGCGTGCAGTTAGACTCAAAATTACTTTATGATGAACATGGTGAAACTTTGGCAAAAACATTATCAAAAAATATATACTGTATTCGAGGGATGTCAAAGAGGGTCGGTCACACCCAGTTAATAACTGCATACCATTCGCTATTTGAGTCCAGAATTAGGTACGGTATAATAATAAGGGGTCACTCATACTCCAGGCATCGCATATTTGGCCTGCAGCGTCAGGTAATGCGTATAATTGCCGGTATTCCATATACTGGTGACTGTAAAGACACATTTATATGTGAAAATATTCTAACTTTTCCGGCACTATATATTTTTGAATGCCTGGTATATGTGAGATCCCACATACATGAATATTTCACAGTACAGCATACCTATACCACAAGAACTAAATCTAACCTGGCGTATAAACACCACCGGTTGGAAAAAACGAGAAACGGCCCCAATTACTATGGAGTCATTTTTTTTTAATAATTTGTCCGAGAAAACTAGACATCTAGAAATAAATTCATTTAAAAAATACATTAAGGAATTTTTAATTAAAATGGCGTCTTACTGCATCAACGAATTCACACAATATAGTGATATAGTTTAAAGGAGTATTTAGGTCGAGTGAATGTTGCTTTAAACAAATTGATTGTTGCTTTTAATAATTAAGTTAGGGAATTACATATGTGCTCTAAATCTTATTGATAATATAATTAGTCTAATTTGTTTATTGTTTATTTCTTTTGTATTTGTTTGTTGACGTGTGTAAAACTGTATTGTTATAAGACACAAATAAATATTATTATTATTATTATTATTATTATTATTATTATTATTATTATTATTATTATTATTATTATTATTATTATTAACGAATAACTTCCAAGACCATCTTTTTTCAATAACTTCTCCGATTTCAAAATTTTGTCAGCTCCTTTCAACCTATTTGATCGCATTGTTCCCGTATATCAATTTTTTTTCTGCGTTAACGCATCTATCAAAGGGATATTTGAAAATAGATTATTGGCATAAATTTTGTAATTTTTGTTTTCAATATCATGACATAATCTTTTCACGACATCTCCGGCTGCCCAATTTCAGAAATATCTTGCCTATTACCAGAAATACCTTGAAATATTTCAAAACAATACACATATCCAGATGTGCCTGTCCGGACCCATATTTTACATCCCCAATATTTTGGGCTTTTTTGGTAAGTATTGTTTCAATGATGAGCGTCCTTTAAAAGATACCATCATTTCATCAATTGACATACAGAGAGTTTTATGTAACACCAAACATTTTCCATGTTTATTTTCGTATGTTCGATTTCTCAAACCAAAGCATTCAATATACCTTTAATTTTTAGGTATGACCATTAAAAATTATAGCCAATTGCAATCAACGCTTCAACTTATTTCAGTACAAATTGTACAAGCAGGGAGTTTTTCCATTAAGTCCTAATTATAGCGTGTGTGCCGTAAATCTTTAGATGATCCTTGTTTTTTTTAAAGAGTTCAATTTAAAGCTTAAAATGAGTGTTTTCCACTCCCAGACTAAGCATGAAGTAAAATTTCGAGTTTAGAAAAGCCTGAAAATTTGGTTTGGTCGCGTAGCGCGAAGCGCGGAGCGACCAAACCAAATTTTCAGGCTTTTCTAAACTCGAAATTTTACTTCATGCGCCACCGGTACAAAATACTGACATATTACGAAGTTTAAAACACACCGCAAACTTCACATTGAATCAGTGTTTTGTGGCGGTGGCGCATGAGGTAAAATTTCGAGTTTAGAAAAGCCTAATTTGGCTCGGTCGCTTCGCTTCGCTACGCGCCCGAGCCAAATTTTCAGGCTTTTCTAAACTCGAAATTTTACTTCATGCTTAACCTGGGAGTGGAAAACACTCGTTTAAAGCTTCAAATTAATTTTATTTAATAAACCAAGTGTCGGAAAATGTACAACGTATGCATACGTATACTTAAAAGTAAAATTCTCTGTATGAAAATTAACATTTAAAATGTTGGATGTTACATAAAACTCTCTGAAAATTGTTCAGGATCAACAGCCGAATGAAAAGTTTCATGAAGATGATCAATTACAGGACGTAGGCGAAATAGCTTATCCGTATTATTTTCTTTGATTGTTGAAGCATCTACAAAATGTAAATATCTTCGAATTTCTTCAAACCGTTTCTGAGACATAGCATCTGCTATGAAATTCATCCTCAATCCACCTTCAGAAGACCAATATTGCCTAATTCTTGGGTATTTGATGTATGACATCCTAGTTGTAATATCCAAATATATTTTGAGTTCACTGTCAGATTAAAATTTATTTTGTTATTCTGATAGGCATATAAATTTGATTGGAAAACAATTGTGTCTCTCAAAAATGAATCAGAAAAAAAATGGTTGAAGTAATCTATTGGTGAATTACCAATAGAACTTTATGATCTTTACTGGCGTTAGGAATATTAGCACCAAATAAATTTTCTTTATTTAGAACCCAATTATGCGAGCAAACAGGTTTCTGGGTAGATTTTTTTTTTTCTCTTTTCTGGGTCCAAATTTTTTTCTAGTTGTGTTTTCTCCATATCTGCCTCTTCAATATTATGCTCCTCTTCGACAATTTCTTCTTGATCGCCATTATTTTTAAACACGGACTCTATGTCTTCAGAATCGCTATCTGATATGATTCCATCTTCTGAGTCATCGGTATATAACATTGACTCAATTTCCGCGTCGGTCAATAGACGTCGTCTTTCATACTCGCTATATTTCGTTTTTTTCCTTTACTTGTGACGTTCATAGATTTTTCAGTCGTTTTGCTTTCTTTACTTTTCACGTTGATAGATTTTTTAGTCAAGATATTGTCAATTTTATTATGTTTATTTTTTTCTTTTCCATCAGAATCTTCTTCACTATCTTCAGGTAAATATTCTAACTCACTATCCGATGACATCAATATTTCCTCTTGCGATAGAGGACGTTTTGGATCAATCTTTCTGCTTGAAGTCGAAGCAATAGGTGGTAAATTTGCTGTAATTTTGGTTAGTGATTCATCATACAGATCACAATCTTTTAGTAATCGATCCATCTGTTCATCAGTAATACTATTTTTTTCATGATCCATTTTTAGCAAACACCACTTCTACTGAAGTTACAAAAAGAAAAAAAAGTTATAAAATATATATTTATACAAATAAAAATAACATTACTTCAGATATTTCAACGTATGTTTTCTTTTTTATAAAAACGTTGTTTACAATTTTTGTGCGCGTTTTGTCCACATATGTGTACCAATATATTTAATCAATTTTTGTAAATATAACGGACTATTTTGTGAGGGCGAGTTATTAATTTTGAGAACAAACTATTTTTATAGAAGAATACATTATTTATTTAACTAAAAATACTTTATTTTGCGGTAAACCGACTTTTCTTACTGTCTTTGCACAAACTAACTATAAACACACAGAGCATATGGAGACTTGTTCACAAACGATTATAATATGCAATTCAGTACAACTGCAGCCTTCTATGAATAACTAGCGAAAATATATGTCCACAAATGTGTACTAAGATCACTTCTATAAGAATTTAACTGATACTTTTGGAAATAAATAGAAAAACAAACGTGTCCACAAACGTGGACGTGACGCATGAGAGGGTTAATCAATAATTTCAAATCAGTTATTTAATATTAATTAATTACAACAATCTGTCCCTAAAGTGTAAGCGTCTTTTAGATCATTACAAGTTATACTAGAATAGTTGCAGTAGTGGATGTGGACAGCCAGAAGTAGAGAACGAAGATAACAGCAATGAATGTTAGGATTAGGCGTCATTTTAATTTTTTCAGTGTAGAAATAGGTTATTTCCAAGAAATGTATTTTCAGTTTATAATGATTATTTTATGTTAGTGTATTTCATAAAATAAAGGAGTTGATTGCAACATTGTGTATGTTTCTGTTAGAAACAACATATATCCAACTGTTTTTTCTTATTTTTTCTTAATACAAGTAAACTGACTGAATGATTAGTCACTTAATACTATCATTTATCTATGATAAGTTATAAAAATAATTCTAAAAATAAAAATTGTAACAGTTAGAAAAGTAAACAGTTTTTTTTTATTTTCTCAAAACGTAATTTTTGGACAAATGCTGTTTATGAAATCAACGCCTCAATTGATTACACTGCACCACAAAAAAATATTTTTTTCGTGTTTCCTGCACCATATTAGTCAAATTATATTCATTTTATGCTAAAAAAAAAAAAAAAATGACAATGAAAATGTTTTATTAGCTCTAGTTTCTGTGATACATAGTAGGCATAACGTTATCGTGATCTTTTTACTTTTCTCTTGTATGCGAGTTCCGGAGCATCCCTACACACGAACCAACAGTAATCCGCTAGCATAGCTTCATTCCAACGACCCTGATATCTTCGTTCCATTACAGAAATATCCTGGTGGATCCTTTCCCCATGTTCATCACTAACAGCACCACAATTGCGAGGAAAGAAGTCTAGGTGGGAGTGGAGAAAATGGATCTTTAGGGACATGTTACATCCGAGTTGATGGTATTTTTCCAGGAGTATTTTTACTAACTGACTGTAGTTTTCATCTCTTTTGTTTCCTAAAAATCCACGAATCACTCCCTTCAGAGCTTCCCAGGCTTCCTTTTCTATCCCCTCCAAAACTTCGTCAAACGCAGGATCCCTAACAAGTTGACGAATTTGTGGCCCGACAAAAATACCCTCTTTAACCTTTGCATCACTTAGTTTCGGGAATTTGTCTCTCAAATGCCTAAAAGCCTGTCCTTCTTTGTTCATACTTTTGACAAAACTCTTCATTAAACCCAATTTAATATGTAAGGGTGGAAGAAGAATATCTTCTGGGTCCACAAGTGGCTCAGCAACGATATTTTTTTCGTAAGTATTGAGATTTCTTGCAGGCCAGTCTGCTCTTATGTAATGTGAACTTCTGTCTCTACTATCCCACATACACAAAAAGCAGCAGTATTTAGTGTACCCTAATTGCATTCCTAAAAGTATAGCAATGACTTTTAGATCACCACAAATTTTCCACTTGTGTTCATTGTAATTGATTGATTCGAGGAGAGTTTTCATGTTAATGTAAGTCTCTTTCATGTGAACTGCATGGCCAATAGGAATAGAAGGAAGACGGTTTCCGTTGTGCAGTAATACAGCTTTTAAGCTTAGCTTAGATGAGTCGATGAATAACCTCCATTCTGTTGGATCATAGTTCATTTTGAGACAATTCGTTAATCCATAGACGTCGATACAAACAACAAGATTGATATTCTTCTCAAAAAAAGAGAGCAGGTTTCGCTGACGTTTTCTATACTGTGAAACTCTGACATCGTGTTGGAGAAGATTCCACTGCTGTAGTCTTGACCCTAGAAGTTCTGCCTTCTCCTGTGACAAGTCTAGATCTCGAATGAGATCACTTAATTCTGCTTGACTCAATCTGTGTGGTGTTACTAGTGTATCATCTCTTACCACAAAATCAGGGTCATTTAATGTGAAACGCTTATTTGCTTCTTCTTCTTCTTCTTCCATTTCTACCTCATTTCTACCTTCATTTTCCAAATCATACATTTGTGGTGGGGTAGGAACTGGTAAACTATCCGAATGAGGAATAGGTCGAATGGCAGATGGAAGACTCGGATATTTAACTGTTCCCCTTTTCTTCATTGACAATCCCGCTTTTATGGGCGGAGTTGAGCAGAAATAGCAGTCATTTTTATGGTTTTTAGGCTTCCTCCATACCATAGGCACAGCAAAAGCCATAGATCTTTTTTATTTTTCAGCCATTCTCTTAGTATAACCGAACATTGGTTACAGCATATGTGTGGAACCCATGACTTATCCTGGTCCCCTACCTTCATACCAAAGTAATGTTGGTAAGCAGTTTTCACAAGAGGCGTGATATTTCGCTTCTGTGATGAAAATGTTATTTCACCACATATGTAACAAAAATTGTCTACTGAATTTACACAATTCCTTGGCATTTTGATTTATATTAATAATTCCGCACTAATTAAACTATAAGAAACTCATATAAATCACTTCACTAGTTATAAACATAACCTACAAACATTATGGAATGTTAGTTTTGTCAGTTTACAGGTATGCCAAATGTCATATACAAAATTTTCCAAAAAATTAAAATTTACACCCTTAAGAAACAACATACAACTTTATCTCCTAAACAAGAGCTAATATGTAATATTTAATGTCATTTTCGAATTCAGCGGGTGAAAATACATAAGAATTAGCTAATTTTGAGTCCGAAACATTTTCATTGTTGCGCAGTGTTATTGAAAAATGTAATGACATTTTTCAATAATAATAAGTCTGTGTCCTCAAATTAGATAATAAATATATAAATATAATGTGAAAGCGGGAATTTTAATTTTTAACACATTTTGAAAACATTTCAATAAAATTCATTAAGCGCCATTTCAATTATAAAAATGTTTAAATTTATCTAGAATTTAAAACAAATATAAAATAAGGGAGATATGGGAAATTATCAAAATCTGCAGTTTTTTTTTTTTTTTAATTGCATAAACACGTTTTAAATTTAATAGTAGATTTAGACTTGTGATTTGATGTCATCTGACTAAAACGCTGTTCACGTGTATAAATATTTGCAAATAGTGAGATTATCGTAATATAGAAGAAATTGTAGTTTTGTGTAGAGTAAAAATTACAATTTTCGTTCAACGGCCCAGCCCCCCGGGTCCAAAATTGATACTCAACGGGCAGCGGTTTAGCCACCCATGTTGAAGATGTAAAGCATCTAACAATGATACCAGTTTTATGTTTTAGAGCGGATATTAATCCCCGGAACCTGATGTTATTATTGTTTGTATTACTATTGCTTGGTTTGAGGAACACATTTACTATAATTGTATGTATGTGTTTATTTTGTATTCATTGAAATAAAGATACATTATTATTATTATTAAACAATAATACTAATCACACTGTGTTGTTTTATTCAATACAACTTTCTCAATATTTTCTTGATGAATAAGGTACATATTTAAACAACGTGTATGTAATACTTTCTTATTACATACACGTTGTTGAATTTTAATTAAGATAAAAGTATATATGATAACACCACATAAAATCAGTTTACTTACTATTTGCCTAACTGTTGATTCAAAATTAGTCAAAAAAAATAAATAATCAAAACTTGTGTCTGCACTTGTTGCCTAGTGTTAATAAAGTGTTGCATGTTTTCATATTTTTCTTAGCAAACCCTAATTTTTAATAAATATTTTTCCGATTAAAAAATAATCTAAAAGGAAAACTCATTTATTTAAGGGTAGGGTAGATATTTGTTGCTTTTGTATTCAATGCTTGTTGTATTAACTTTGTAAATTTTGATTTGAACATTTTATAATAATGGCTCTTGCACCAAAATGATTGCCGACCCTGTCAGGGAAAAAATATAAAAATATAAAACACTTCAATAACAGTAGGCAACAAATTTAGAAAAAAGTTTTGTTTATTTAGTTTATTGTCTAATTTTCAATCAACCCGATCAAAAAAGCATAACTATGAAGTATAAGGACTGTACCTATTCGATTTAAAAATGTGGATTCTTTTAGAAATACATATATTTCAACAGAATGCAATATTTTACTTTAAATATAACAATTTGAAAAGGTACTTTAAGCTAATAATTATCTGAAATACAATCCTAAGCTGAAACAAGCTTAAAATGAGTATAAATGAAATTGCCAATTCTAAGTTGCAGAATACTTCAAACATTAAAAGTGTGATTCTTTTCGCAATCTACAACAAGTTAGTCTTACAAAGACTATATCAAACACTCATTGAAACAACTACTTCTCGGGCTAATACCCCGACGGACATTGAATTATACAACAAGTGTTTGCTGTTACATACAGTAACCTACTGCAAATGTAACAATTTGGGTCAAATTATTCAGGCCATATATAGACGCGTTTCGAGATTTATCTCTCATCAGTATAGCTTTGCCATCCCCTCTAAACAATTTGACACCTTAGACTGGCGGTCACGTTATATAGTCTTTGTAAGACTAACTTGTTGTAGATTGCGAAAAGAATCGCACTTTTAATGTTTGAAGTATTCTGCAACTAAGAATTGGCAATTTCATTTATACTTATGTTTGAACGGTAACGTGACCGCCAGTCTAAGGTGTCAAATTGTTTAGAGGGAATGGCAAAGCTATACTGATGAGAGATAAATCTCGAAACGCGTCTATAGAAGGCCTGAATAATTTGACCCAAATTGTTACATTTGCAGTAGGTTACTGTATGTAACAGCAAACACTTGTTGTATAATTCAATGTCCGTCGGGGTATTAGCCCGGGAAGTAGTTGTTTCAATGAGTGTTTGATATAGTCTTTGTAAGACTAACTTGTTGTAGATTGCGAAAAGAATCGAACTTTTAATGTTTGAAGCTTAAAATGATAATTATGTTACAATTTATAAGTAAATGAGTGATTTTTCTTTATATAATGGAGAGTATTACTTTCCCTAACTAAATGCCAAACAGAGCTGGGCAGGATTCGAATCATTCAGGATTCGAATCCTTTTAGAGGATTCAAAAGAGGCATTCGAATACTTTAGTCAAACTGGATTCGTGATTCGGATTCGTTACATTTTTGTAAGAGGATTCGTATTCGAATCCAAATGCGGGTGATTCGAATCCTCATAAAATGATTCGAATACTTACAAAGGATTCGAATACTTACAAAAGGATTTGAATAATCAAAAATAATTCGAATTAATTGTGAGGATTAACAAGAAAATTATCTTTTGTGTCTTTTTAAATTTCTCGTTAAATCACTGTTTTATACGCGTGGCGCATGAAGTAAAATTTCGAGTTTAGAAAAGCCCAGAAAATTTGTCTCGGGTCGCTGCGCGACCCGAGACAAATTTTCACGGGGCTTTTCTAAACTCGAAATTTTACTTCATGCTTAGTCTGGGAGTGGAAAACACTCCTTTGAAGCTTCAAATTGAACTCTTTAAAAAAAGCGTGTGCATACTCGTTAAAAGTTTTAAATTAAGTTCTTTTGAAAAACAATCGATGTCGGAAAATTTACAGCTTATGCATATGTTTACCTAAAAGAAAAATGTTCATGTTGTCTTTTTTAGAAGAGTTCAATTTGAAGCTATAAACGAGTGTTTTCCACGCCCAGACTAAGCATGAAGTAAAATTTCGAGTTTAGAAAAGCCCCGTGAAAATTTGTCGAGGGTCGCGCAGCGACCCGAGACAAATTTTCTGGGCTTTTCTAAACTCGAAATTTTACTTCATGCGCCACAGATACAAAACAAAAATATTGTGAATTTATGTATATTTGAACCTCACTTGAAATCAGTGTTTAATACGCGTGGCGCATGAAGTAAAATTTCGAGTTTAGAAAAGCCCAGAAAATTTGTCTCGGGTCGCTGCGCGACCCTCGACAAATTTTCACGAGGCTTTTCTAAACTCGAAATTTTACTTCATACTTAGTCTGGGAGTGGAAATGCTCGTTCGAAACTTCAAACTAAATGCTTTGATACGAACATTAAATAACTGAAAATGTTTTTAAAGATAATAATCTAGTTTTTAAAATTTGGTTTAATATTATTTGAAGTAAAACTGACGTGGTAGCCACAATCTAAAATGTTTTTCCTGGCCTTTTAATACAACATTCTTCTGTGGGAAACCCTCATTTTGTTAGATTGTTTTCATTGTTTTTGTCAATATTTAAGTTTGTTTTATAATTGATTACGTGTTTTGTAATATTTATAACGCCTGTTGATTTCGACAAATTTAATAATATCATATGGCTTTTTTGTTAGTGTTTTGGTCAATTTGAATAAAAATTCACTGAATTTTGTTATAAACGTAATTTTCAGGCATTCGTCGATTTTATAATAGAATTCAATTTGAAGCTTTAAACGAGTGTTTTCTACTCCCAGACTAAGCATGAAGTAACATTTCGAGTATAGAAAAGCCCCGTGAAAATTTGTCGAGGGTCACGCAGCGACCCGAGACAAATTTTCGGGCTTTTCTAAACTCGAAATTTTACTTCATACGCCACGCGTACAAAACACTGATTTGAAGTGAAGTTCACAAACACATACATCTGTAATCAGAGTAACAGGGAATCAGATATTTAGTCTGTTATCAACGATGTTCAGTGTTAATAATAAATAATTAGGTTTTGAATATTTTTGTTAAAACAACTGATAACGATAGTTATATTATAATGGTTGCAAGATATTATAAAATCAAATTTCTTCTTAGAGGATTTGTATTCGTAATTCGCAAAAACAGGATTCGAATCTTTGATTCGAATCATATTTATCTCTTACGAATCCTTTATTCGAGTATTCGTGATTCGAATCATATTACGTGATTCGGATTCGTGATTCGAATCCTTTTTACGAGGATTCGTCCCAGCTCTGATGCCAAATATACAGGGTCACTAAAAAGTATGGATACAGCTAAATATTATCAGAACGGTTTAGCGAAGCTCGTTCAAATTTTAGATACAGATGTTTAAATTCTATCATCTCAGATTTTTTTCAATTTTCTACCATCATTTATTTTGAAAATACAAGGCTAACTTGATTTGTTTTTTTTAATCGCACGGGTGGTCAAATGTTTTAATTTTAGAAAGGGCATTTTTTCTGAATTCAGTAATGTAACACATGCCTACCTTTATTTTTATTAAAAGGTAAAAAAAAAGTCGAACATGTATTTCGTGTTTAAGCTTTTTTCTTTTATTAAAATGGGTTCTGTTTCAGTTAAATGTCTTATTTTTACATTTATTATTAACTTTCATTTATTTTTTGGTCAAAGTTCAGGCAATAGATAAAGACAACATGACCAAAGCTAACAAAATTTTACATTTTTCAATATGTTGTTAATTCAATAATTTTTTTAAGTTTAGAATAAAATAAGATATGCATGTATTAAATTACAGAACTCAGAAGAAAACTCTCTTTTCAAAAATAACAAATTTGACCACCCGTGCCATTAAAAAAAAATCAAGTTAGCCTTGTGTTTCCAAAATAAATGATGGTAGAAAATTTAAAAAAATCTGAGATGATGAAATTTAAACACTTCTAACTGTATCCTAAATTTCAATGACCTCTGCTAAACCGTTCTGAAAATATTTGTCTGTATCCATACTTTTTGGCGACCCTGTATATGTATTATAATCCTTCCATCATCCTCATATTTCACCTGCTTTGACAGCAGGTGAAATAAGAGGATGATGAGGATGATCTAGATCCTGGGTCTCCAAACTATCTTCTTCGCGGGCCACAAATACAATTCTACATAATAAAGTCGGCCAAGATCCGATTAATTTTATAAAATTATGAAAAATTTAAGGAACAATTGTTACAATATTTCAAAATATGACATTTAAAAAAAAATTACAAACAATCGCGGGCCGGATTCATGCAAGTCGCGGGCCGGATTTGGCTCGCGGGCCGTAGTTTGGAGACCACTGATCTAGATCATAGGTTCTCAACGTGGGCGTTTGAGACTTTCAGGGGGGCAGTAGAAAACCCAAAGAATATTAAGGGGCGTATAATTTATTAAAAAAATATGTACTCAACAAAATGTTAACAGTTAAACAAAAGAAATATATTTGCAACAATCAACGTCATAGCCTGCTTTATTTCAGAAGAAAAAATTGTAATAAACAAATTTGTTGTTGCCTAGTGTAATTGATCAAAGATAAATACTTTATTTGAGTTTCGAATTATCGAAATTTACACGCATTCCGAATTTTGAAAAGAAAAAAAAAATTGTGATTTGTCTATCATAGCACTTTTCCCGTGAAAGATATGATGATTTAAATATTAACAAAAGTTGGAAAAGTTGCTCAAACTAAATTTATTCTACTTTTATTATTATTATTTCAAAACTATTCAGAAAAAAAAAAATCTTGCATTTTTTCGTTCATCTCGATACATATTAATCACCATCACATCTAAGCGTTCTATATTTTTTAACTTTATTGTAAATCAGTGTTTTATCCGCGTGGCGCATGAAGTAAAATTTCGAGTTTACAATAGCCCCGTGACAATATGTGTCGAGTCGTTGCGCGACCCTTGACAAATGTTTTACGCGAGGCTTTTCTAAATCGAAACTTTACTTCATGCTTAGTCTCAGAATGGAAGACACTCGTTACTTTAAAATTTGTCACAAGTGTTAAAATGTGTGTCGGACTGTCAAAAAAATAACATGGCGATCTCATTATAGTTCAATCAAACTCGTGTCAAGTTAGCACGATTGGGTAAATGTCTTCTTACGCCGACTTATGTCATTATAGTTTAAATGTCGGCTACCGCCGACTTATGTCATTATAGTTTAAATGTCGGCTACCGCCGACTTATGTCAACTGTGATTATAGTCTAAATGTCGGCTGGCGCCGATTTATGTCAACTGTTATTGAAGTCCAAATGTCGGCTAACGCCGACTTATGTCAAGTTGACAAGATGAACTAAATAACGGTCAGCGCCGACTTATGTCAACTGTCATTATAGTAGAAATGTCGGCTAACGCCGACTTATGTCAAGTTGACACGATGGAGTAAATGTCGGCTGACTTATGTCAACTGTCATTATAGTTCAAATAAAATTTTAGGATTTCTGTTGATTTCAAAATGGAATGTCCTAAAGCTCCAATGCTTCCCTTAATTCAAAAACTTTGAGTAGAACCGCTTATATTAATTTAAAGAGCAGCATGCGGCTCGCGAGCCGCGGTTTGCCGACCCCTGGGTTAGATAAAAAAACGAATTGGGGATTTTTCTAATACCATCGATTTAATTATTAATCAATATGAAATTTTTTATAATAATTCATGTCGCAAATATTTCTATACTAAAAAAATTAATGATTCAAGAATGAATTTCGATTTTCAATATTTGTTTTTTATTGTGAAGGAAATAAACGGATTGTATAAATACAGGAAGCGTAAGTATTTTCGTGTTCCTGGGTACAGATAATTCTGTAATAATCAACATCCTTTTTATGTTTATTTTTGAACTCTCAATTACATATGCGAAGATTGCAAAAAAAAATTATTATTGAATTGCTCGGATACACGAGTGTAATCAAACGTATCCAAAATTGCAAATTACAGTCAGAGCTGGGAGGAATCCTCGTAAAAAGGATTCGAATCACGAATCCGAATCACCTAATATGATTCGAATCACGAATACTAGAATAAAGGATTCGTAAGAGATAAATATGATTCGAATCAAAGATTCGAATCCTGTTTTTTCGAATCACGAATACAAATCCTTTAAAAATAAATTTGATTTTATTATTTTTTTGCAACCATTATTATATAAATATTGTTACCAGTTGTTTTAACAAAAATATTCAAAACCTTATTATTTATTATTACCACTGAACATCGTTGATAACAGACTAAATATCTGACTCCCTGTTACTCTGATTAAAGATGTATTTGTGTGTTTCTGAACTTCACTTCAAATCAGTGTTCTATACGCGTGACGCATGAAGTAAAATTTCGAGTTTAGAAAAGCCCGAAAATCACAAAATCGTTAAATCACTGTTTTATACGTGTGGCGCATGAAGTAAAATTTCGAGTTTAAAAAAGCCCAGAAAATTTGTCTCGGGTCGCTGCGCGACCCTCGACAAATTTTCACGGGGCTTTTCTAAACTCGAAATTTTACTTCATGCTTAGTCTGGGAGTGGAAAATTCTCGTTTAAAGCTTCAAATTGAACATTAAGAAAAAACGAGGAATTTATAAAGATTTACAAAAAATAGGCTGAATTTGGAATACGTATACTTAAAAGAAAAACTCCCTGTATCTGTTTGCTCCGAAGAAATATAAATAATTATAAACCATAATAAAGATGACAATTAATTCTCTAAAAACACTCGTTAATTAATATTATACACAATTGGCGTTTTTTAAACAATGGCGGCGAAAAAGAAAAAAACATGTATTTTTAATCTTCTAGGAGAAATGCGTTTTATGTTATAAGAAGTAAACCATCTATCTTTCAGCTAGTAGTACAAGCTCTTTCTGCTAGCAGCAATCGTCCTTTTAGTAGTTGATGAAACAACTACGTTTTTGTTCCTTCTACTATTACTAGAACTTTCTGCAACTAGTTGTAGTACAGGCTCCGTCTGCTGGTGGCAAGACAAATTAAGCCAGAACTATCTGAACTAGACGCTCTGTTAATAGCAGCAGTTCTTTCTGCTAGTAGAAATTGTGTTTTTTGCTATAAAAAACGACTGCTAGGTCTTTCTGCTACTAGTGGTAGTACAGGCACCATCTGCCGGTGGCTAGATTTGAAGCCAGAACCATCTGAACCAGAAGCCTTGTCTGATAATAGCGGTAGTTGTTTCTGCTAGTAGAAATAGCGTATTCTGCTAAAAAGTGAACGTTTCTATCAGTAGTAGTAGTTATTTCAGCTAGTAGTACAATTTCTTTGTGTTAGTAGCGTTCGTCCTTTCAGAACAACTACTATTTTGTTCCTTCTACTACTACTACGAGTAGGTCTTACTACTACTAGTATGGACGGAACTTGTACTACAGGTTCCGTCTGCTGATGGTAAGATATCTGAAGCTAAAACCATCTGAACTAGAAGCTCCGTTAATAGCGGTAGTTCTTTCAGCTGTAGTAATTCTTTTAGCTAGTAGCAGTTGTTCTCAAGACTGTAGCCGGGGGAGGAGGAGGATGTGGGGGTTTATACCTCCCTTGAAATTTTCAAAATGATAAATTTTTGTATGTAAAAGCGGGACTGAAAGAGCAAAAACAATATTTGTCCCTAAGCCCCCTCACGAAACTTTTGTAACCCCCTTCGATTTTTTTTTTCTGGCTGCGGCCTTGGTCCTTCTTTCAGCTTAACAGTAGTTTTTTTTATTCTACTACCACAAGTTTTTTCTGTTACTAGTAGTAGTAGTAGTAGTACAGGCCCCGTCTGCGGAACTAGAAGCTCTGTCTTCTAATAGCGGCAGTTCTTTCTGCTAGTGGACAAATCGTTTTTAACTAAAAAAAAGTAAACGTTACATTTTGTAGTAGTCGTTCCTTCGGCTAATTGTACTTAGTAGTACTAGTACAGGCCTCGTCGGCTGGTAGCAAGATATCTGAAGCTACAACCAACTGAGCTAGAAGTTCTGGCTGGTAATAGTGCTAGTTGTTTCTGCTAGTAGAAATAGTGTTTTCCGCAAAACAGCCTATTTTCTGTAAATCTTTAGATATTCCTTGTTTTTTTATTAAGATCAATTCAAAGCTTTAAACGAGTGTTTTCCACTCCCAGACTAAGCATGAAGTAAAATTTCGAGTTTAGAAAAGCCCCGTGAAAATTTGTCGAGGGTCGCGCAGCGACCCGAGACAAATTTTCTGGGCTTTTCTAAACTCGAAATTTTACTTCATGCGCCACGCGTATAAAACAGTGATTTAACGAGAAATTTAAAAACACACAAAAGACATTTTTAATGTTAATCCTCACAATTAATTCGAATTATTTTTGACGATTCAAATTCTTTTGTAAGTATTCGAATCCTTTTATAAATATTCGAATCCTTTTATAAATATTCGAATCCTTTTATAAGGATTCGAATCACCCACATATGGATTCGAATATGAATCCTCTTAAAAAAACAGAACGAATCCAGATCACGAATCCAGTTGAACTAAAGTATTCAAATGCCTTTTTTGAATCCTCTAAAAGGATTCGAATCCAGGATTCGAATCCTGAATGATTCGAATCCTGCCCAGCTCTGATTACAGTTAGCTGTTACAAAAAATCATATAAATTTATAGTCCAGTTATTAAATTCAGTCACTTTCGCGATCAATCCAAATTTGCAGATTTTTCTAAGCTCGAAATATTTACTTTATATTATTATTCATGTTTGAAAATTCGAATATTTAATTATTTGAATTTTTCGTATTCGAATCCCAGCCTTATTTAAAAGTACAAAATAATTGAGCCAGTTTTTTGTATTTCTGGCTGTTAAGGTAATGAGGTCGTAAATGATAGGAGGTGACCTGCACCGTCCATCCACGTCCACGTCCACTTTTCTACACATCTACATCCTGCATGCCGAACTCGTATCTCTCCGTTTCTTTCTTTTTCGTGAGCCCACGCTCTCTTCTCGGCTGCACCTGCTGGCTGCTGGCTATTACCATCGCCATCGCCTGCAACTGACCATTGCTATCTGGAGCGAGCGAACAAGTTCAACTTTAAACCTTCTTTCTCCTCGGACCACTTAACCACCGCGAGTAAACAACAACATCGATTAATAGCGGACGAAAATGTTGCAGTTCTGATTGAATTCTATCACGAGTTTCTCGCTCGCAAGTGATAGATTGAGTTGCTTTTCGTGATGAGATACAGAAATCGATGTACAAATTTATTTTTTACTAACTGAATATATTATATTTAATTTCTCAAGTAACCCGTAGTAAAACATTCTTTTAATCTAATTATGGTATATTTAATTAAAACCTGATTTCATATTTGCTCCGACTAATTTTAATTTTTAGCGGAGAGACCAAACCAAGTTTTCAGGCTTTTCTAAACTCTAAATTATACTTCATGCTTAACCATGGAGTGGAACACACTTGTTTTAAGCTTTAGTTTAAACTATTTTCTAAAAATGACGAATATTTGAAGATTTACAGCGAAGACACGTCTAACTCAAGTGACGTAACAATATTTTTAAGCCAGCAAAAAAGAGTTCAGTAATATACAAAAATCGACTTGTTTTAGCGTTTTTAAGAGAACCGGTTGAGTTCGTTTTCTTTATGTTCCATACTGCATAAGTTTGATCTTGCGTTAATGAAATTTACAAACATTTATTTCGAGGCGCTTGAACTAGGCGCTAGGCAACTGAAGGTTGAACTACGCGACTAAGCCGCTTTACAGGCTTTACTAAACTCGAAATTTTACTGTGGAAACAACAACTTTTAACCAAGTATGGAAAGTGTTTTGTCTTGTACCCCTTCCTGGAAATAATCCTAGCTACGAGTATGGCAGTGACTACATTATTTATAATAAACAGGGATTCATGTAGTTATTTGAGCTACGTAAAGATTTTAAATCACTTAATTAAAACGCAGTTCTATACCTTTCTTTACTTTTATTTTTCGATGCTAGATGTACATTTTGGGCAGGGTTTATAGACTCTAGCGGTTGTCGCATTCATCGGCAGGACTCGGGATGCGTCGGGAGTGTGACGTGACTGAATACCAGAATTCAGGGCTGCCAAATCAGTGATTTTGTCACTAAATCTGGTGGTTTCAACTTTCAGAATCAGACAAATTGTTTGTGATTCAGACGTAGCTTAGTTCTAGTGTTTGTTGGATGCTTTTAGTGACAGTCTAGTGATTTACTGTCATGAGAAAGCGGTTAAAGATAAAACAGTCGAACATGCCAAAATACTGTCGAAACTATTAACATTCGGAAATATCTATCTTTACATTCATAAAAATGTCCCTGTCCAAATAAATCATAAACTTACATTTCCAAGGCGTATATTTCAAACTTCATTTGAAATCATTCTTTGTACGAGTGGCGCATGAAGTAAAATTTCGAGTTTAGAAAAGCCCAGAAAATTGGTCTCGGGTCGCTGCGCGACCCTCGACAAATTTTCACGGGGCTTTTTTAAACTCGTAATTTTGCTTCATGCTTAGTCTGGGAGTGAAAAACACTCGTTTAAAGCTTGAAATTGAACTTTAAAAAAAAAAAACAACGAATGTCGGAAAATGTTCAGGCTTTTCTAAACTCAAAATTTTACTTCATGCTTAATTTGGGAGTGGAAACACTCGTTAGAACGATTTTATAATCTAACCTAAGTAACTCTTCACTAATTTAACCTGACAAATTAAGAACGAACATAACCTAAAAACGGATACAGATAACATAACGCAACTTATCAATCAAGCTAGTATTAGGTTAGATCAAATTATTCATTAGTAACTGACGTCCAACTTAAGCTAAGAAATTAGTAATACAACCTAACCTGAAAATAGTTACGCATAACCTAAACTAATTTTACGATGTATCATCTAACCTATCCCTAGCTTTTACAATGACGTGTCGAGAGTCTAGGTACATAAAAATGTATCCTTTGCAAAAGTTCCGAACAATCAACTGAATTATGTAGTAACTTAAACAAGAAGATTTGACCGTGAATATTCCTAGGTTCGACCAAAGTAACTGCATCAAACTCTTCTAAAAGTAATTCATGACTGAAAACTTGAGGGGGCATTTTATACCACAAGTATTTATAAAATTTACGCTGAATATTCTTGACCGATTGAATAGATGAAATATAAATTGGATTCCAAACAATTGAGCCATATTCTAGAATCGATCTCACATATGAGTTATACAACGTTTTTAAACAATTAATATTATTAAATGATCTAGTATTACGTATGATAAATCCAAGAGCTCTGTTAGCTTTTAAGATAATAGCGCTGTAATGATGTTTAAACGTAAAAAGCGAATCATAGGTTATCCCTAGATCTTTAAATACATAGAGCCTTTCAATTGACTGATTATCAACAGTATATGTATATATGATCGGATTTCTTTTACGCGAATAAGTCACAACTTTGCATTTGGCTACATTAAGATAAAGGTTATTAGTTTGGCACCATGTACAAAGTATGTCAAGCATGTTTTGTAATTGCGAACAAGATGAAGAGTCATAGATAGTTGAAAACAATTTAAGATCATCGGCAAATAATAAGTGTTTACAATCTAAAATGAAGCTCAAGTCATTTATAAAAAGAAGGAAGAGTAGCGGGCCAAGGTTTGAGCCTTGGGGTACACCAGAGCAAGCCAAAAATGTCTTTAATTTAAATCCATTAACCCAAACATTAAGTGGACGATCACATAAGTATGAGTTAAATAACTTAATTAATGGAAACCGTAATTATTAAGTTTTTGCAAAAGTACAGCATGATCAACACGGTCGAAGGCCTTCGCAAAGTCTGTATATATACAGTCGACCTGACCTTTACCATCGAGTTCGCTGCACACATACTCATTGAAGCAACATAAATTAGTCATTGTTGACCTGCTTTCCATGAACCCATGCTGATAACTTGAAATATAGTTTCTGACTTTCGGGTATATGTAATTATAAATTATTGTCTCAAAAACCTTAGCAAAGTTGGACAACAAGGTAATAGGTCTGTAGTTGCTGACTTCCTTGGAATTGCCAGATTTAAGTACGGGATATATTCTCGAATTCTTCCAGACTGAGGGAAAAATGGTGAACTTAGGTATTAGATTAAAAATTATTTCAAGGGGTTCAATTAAAACAGAAGCACAATCTTTGTTTAAGAAAGTGGGGATACCATCCATGCCGCAGGACATGGTATTACCTAATTGTTTTATTGCACTATGAATATCGTCAGAATTTATTGAAGTTATGTTAATAGATTGATGGTTATTATAGATTTCTGAGGATAAATTGGCATGTGAGCTCATAACATAGACACTTTGAAAAAAATCGGCAAAGGCGTTTACAATAGCAAGAGGTGAGTTTAGTTCAACATCTTTACAGTGCATAACTCCTGGAATTCGTGTAGTACGTTTTTTAGAATTAATAAAATTCCAGAACTGCTTTGGATTCGACGTAATGTTGTTTGACATTGTGTTAATGTAATCTGTATAAGCAGTAGATGTAGCATATTTGCTATGCGCCCTAGCAGCACGATACAGGTTAAGAGAATCTGGGTTCTTAGTGCGTAGATATATTTTACGTTTACGATTTTTTTCTTTTATGCTACGAATAACTGAAGCTGTAAACCAACAAGGATACTGTTTTTTAGATTGTTTATGCAGTGGAACATATTTATCTATACAATTATATAGTGTGGTATAAAAAGCATCCATAGCATCATCCAAACTATTCACAGAGTTAACCTCCGTCCAGTCGCAAAAACTTAGTTCCGAATAAAGCTTGACAAAGTCCGATTTTCTAAAATTGTAATTTCTATCGTTAGATGCATTGGACAAAAAATGACTTGTTTTTGAAGTTGAAAACTCGATATTAAGTAGTAGTACTGGATGATATAAATCTTGTTTGATAATCGAGTTATTATCGCGAACAATATGGCAGTTTAAATTAGTAAAAAAAAGGTCAAGCAGCTTATTGTAATGATTTATTATAGTATTTACTTGCTTGGGGTTTAGATATGCTGTAAAATTATTAAATGAATTACACAAGGGGTTACTAATATTATTGTGGTCATCTATATAGTTTGGAATGTTAAAATCACCCATAATTAAGACATTATCAGCTGGATTACATAAGTTACAAATGTGCTCCAGAAATGATTCTAGACAGTCTACTGTTAGCGTGCGTGGTATATAAACAACGAAGACAAACAATGTAAAGTTACCGAATACAATTTTACAAGCAGTAACATCAAACAAAGGAAACATTTCTGCTAGGATTGACGTGTTAACCTTATAGGAATCAAATTTCTTCTGAATTGCCAATAACACACCGCCGCCTCGAGAAAAAGTGGTAGCATTGTAATTGCGATCCTGCCGATAAATGCTGTAAGTAGAGTTGGGAAATAATTCATTATTTAGAACAGTGTCAATAAGCCAGGTTTCAGTAATGCCAACAATTTGAAATTTGTTGCTTGCGATTAAACAATCGAAATCATCAATCTTATTTTTCAAGCTTCTAACATTTTGATAAATACAGAAAATGATAGTGTTATTACAGTTGGGGCTTATTGAGAGTTTTTTTGTTTATTATCAACAAAAGCAGGCGCATTACTATGCTTATTTTTCTCAGTTATATAAAGAATCTCATTTCTATATCTTATCACTAGGTTGACTTCATCGTTTTTTTTTTCCTGTTGTCCTGTTTTAGAGTCTATAAACCGTGCATTTTGTAGGCCTTAACGCGTCAACTTTAATAGTCGCGGTGACAGCATGTCGACAATGTCGAGAACGTCAACAATGTCTACAATGTCAACAATACTATTTAAAGGTTATGTTATTATATTGTATACGTTGCGGTTTTAGGTGGCATTAGGCTAAATAGTTCGAATGTTATACTAATTAAAACCATTATCGACATTGTCGACGTCAGAAATGTTGTACAAATAGTCGACGTCGACAATGAGATTGTCGACGTGACATTGTTGACGCCGCCCATCCCTGATGGGTACATAGCAGAGCTGGGCAGGAGTCGAATCATTCAGGATTCGAATCCTGGATTCGAATCCTTTTAGAGGATTCAAAATAGGTATTTGAATACTTTAGTTAAACTGGATTCGTGATCCGGATTCGTTACACTTTTTTAAAAGGATTCGTATTCGAATCCAAATGCTGGTGATTCGAATCCTCATAAAAGGATTCGAATCCTCGTAAAAGGATTGGAATCCTCGTACAAGGATTCGAATCCTCATAAAAGGATTCGAATCCTCGTAAAAGTATTCGAATCCTCATAAAAGGATGCGAATTCTCATAAAAGGATTCGAATCCTCGTAAAAGTATTCGAATCCTCATAAAAGGATTCGAATCCTCATAAAAGGATTCGAATATTTATAAAAGGATTCGAATAGTTACAAAAGGATGCGAATCGTCAAAAATAATTCGAATTAATCGTAAGGATTAACATGAAAAATGTGTTTTGTATGTTTTCAAATTTCTCGTTAAATCACTGTTTTATACGCGTGGCGCATGAAGTAAAATTTCGAGTTTAGAAAAGCCCCGTGAAAATTTGTCTCGGGTCGCTGCGCGATCCTCGACAAATTTTCTACGCGGGGCTTTTCTAAACTCGAAATTTTACTTCATGCTTAGTCTGGGAGTGGACGACACTCGTTTGTAAGTGATAAAATAATCTAAATTTGATATTTTTATAAATTTTGATGATTTTTGCCAGATTTTTAATAGTTTTTCGGTAATTTTGCCAAATATAACAATTTGATGAATATGAATTGACATTCCCAATTAAATTTTTACACTTAACATGTTGATTTATAACATTTTTATAAGATTTTCAACAAATCGATATTTTCATAAAGTTATCATCATTTCGAGATTTTCGTCGATTAATTAAATTTTTATCAGATTTTGCAATATTTCCTCAATTTTCCTTAATTTATCGAATGTTAATGAAAATTTCAATATTTCGAGATTTTTAAATAATTTATGAAAATGTTTATGAGATTTTCAACATATCTTGATTTGTGATATTTTGTCATTTTTATCGAATTATAAAATTTTGATGAATTTTTCGATATTTCGAGATTTTCTCGTCAAATATATAAAATGTTTATATGTAAGATTTTCAATATTTTTATTCAGATTTGTAACGATTTTCAAAAATTATTGAATCATTATTTGAACACACAAATATGAGATTGTTTTTTCTACAAGACATATTTAATCATTTTTGACATTGAATGACATTTTTGATATTTTTTACCTTTTGAGATGACATTTTTGACAACAGATTATATTCTTGATATTAGACTACGTTTTTTGACATTAGATGACATGTTTCACATTAATTGTTACTTTTGATAAACAATGAAATTTTTTACTTTTTTACTATTTCTGATGTTGACATTAAATTACGTATTTGACATTTGATGGCAGTTCTGATATTTTATATTTTTTTTCTTTTTTGCCATTAGACGACAATTTTGACATTTGATATTTTTGACATTACATATTTACTTGTTTTACATTAGATAACTATTTTTATATTATTTGATAACTTTTTTGATATTATTACTGATTATTACAGAAATTTAAGTACGTTTTTGTCAAACTGTCACGTACTGACATAAAATGATAATTTTGACGTAAATCGATTTTATCGACACGCCGAATTTTTGACGTGTTTGATATTTTTTATATTTACGAGATGACATTTTGGTCATTTTGATGTTTTTGGTAATTTTAAATAATTTTGACATATTTTGATAACTTTTAAAACTGAAAACAGTTTTAATATGTTTTTATATTTTTAACTTTACTTGAAATCAGTGTTTAATACGCGTGGCGCATAAAGTAAAATTTCGAGTTTAGAAAAGCCCCGTGAAAATTTGTCTCGGGTCGCTGCGCGACCCTCGACAAATTTTCTACGCGGGGCTTTTCTAAACTCGAAATTTTACTTCATGCTTAGTCTGGCAGTGGAAACACTCGTTCGTAAATTTTCGAATTATCATAAAGTTGTGTATTTATTTTCAAAAAAATCTTTCTCGGTTTAGTGAACAAAAACAAAAGAGCTGAGGTGAAACGTGTTTAGGTAAAAGTGGTTTATTTTTTTGTTGGCTACAACTTTTGTTTGAAACATTTTTTGATTTAGACGTCGAAAGCCATAATCGGTGACTAAAAAATCTAGTGGAGATCAACAAATCTCCACTAGATTTTATAGTTTCTAATTAGAAAACAAAAGAGCTTTAGGTAAAAGAGGTATATTTTTTCGTTGGCTAACACTTTTGTTTCAAACATATTTTGACTTAGACATCGAAAGCCATAGTGAAATTCGTTTAATAAAAAAAATCTAATGATTTCTGGTGATTTTTAACACAAGACTTTTAGACATTTGATGGTATAATTGATATTGAATTACTGAAATAAGTATTTATTTTTAATATATTCGTAAATATACGGTAAACAATGTAAAATATTTATTTAATTAAAATATATAGAAAATAAATATTATATAATTATTATTATTATACTGGGTGTCCGTATTTCAACAGAATGTATAGGGATCTCCGTTATTTAAAGAGATAGAGAGTCGGTTAAATGGGGGCAAAGTTGCATAATTTAAGGCCCAATAATAACCCAAAAACAAGTTTGAAATATTTTATTTCCTTAATGAGATATTGTCAAAAAACGTATTTTTTGAAAATTCGTTTTTATTTTTTTATTCAAAAACTATTGAATCGAGATATTTACAACTTTGACATTATAGGCACTTTTTAAATGGGTTAAATGGGAGCAAAGTTGCATAATTTAAGGCCAAATAATAACCCAAAAACAAGTTTGAAATATTTTATTTCCTTAATGAGATATTGTCAAAAAATGTATTTTTTGAAAATTCGTTTTTATTTTTTTATTCAAAAACTATTGAATCCAGTCATTTACAACTTTGACATTATAGGCACTTTTTAACGATAAATGTAGTAACATGTTTTATTTTAAGATAACTATAACATTTACCTAGGGACCATAGCTAACTTTTGTTTTTTTATAGGCGCCATTTTGGATTTTGATATTTTTTGGAGAATATTTTGTACTGAATTCAATAATGTCTCACACTTATAGTTTATTGTACATTTTATATGTAAAATTTTAATCTTTTGGTTTTTCAAAGAGTGCCTTGGAAACAGTTGAGTAACTCACTTATTTGGCAACTCCTAGGACCCATAATTTGCTTACATATCACCCCTGAAGACGGGCATCCGACGATACATACTTTGTGTCTTCCACTCCCAGACTAAGCATGAAGTAAAATTTCGAGTTTAGAAAAGCCCTGCGTAGAAAATTTGTCGAGGGTCGCGCAGCGACCCGAGACAAATTTTCACGGGGCTTTTCTAAACTCGAAATTTTACTTCATGCGCCACGCGTATAAACCATTGATTTGAAGTGTAGTTCAAAATCACACAAATACATCTTTAATCAGAGTAACACAGAAATTTAGTCTGTTGTCAACGAAGTTCAGTGTTAATAATAAATAATTCGGTTGTGAATATTTATATATATATATATATATAAATATATATAAAACAACTGATAACGATATTTATATGTTAATAGTTGTAATAAAATAATAAAATCAAATTAATTCTTAAAGGATTTGTATTCGTGATTCGAAAAAACAGGATTCGAATCTTTGATTCGAATCATATTTATCTCTTACGAATCCTTTATTGGAGTATTCGTGATTCGAATCATATTAGGTGATTCGGATTCGTGATTCGAATCCTTTTAACGAGGATTCGTCCCAGCTCTGGTACATAGTACCCGAAATGTATATTTAGCATCGAAAAATAAAAGTGAAGAAAGGAATATAACTGCGTTTTAATTAAGTAAATATGTCAATAAAAAATCAATTTTCAACAGACCAGAAATATTTCTATTAAATTAATTAAAAATTTAATTAAAACATGTGCCACTTTAAACCTACATGAAGCAATTATGTATACTGCTTAATTCTCGCACACATTATATATTTGGACTTTTCAATTAAAACAATCGATCAACTAAACCAATCGAGCTGAAATATAATAGCCTGCATTGAAATGGAAACGGTTGAAAAATACAAAAGTTCTGACTTCGTGTAGTGATTTAATAGAGTTAGGCGCGTAGAAGTTAATTGCGTCATTTCTATAATATATTAAATCGTTAAGACGATAACGAAAGCATTAAGTTCGACTAATGTCGCGTATCTTTTATGCAAATCCGTCGAGGCAATTTCAATAAATAAGTGAAATAACACAGCAGCCGATATCCTCTATTTGCATAACAGTATTAGTTCGATTTACATACCTATGCTCACTAATAAATTTCTGTAAAAATATATTAGATACATTATTAAATTATGTTTCAAATACGCGACACTGTTTCAGATTTAATTGCAGAAAAATATAATTAATTGAATTCTAACAAAACTTTTCCCACGGTTGCTCATTGTACTTATTTGTACAGGTTTCCAGTCATCTTTTACTGGATACTTTGTTTTTCTAAGTCAAACTATATTTTTTTAATAAATTAAATTTTAAACAGTATTTTGTCAGAGTACTCATAACTTATTCCTCTTATTGTTCTAATTTAATGGCATTGACAACTATGTCATTTTTATTAGCCTTAGATATTTAATTTAGTATGTATTTTACTTTTATTTGTTATATGTTGAATCGGAAATTCAATCTTAACTAGTATCCAGAATAATTCAGTTATACCGGGTGTACCATTTAACCTGACAAATCAAAATATCTCGAAAAATACTCATCCTACGAAAAAAATGTCCCCAGACCAAAAATAAATAGTACCAAAGGGGCATCATCCTATTTTAAATTCAGCCCCCTGCCCCATCCCCAGTAGGTGAGGCGGGGAGGCAACTTTAAAATGTCAAATAGAAAAAATACATAAGTTCTCATTGAAACCTTATTTTAATTCATAATAAAATTCAAATTTAATTTAAATTAGAAAAATTAATGCATTTTTTTAATTTTAATTTATGTTTGTGACATGTGCAACATATTTTAGTAGTACAAATCCCGAGATAGCTGGCAAGCTAGCTTAGTACAATTATTGTACGCCACACATTGTCATTGTCATTCTCTTGTAACTTTTCATCATGGATGTATGTGTGCAAGATAACATTGACTTGTTGCGGATTACGAAAAGAATCGCACTTTTAATGTTTGAAGTATTCTGCAACCAAGAATTGGCAATTTCATTTATACTTATGTTTGAACGGTAACGTGACCGCCAGTCTAAAGTGTCAAATTGTTTAGAGGGAATGGCAAAGCTATACTGATGAGAGATAAATCTCGAAACGCGTCTATAGATGGCCTGAATAATTTGACCCAAATTGTTGCATTTGCAGTAGGTTACTGTATGTAACAGCAATCACTTGTTGTATAATTCAATGTCCGTCGGGGTATTAGCCCGGGAAGTAGTTGTTTCAATGAGTGTTTGATATAGTCTTTGTAAGACTAACTTGTTGTAGATTGCGAAAAGAATCGCACTTTCAATGTTTGAAGTATTCTGCAACCAAGAATTGGCAATTTCATTTATACATTGAAATGATTTTTATTTATGGCGAATGCAGGCGAAATTTCGACGATGCTGTCAATTTGTATGCTGAGCGTTTTCCTGAAAAAGTACGATCACGTTCTTCTTTCGTTAGAGTGGTTATTCAATTTTCTTCTGACGGACGTGTACAACCGCACAAAAGAATGCGTAGAGCTACTGTTTGTGGAGAAAATAATCAAATAGCAGTGCTAGCTGCAGTGGCTCATAATTCACATGTGAATATCCGCACAATTTCGCATCAATCTGCAATTCGTGCTATGAGTGTTTAGAGAATTCTCAGATCTAATAAATTTCATCCGTATCATCTGTCCTTGCACCAGGAATTAACTGACGATGACATTCAAAACCGACTAACGTTTTGTCGGTGGGCAGTTGAGAGAATACAAGTAAATCCGAAATTTTTTGCTCGTGTGCTATTCTCTGAAGAATTCAGATTTACAAACCACGGTGGTGTTAACCGTCATAATATGCATTGCTGGAGTGTAAAAAATCCATACTGGGTTCGCGAAGTTAATCATCAGCGTCCTTGGTCAATTAATGTTTGGTGTGGAATAATTGGTGATAAACTTATCGGACCATATTTTATTAACAGCAATTTGAATGGCAACACATACCGAAACTTTCTTGAAGAAGTACTACCAAGGTTGCTAGAAGAAGTAAGTTTACATGTGAGGCAAAACATGTGGTTTCAACATGATGGTTGCCCAGCACATTATTTGTTAGTAGCACCGAGGTATTAAATCGGGATTACAATAATCGCTGGGTCGGTAAATCACGACCTGTGAACTGGCCAGCCAGATCGCCAGAGCTTACCTCCCCTGATTTTTTCTTGTGGGGTTACTTAAAAGATGCAGTTTATAAAGAAACATCTACTACTCGCGAATAAGGGATCTTGCGCTGCAATTATACCAGACATGCTTATGAAATGTGTACAGGAATTCGTAGCACGAGTCAACAAGTGCATTTAACTACAAGGACATCATTTTGAGCATTTAATTTAATTAAGAACCTTGATGGAGACTGGCGAGACGCCACAAATTTTTTATTTATGTTAAATTTAGTTCATGCGATTACAGCGCCATCTGTTTTGAATGAAAATAATGTATCATTAAAAACGTATGTATTTTTTTCCGTAGAATCCGACTCTTTAATAAAAAATGTGGGTTTCTATTCTATTTAAAATTTCAAAGTTTCCCCCGTTCCACTTACTAAGGGTGGAGCAGGGAGCTAAATTTAGAAAAGGATGATGATCCCTTAGGTACTATTAATTTTTGTTCTGAGCACGTTTTTTTCGTACGATGCGTGTTTTTCGAGTTATTTTGATTTGTCAGGTTAATTGGTACACCCGGTACCTATGCATAATAAATTAGTTTTCTTTTTTAAGGAGTTTTTTTCTGCTTGTTTTGAAACGTCCAAATCCGTTATAGGATTTGATTCAAGTCCAAACGTTACGATTTAACAAATACTTTTGTTGCAAATTTGGACTTTGGAAAAAAAAATCATTATTTTGTAATTAAATAAGTTTTCCTTGAATATTAATCTAATGAAATTTGAAACAAAATTAAATATTACTTCTGTCATCTTTATAGCGAACCATTTAAAAACCATGATGTTGTAGAATTAAAAGAGAGGATAAGAAATGCAGTGCAAAGAAATTCGACCAGCTTATGAGAAGTTTATGTTTCGAGCCGAGCTCTGCGCCGATAAGGGTGGGAATTCTTTTGAATAATATTTATTACTTTTCACAAAATAAATAACGTATTTCATTTAAAAAATAATGCGTTTTATTTAATTTAAATTGCAATTCATATTCAAGCTAACTCATATTATTGCAAAACAATGACTTTTTTCCAAAGTCCAAAACTGGAAATATTTGTTAACTCGTAACGTTTGGACTTTAATAGAATCGAACAACGGATTTGGGGGTTATAAAACAAGCAGGAAAACTCCCCGAAAAACTAAAACTGCAAAAATGTTTTCTCCTATCAACTCAATCCAGGGGCATACTATATACATCTTCTTTATTCAGGCATTCTTTTTACTTACATTTACATATTTATGCACAATTGAAACAACTATTTACAAATACATTATATTGTCGACCGGTAATCTTTCTTTTTTAATCTATTATTTTTACTTTTACTTTTAGCAGTATCGATTATTATATCGATTAGAAATGTTCTGATAAACAAATATCGATATTGCGTATCGATTATACCAAATAGGAATGTGTCATTACTGCAAAATATCTTAATGAGAAATAAACGAATATTATTATTATTATTATTATTAATGAAAAGTATATATATTCAAAATTTCAAATATTTTTTATTCCAGAAATATGATTTAGCAAATTAATATTTATCTACCGTGCGATCATTTAGAACATAATTTAGAGTAGGCTTTGAATTTTAAATTAGATTGGCACTACTGACTGCTAACACATAGCTTACCATAACCTCAAATTTATTCCACGATTCAGTTATCATTATAGGCAACCGCGCAGAAGAAATCATAATTTAAACGATCGCACGGTAAATATTTGCTGATAATTATAAAACTGGTCTAAGTCAAGAATTGAAAAACGGGTTATCAATTATTTTGCATTACATTTGTTTACATTACCGTAACGTAAAACAATATTTGCTAAATTGTGAAATATGTAGAATGAAACAAAGTTAGTTTTGGTAACATTGAACAAAATTCTGTAAATGTTTATTTTGACATTGAATAAGCTGATATTGTCCGTCGGGGTATTAGCCCGCAAAGTAATTGTGCCAATGAGTGTTAAATTTAGTCTTTAGAAGACAAATTTATTGTAGATTGCATAAAGAATCGCACTTTTGATATTTTAAAGTGTTCTACAAACAAGTATTGGCAATTTCATTCATACTTATGTTTAATTTTCACGGTAAGGTATCAAATTGCTTAGAGTGAACGGCAAAACTATACTGATGAGAGATAAATCTCGAAACGCGTCTATAGATGGCCTAAATAATTTGACCCGAATTGTTACATTTCCAGTAAGTTACTGTATACCGGGTGTACCCATGTCCATTTTGAAATGTTTAAATATTGGCTCCTCTATTTATTTTAAAAACAAAATGTATTTACCTTTATTGTAGAGCACATATGGGCAGCCCCTGGCCCGTTGTAAGATATGATCCGGCCCGCGAGACATTTTGAAAAAACCCAATTAAAAATATATTATATTAGGTACTTACTCTCACGAGAGTGACAGTGAGACGTCAAACATCAAATTCTTTGATGTTTGCCGCCTCACTCTTTGACAATCGCCGCCACTCGACTTGCTCCATCAAATTCTTTGACGTTTGCCGCCTCACGGGCGACACATCAAAAGATTTATTGCTTCTCAATTATTCTAAACTAGTTTATTCCAGATTATTCGTTCATTTTGCCTATATAAGCGGGTGGATGGCCCGAACGTTAGTTCAGTTCTATTTGAGCTACCGAGGTAATAACTTGGACAAGCGATATCCTAGCGAACTGCTCGAGCCGTCAACTTGCTTTGTGACTTTGTGTGCATCTTGAATGGTTACTAACTATAGTTTGTTATTAAGTTTATTGAACGAATAGTAAACAAAAATGATGTCTGGTGGAAAGAAACGAAAAGTAGATACAGAGAGTCGCCATTTTCAAGAAAAATGGACTGAAGAATTATTTTTTATCTTGCACAATGGTAAGCCTATTTGTTTGCTGTGTAATGAATCCATTTCAGTAATGAAAGAATTAAATATAAAGAGGCATTACTCAACTATGCATGCTACGCTGCACTCACTGACAGGACAATTAAGAACAGACAAAATCCAGAAGCTTACCGCAAATTTGGAAAAACAGCAAAAATGTTTCACAAACAAAAAACACAACTTGATATTGTTGTGAAAGCTAGTTTTATAGTTAGCTCAAAATTGGCAAAGGCATTAAAACCATTTACCGAAGGAGAATTTATCAAGGAGTGTATGTTAGAAGTTTGCGGTATTATGTGTGCTGAAAAGAAACAAGAATTTGAAAAAATTAGTTTGTCAAGAGGAACTGTTGTTCGACGTATAGAAATGATGGCTAATGATATAAAAACAATATTAACTGACCGTATGGCTGGTTTTGAATCATTTTCTATAGCATTAGACGAGAGCACCGATTTGTCTGACACAGCTCAACTGGCAATATTTATTCGAGGTGTTGATAAGGAGTTCACTGTTACTGAGGAATTGCTTGCCTTACAGCTGCTAAAAGGAACCACTACACGAGAGGATATTTTTATTGAAGTTCAAAAGGTATTCACAAGTTTTGGCTTGCCATGGTCAAAATTAATTGGAGTATGCACTGATGGTGCACCTTCTATGGTCGGCTTACGTAAAGGTTTCATCGGAATTTTGAATGAAAAATCAACAGAATTAAATGTGCAAAAATATGATTTGATAGTCCTTTATTGCATTATCTACCAACAGAACTTGTGTTCTAAGTCCATTCGACTCCAAAATGTTATGAATGTGGTAGTGAAAACCATCAACTTTATTCGATCCCGAGGGCTTAACCATCGTCAGTTCAAGGCGTTTTTGGATGAAATATCAGCTGAATATAACGACGTAACATATTATTGTGAAGGCAGATGGCTGAGCAAAGGAAACATTTTGAAACGGTTTTACGAGCTTAGAAATGAGATAGCAGACTTTATGAAAATAAAAGATAAAACACTATCTGAATTAAGTGACCCAAAATGGATATGTGACTTAGCATTTCTGGTCGATCTCACAGGCTATTGGAATGATTTAAATTTGAAACTTGAAAAACAAGGACAGTTAGTAAATGATTTGTGCAGCCATTTAAAAGCGTTTCAGATGAAACTACGCTTGTGGGAGTCACAGATGCTGTCTGGTAACAGTTACCATTTCAACACGGTCTCTGCGTATGAAAATATTGCTTATGCTCAATATGCTGAAGAACTCAAGTTACTTTAGGAACACTTTTCGAACAGATTTTGCGACTTCAAAAACATGGAAGACTGTTTCAGTTTATTTGCTACTCCTACAACATATATTGTACAAAATGCTCTAATACACTTACAAATGGAGTTGATCGAGATTCAAGAAAACTCACTCCTAAAATCCAAATTTGAAGACGTAGAGTTGTGCGATTTCTACAAAAAATACCTAGAAGAAGACAATTTTCCGCAGCTTAGAAAATTCGCAAGAAGATTGATTAGTGCGTCTGGCAGTACTTATAAATGCGAACAGTTCTTTTCATTGATGAAAGTTAATAAATCAACACATCGTACAAGACTGACTGATGATAATTTGGAAAATTCTTTACGTCTTTGTGTCAGTGGAATTAATCCAAATATCGATGGATTAGTTTCCCAAATTCAAGCTCAAGTGTCTCATTGATTTCGGTGTATTTAACTTTCGTAGTTTGTAACAATTGCAAATTTAACGATTTAATTATAATGTACCATTTTTTTAAATTTCATTTTGTTATTTTAATAAATTGTACTATAATAACATTGTCGTATTATTTCATGTCTAATATCTATCGCAAAAAACATGATCACTACTTTAAAATGCACTAAGTACTTTTAAACGCGGCCCGCGAACGTATTTGCACGCTAAAGTTTGGCCCTCAACATGTCAAAGGTTGCCCATACCTGTTGTAGAGGGAACAATTCTGAATTCATTCGTGTTAACGTTTATTACTTTAATTCTCTTACTACTGAGCAAACGCAAATAAGTAATGTTTCATCAACATTAAAACAACGTTTAATGTTGCTACAATGTTGACATAACGTATTTTGTTTGGTTTTGGCTCAGTGGGTTAGTTAAAATAATTAAGGAAAAGAAATGTAATTTTATAAAAATAATGACATGATATGGATTTAAAACAACACTTGCTGATGTCAAAATGACGCAAGATATCGCTGTCACTTGATTTTAAAGTAAATGTTTTCGAAATGATTTACACTACACAAGAAAAAACCTCATAATTAAGTGGTATTATGCAGACCACAGTTATCAAGATTTTTGCAATATGTTTACTGTATTTAATCAAGTAATTGCGATATATCTTGTGCCATTTTGACACGCGCAATTATTGTTCCAATTCCATGGCATACCATTATTTAAAAAAATCAAATTACTTTTTCTTAATTAGTTTAACTTAGAGAAATGTAAAGTGTTAAGTGTGAACATTAAACAATTCAGAATTTTTCGCTCTACAAAAAAGTTAAATACATTTTGTCTCTAAAATAAATACAGGAGCCAATATTTGCATTAACATGCGATCCACCAAGTCAACCAAGTCAACACCCGGTATAACAGTAAACACTTGTAGTTTAATCCAATGTCTGTTGGGGAATTAGCCCGGTAAGTAGTTATTTCAATGAGTGTTTGATTTAGTCTTTGCAAGACAAATTTGTTGTAGATTGGGCAAAGAATCCCACTTTTAATGTTTTTAATACATAAAATGTTTATTAAGTATAATTATTGAAACTACCTTCAAAATTAAGCTGAAAATATTAAATTCTGATTTTCGATGAAAACAATTCGATAACTGTGATAGTACATTTCGTTTTCTACATATTTTGAAAATGTGTAGTTTATTTAACATTTACAAAATTTCCTAATAATCGCCGTGCCATTTTTTCAGCTATATTGTATTGAAATTATGATCATTAAAATTCATGTCACCTACATATATGAGCGCCCGCACATATGGGCTTAATTTTGGACTAACACAATAAACACTACTATTATTATATTTTGACCCCCCCCTCCCCCTTCCCTCTTAAATAATTGGACTCAAACGAAAATTACTTAAAGCAATGGAAGGGGTAGCCAACTCAGCATTGGGGCGTTCATCAAAATGTTCAACATTCACACATGTTTGGATTTGTTTGTGATGTATGTTGGTATCTAATGAACGGTACTCCGGTCGGTCTATTTCTTACGATTGCAAAATTGACAAACACGTTCACGATTAGGATCCTTTACACTAGTGATGGGCAAGATCGATCAAATAAGATCGATTGATTGATTCTTGCAAGCGATCGAGCCGCTCGATCATCTCGTGCCGATCGATCTTTTTGATCGGCTCGATCTTGTCGATCGGCTCGATCTTTCTGATCGGCTCATTCTTTTTGATCAACTCGATCTTTCTGATCGGTTCGATCTTCTTGATCGTCTCGATCTTTTCGATCGGCTCGATCTTTTCGGGCGGCTCGATCGTTTCAGGCAGCTCGATCTTTTCGAACTTGTAGAGCTAGTCGATTGATCAATCGGCTCAAGCAGATTGATAAAATCGGTCGGCTCGAGACAATTGATTAAATTATACGGTTTGAGGTACTCTAGCTGCATGATATTTTCGAGCGTATCGATCGGCCTAGGAGGTATCATTGAACGATCAAACTATTTAATTTGATTAAATAGGTAGTTCGTAAACTTTTAAAGTAAATGAATTACTTGTAAAATGCTTCTATTATTTAACATTTGCAGGCGAAATGTATTCAGAAAAGCACATAAAAAGTTATTCTGTATTAAATAATTCATAAAATAAACGTTGAAAGTAAAATAATAGTGAAAAAAATATAATTATATAAAAGTTTAATCATCACTACTAACAAACATCACCCCCCGGAGAAAACCTTTATAAAAACCACGGGCCCTAAACACTAAAGAACGTCTTGAAAAATCACGCCCTGAAAAAAACTACTTACTGAAAGACCCTCTGTAAAAAATATTTCTGGAAAATCACCTCTCCCCTGTAAAAACACTCCTGGAAAATTACCTCCAAAAACAACATTTCCTGAAAGAAAAAAAAAATCATCCCCTCAAAAAATCACCCCCAGTAAATCCATTTCAGAAAATGATCTCCTCCAAAAACCACCCCCTGTGAAGCCATTTAATGACCCTCCCAAAAACTACCCCCGTCAAAATCACGTCTTAGAAAAACCACCCCCTGGTAAAAATATTACTGCAAAACCACCCTCCGAAACAACCACCTATAAAATTACTTTGCCTATAATATCACCCACCGGAGCAACTACCCCTAAAAATACCCCCGTATATGAATGTCTTATGTTGTTCTAATTGTTTATTTTATTAAAAATCAACAGTTAATCTAATAAACATAAAAATCACTGAATATTTCAATTTCAAAACTATTTGAATTCAAAACTTTAAATATAATATATAAAATTAAATTAAGCGAACATTAACGTAATTTTAGCATCGTTTATAAAAATGTAAAAAATCAATAGTTAATCTAATCAACATGAAAATCACTGAATATTTGAATTCAAAACTTTAAATACAATATATACAATTAAATTAAGCGAACATTAACGCAATTTTATCTATTATGAAAATCACTGAATTTATAAAGGAGTAATGGACCTATAACTTTTTTTATAGAGAAATAATAAATCTCGTCAAATTTTTCTACGAAAATGTTGAAAAGTTTATGTAAATAGAAAATGAAGACAAAATATGTTTAAACATTTCTGCAAAATAAACAAGTGATTCAGCATAAAACAACACATAATTCTGTTAATTTACATAGAATTCATCGATTTTTAATACTCTTCAAAGAAAAGTTCATTACTTGGCTAGTTTTTTATATGTTTTAAACCAAACTCGAAGAAATTGTATGTTATATTCAAGAGGTTTAATTCCTAATTACGATTAATATAAAAAATGTAACTTGCTTCAACAAGTAACTCGTTAAAAAGTAAGATGAAGATGAAAAAATTAATGAAATTTTGTTCTAACATTAAAAGATAGAAATTATGTGTATGCTAATTAACCCGACCCGAGACAAATTTTCACGGGGCTTTTCTAAACTCGTAATTTTACTTCATGCTTAGTCTGGGAGCGGAGAACACTCGTTTATAGCTTCAAATTGAACTATTTTAAAAACAACGAATGTCGAAAAATTTACAACTTTTGCATATGTTTACCTAAAAAAAAAATATATTTTTTTTAAAGTATACATATTCGTTGTTCTTCTAGAAGAATTCAATTTGAAGCTTTAAACGAGTGTTTTTCACTCCTAGATTAAGCATAAAGTAAAATTTCGAGTTTAGAAAAGCCTGGAAATTTGGATTGAACGCGTAGCGATCAATCCAAATTTGCAGGCTTCTCAAGACTCGAAATTTTATTTCATGCGATACGCACACAAAACACTAATTTAAAGTGAAGTTCAAAATGTACCACTTATTTCATATGTGAATCATGTTTGAACATTTATCAGCATATGCGCAGGGATATTTATACGGAAAAGAAAAATTCCCTGTACAGAAAAAAACAACCAAAACGGAATTTTAGATTCCTGAACTTTAAAAAATGCCAAAACAAGTCTTTCACATTTCTGAATGAAAAATGAAATATAAAAAAAAAACTTGATTTTGCAAAAGAAAATCTGTGATGCGGACCGTGAAACATTTGAAGTGTTAATTTTAGCCCTCAAAACAATTTGGTTTGGCCAGCCCTGATGTTAATATTGTATTGTGGCAAGTCAGGAAAATTCTAGTCTGCAATTTATTTATTAATCCTCACTTTTTTGTATTTGTACAATTTTTAATTACAAATTCAGTATTAATTATAATTACACTAAAACGCATATTTTACATTTGTTATATTAATACATTTAGTCATTAAATAACGAGTATTTAAAGACCAAGTATTTTTTTTAGTGATGATCAAATAAGATCGACTGCGCGATCCGCTCGATCCTTGCAAATGATCGAGCCGATCTTTGCGAGCGGCTCGATCTCTTTGATCGGCTGGATCTTTTTGATCAGATCGATCTTTTGATCGATCATTGCTTCGTCGATCCTTGAGATACTCGATCTTGCGCATCACTACTTTACACGTACACTCTTGTCTGCGTTTCTGCGTCGAGGAAAGCGTGGCGCGCCGTCTAAAAGATGTACTTGTTTAACCCCATGTTTGCGTCGAGGATTGAACGCGTTCAATTCTCTACGAAAGAGTGGAACAAAATTAAGCGCCCCGGTTTTACGTCGACGCATTCATCGACTCTTGCGTGGCGTGTTGCGTTTCCATCATGTTGCCGTTCGTCGTAGTAGTGGCTTTTACACATTCTGTTTTTATTCCACTCTTTCGTCGACTCTTTCTTCGACGCAAAATTAGCATTTACACGTACACTTTTGCGTTGACTCCCGGCATGTGCCATTCAATCGTCGACGAAAGAGTGTACGTGTAAAGGGCCCTAATAACAATCCGTTCATCAGGCAATTCCCCAACAGTTGGTAGCAAACGCCCAACTATTGTCTCTTTTTTTATCCTTTATTGTGTTATGAGCCTAAAGGTAGGATTCCTAAGCGACGACTGAAACGACTGTATTCGCGCGACTGTAGCCGTACGGCCAGAGTCGCGCAGCCATAATCGCTTGGTCGGATTCCTATGCAACGACTATTACTTTAATGTATACGAGATCGTTATGAATAATTGACTTTCTTTAGAGAAAGAATATTATAAATAAAATATATATTTTTAATTATGCAATTAATCAAAACATCAAATAAGAGATAAAAGACTAACCTAAGTTTATTTAATTTAAAAATAATATGTTTTTCTTTCATAATTTTATTCGATTTGCCTCATTTGACCTCCAGTTTGATAGAAAGGATATATCTTGTAAGAAATATATTTTTTATCAATGTTATAACTTTAAAATGATGAAATAAACTCAATTTATATACTGCTATACTGCTCTCTGTACCAGTAGAGTCATGCGACTCGAATCGCCGCACTAGAGTCGTTACAGTGGCGCGGCTGCAGTCGCGTCTTAAGAAAGGCTTCCATTTATTTACATGCAAAGCAGTCGTGCGCGGCTCGAGTCGTTTCAGTCGTTGCTTAGGAATCCCACCTTTACAGTTGTCGGTACATGTTTGGAGCTCAAAACTTAAGTATACATAACATATAATTTAAATAAAAATAATATATAGCTAGCTAAAAATTACAGCTTTAAGTGACGAACTACAAATGAGTAACAGCAATAATACAAAAAAAGAATAAATAAATAATACAAACATTAAAATCTACTTAGGTTTAAATTAAAATCGAACATGCACACTACAAAAAACATAAAAACGCACAAATGTTTAAAAATAAGTTAAGATAAAATCAATAATAATAATAATAATAATAATAATAAAAAGTAGATTAAAACAAAATTAAATTAAAATGACACACACTAAACGAGATAAAAAGGGATATATCAATATATCAATAAATAAATGTAGGTTTATAAATTAAAAATGCATCATATAAAACAAAGGATTATTTTTGTATACATAACACTAATTTAAATTATGAACCTGCTCAAGTCATAAAAGGCATTTTTAACTAAAATACATTTAACACGTTTTTTAAATATATTCAAAGGCAAGTCCTTAATTTCTCTAGGTAAAACATAATAAAACTTAATATCGTAATACCTTACTCCCGTTTGAGATTTGGTTAGTCTAAGTGAGTTAAGTTATATATTATCACTTTGTCTGGTAGAGTAGTTGTTACAGCTCGGATGTGTTTTGTGTAGATTTAAGTTTCTTTTAATATATGTCAGACATTCGTAAATATATAGAGATGGTAGAGTGAGAATATCCAAGTGTACAAAACTAGCTCGACAGTCTTCCATATATGCAAGGTTATCAATGATGCGTACAGCTTTACGCTGTAGCCCGAAAATCCTACTAGGTTGCAGAGTGACCCGAGATGAGTAAACCGTACGACATGTGTGATTGTAAAAGTGAGTAATATACGGTTCTCAGTATCTCTTTAAAAGCCTGCTTTGATAACGTGCGCAAAGCAAACAAACTAGAACACAGCTTAGATGCTAGGGCGTCACCGTGGTTTTGCCATGACAAGTTTTACATAATGTTAATTCCTAGAAATTTAACTCCTTCAATTGCATATTTTTTTCTTAGAGAGAAAGTCAGTGTGCCAGATTTGCTGGTATTTAGTTTGAGTTTGTTGCTTTCAAACCATCGACCTGCTTTTGACTGAACCTCCCGATTTTCCGAAGTGCATGATTCGCAAAGTTTAGATGAATTTATTATTGTGGTATCATCGGCATATAGAATCGATTTACTATTTCCATTAGAGCACGGTAAATCATTTATATAAATCAAAAATAAAAGAGACCCGAGGAGTGATACTAGTGGTACATCATTTAAGATTGGCACTGCTGTGGACTTTGTACTATTGACCAGGACATGCTGCATTCTACTGGATAAATATGACATAATTAATCTGCAGCTGTCTGGGTGGATGTTATAAAAGTAGAGTTTTCTTAGGAGTATTGTGTGCCAAAAGCCTTTGAAAGATCGAGGAAAGATGCTTGACATACGTGTTTATCTTCAAAACAGTCATTGATTATTTCCACAAAATTACTAATAGCATTAGTTGTAGATCGATTCTTGCGGAAACCACATTGGTTATTGCATAATACTTCATTGTCCTCAAAAAAGTACGATAGTTGCAGTTCTAAGATTTGTTTCGATTATTTTAGAGAACACAGGAAATGGAGATATAGGACGGCAGTTATCTGAATCAGACTAATCTCATTTTTAATGCAGTGGTATGACTAATGCTCACTTTGAGCAATCGAGAAATACATTGTCCTTTATACAGCGATTAATCAATTTGGTTAGCGGCAGTAGAATAGGTGTAAGGGCTGCCTTGATGACGTCCACACGAAGGCCGTAGATATCTCTGCTTTCACTGAGTTTAAGTTTGTTTATAACTGAAGAGACCGTGCTGGATGATATTTCTTTAAATTTGAAAAACATTCTACATGCAAGAGGATTAATACATATTAAATTGATAGAATAATTTTTGGCTGAGAGTAACGAGTTTCTAATTTTCGCTGAGACTTGAGATATTAGGACTGTAACTATTTTTTTGTGTGTTTCGACTTGAATCGATAACTTTCCACACTGCTTTTGGGGCGTAATTTGCCGAATGTAGATAGTTTTGATTTTGTTTAAACTTTCTTATTTAAATTCCTTTTTTGTAAGTTGCTCTATATCTGTTTCGAATGACTTTCAATTCTGGATTGGCAGACCTGTTGTAGGCATCAGAAATTAATTCCAGTGTATTTTTCATATTTCATAAGTGCACATTGAACCAAAACGAAACAATTTAACATTTTGAAGGTGTCAGGTACTCTTTTTTCTGGAAACGCAGAATTAAAATGACTCAAGAAAGTGTGTAAGAAGATATCGAAGCAAGATGATGTATCAGCTATGTAGTCCAGAAAACTCCATGATATTTTCTGCAAGGACTTGAAAAATTAGTATTTCCCAGACATAGTTATAGGTCGGCTGATTTTATAACAGCGTTTGTTGTTGGTGATCGCTTCGTCATGAACGTTAAAAAATATGCCGATGTGATCCGAGAGACCCGTCTCCATTGGCTGGACTTAGAAGGCTGTAGTGCTATTTGCAAATATTGTCAATGCAGTTATTGAAACGTGTAGGAAAATTTACTTTTAAATTTAAACCATAGCTTTTAGCAATATTAATAATATGAGAATGATTCTGGCTTTTGTTATCAAATTTTACATTCAAATCGGCAGCTATGTATATTGTTTTGTTACTAATCTTGATGAAATCAATAGTCTGTGGAAGAGTTTTAAGAAAACAGTTAAAATCACCATCAGGTGAGCGGTACAAAGCTAAGATCACAACATTTTTAATGACAATGACAACGATTTCACAATTTTTTTCGGAGTTCATGGAAAAGAAGTTAAGAACTGAATAAGAAATATTGTTTCTAAGCACTATTAATCTCTGATGAACGGGCCCATTATTTTGCTCATCACAATTTATCTCAAACACAGATTTTGTTAAAAACGATTGATATTTGAAATATTGTAGGAGTTCACTAATTATAATAATATTTCATAAATATTTCCAATCTCACTTATTTTGAAATCACATATAAATAAATATTGCCGTTTTTTTTTTTTTAATTGGCCTCATAAATATTCCTTGTTGTGGACGTGTTTTCGAATTATCTCGAGCACATGTTTAAATATTTCGAACTGAGAACTAGTTTCCGATTGGATTTTACGGTCAGATATTACATTCCTTACGCGCATTACAATAAATTATATAATTTATGTGCTTATTCTATACTTTTTTAAGTTTTCATAATTTCTTAAGATAATTTTATGTAAGTATTTCAATCTGACTAAAAAATGGACGTGGTTAGACGTTTTCAGTCAGTTTGATATAATATTTTGAAGATTATTTATATATGATTTAAGATTTCTTTACAAACTATTCGTTTTTAGTAGTCAATACAAGAAACAACAAAACTTTAGATATGTAGATAGAATGCATTATAGAAATATTGTTGGTTTGTTGATTATCTCTTTTACTACAACTTAATAATGTATTTTCAAGACTTTTACAATATGAATTCGAATTTCAAAAATGAGAACAAAACGGAGAAAGAATTAAAAACTCTGAAATGATTAGTTAAAACAGCCATTAAAATATATTTATTAGATCAAGATTATAAATTATCGAACATCCGATGAATCACAGAAATCAATTATTTAGGAAAATACTTTAAAAAACATTTTTCTGAAAAAAATTAGAGTTCCTGAATTTATTATTTCTCTATAAAAAGCCTTTAAATCTTCATTTTTTCAAAGTGCTTATGTTATTACTAGTGGCGGTTCGTCCATAAGGGCTAATCTGCTGAACATTTAAAAAGGGTGTGTAATTTGGGTGCCAATTGAAATTATTACATACAGAACATATTTCGATACAGGCTCTATAAAACTTGAAACATGCATTGCCTTTTTCTAACAGCGTTCAATTTGAATTTTAAAACGATGGAAACACTCGTTTTAAAATTCAAATTAATTAAGCATGAGGAAAAATTTCGAGTTTAAAAAAAACAAATATATAGGCTTTTCTAAATTCAAAATTTTACTTCATGCACAAGTATAAAATACTGAAATATTCTGAAATTAAAAATATACTGCTAAATAAGCATTACAAATATAGTGCTAAAGCACAATTAAAGATATACTGCTAACTGAAATGTTGGGAAATTGAAAACATACTGGTAAATTAGTATTAAAAATAGACTGCTAAATCAAGGAGCGAAAACGCCCCTTCAAAACTTCAAATTGAACTTATTTAAAAAACAACAAATGCCATAAAATGCATAGGGCTGCTCTTTACAAAATTTTGAATCAATTTTCAATCCATTAAGTCTATTGAGAAAAACGTAATTGAATTCTTGTTATTAACGTTACAATCTTAATATGAAGATTAAGTGCATTGTAAAAATATTTATAAACTGAAGACAGCTATTAATAAATTCCAACAGCTAAATCAACTGGCACCTGCACAATATATCAAAATTAATCTTAATTTATTGAAGAAAGTGAAACACCGAGACGCCTCTAATTTAATTAAAAGGAATTGTAATATTTCGGGAAGAAAGAAGATTTTTTATAATAAATCAGGGTTTCTATTAATAGTAATCAATTATTCTTACATTACGTAAAGTATTAGATAGCTATTTAAATTACGTAGTTACTTAAAAATAATGATTTCTTGGCAATTTCCGTTTATTTCAAATTTGGTTTTTTTTCATTTAGGAAATGTTAACACTGTATTTTTTACATTTTACTTAAGTATCGTCACCTAAATAAAAAAAACAAAATGATTGAAAAATTTAATTTTGTGTTATAACCTTTTATTCCATCTATGTGCAAAAATGATATATGATGGTTTATTTATTCCATAAAAGTCAAGTAAATTCGAAAATATGTTATCTACATTTCAAACGACGGGCGTATATATTTCAGTAGTATATTACAACTATAAATGAGAAAAAAAAAATCCCAAATTGTGTATGTAAGTCGTATTCCAGAGAAAGTCATCTTCTAGAAATATGCGAATATCATTCTTGTCCCAAATGAGATTTCAAAAACAGGTGAAGAGCATCCTTTACTTTTCTTTATTTTTGAACAGCAATTTATCTTGAAAAGCATTTAATATTTAAGATACATTTTTTTCCGAAAATACAAACTGCTTAAATGTTTTTGACCTACAATTATTTAATGTACTACATTTTCTCATACGCTGTTGATTGCTAAACACAGTATACAGGGTGCCCGTATTTCAACAGAATGTATGGGGTTATTTGAAGAGATAGAAAGTCGGTTAAACTAGGGCCCAATAATAATCTAAAAACAAATTTAAAATATCTTTTTCGCTTTTGAGATATTGTCAAAAAAACGGATTTCTTAAAATTTCGTTTTTATTTTTTATTCAAAAACTATTGAATCCAGACATTTACAACTTTAACATTATAGAGACACTTTTTAAAGAGAAATCTAGTAACATATTTTATTTTAAGATAACTATAACATTACATTCATACATTCTGTTGAAATACGGGCACCCGGTATACTCGGTACTCCGCAAAATGACCTTGAGTACATTTGGATGTACCTACTTAAGTTTATTTTTATAAAACTGTCAAAACAGATGAATTATACTTGAAACTTGAAATCTTTGTTTTGACAACTCTCTCAATTCTGACATTAGGCATTTAAATGAAAACTAGACTAAAATCCATATACATTTCATTTTTGAAGTTTCGCTTTGACTTGACAGCAGTGTTATTTTTGTCAAAACTAATAAAAACTGTACCAAATTCTACATTTTTTGTTTCTATGAACTTTTGCTTTAACTATCAAGGCTAAAGCTGCGCGCTCGAAATCAAAGTCAAAAGGTGACTTGAAATGTCGAAAGTACGTCAAAAGTGATGAAACTTTAAGAGTTAGGTTAGTTTAGATTTTGCTTTCTCAAGCTAGATCAGATATGACTCTGTCAAATTAGGTTAGGTGGACTAAATGCTGCCTGACGCCAACTTATATCAACTGTTACTACAGTTCAAATGTCGGCTATATGTCAAACACCGACTTACATCAATTGAAGGGGTCCCCCGAATAGCGTTGTATGTATGTAAGTGATGAAATAGCAAAAGTTGGGTTATGTTCATTGTCGCTTTGACTTTTATTTAGTGAACATTGTAATACATACGTAAATAAAGTTATAAATATCAGACTTTAGAAGCGTTGAAAGTAAGTGTAGGAAGTGATAAAATGTCAAAAGTTGGGTTAGGTTCGTTTTCACTTTGTCAAGTTAGGTTAGATGCCACTTTGTGAGCGAAACGTCGACTTACTGTGACTGCCACTATAGTTTAGACTGTTTTATGGTTTGTACTGGAAAGCGCGAGGGCGCCCCCTCACATATTGAAATATTTGAATATTGTTTTGTACAAATATTTAAATATTTGAATAATTTATATATTTAAATATATTTTTCAATGCTAAATTTTTTAATATAACCTCAATTGATATAACAATATGGTTTGTTTTTAAATTTATTTAATAATGCTATAAATCATAAACTCGAAATTTTACTTCATGCTTAATCTGGGATTGGAAAACCATGGTTCGAAAACTGGTAAAACCTTGTTTTAACAATAAGGAGTTCTAAAAAAAATTACTAGCAAGATAATCAACGAAACTCGTAAAGATTCTGCAAAATAACTACATTTTGTGTTTGTTTTCCATTTTCTTTAGGATATCAGTGTTGTCATTAAGGGTTCAAATAGTTTTCGAACGAGTGCTTTCCACTCCCAGGTTAAGCATGACGGTCGTACAGTGAACAGTTAACCTCGTGCTCCACAAAAATCATAATTAATCAACAAACAAAACTACTAAAAAATGGTGAAAAACTAACAAACGATGGCCAAAGATACAGATAAGACCAGTGCCTGAATATCGAACTAAAATATTATTTCGTAAGAACAAAAATTCAAAATTTAAAATAACAACACAAACGAAGAACACAACCTAGCGATTAATCGAGATGACAAAGGTCGACCACACACGCGTGCCTCTTTTTGTAAATCTTAATCCGCGAAAACCGAATCGCTTAATGAATGAATAAAATTCATCACACAAGAACACAAATAATAAATAAAAATAAAAACCTCAACACTTCCAATAAAATGCCACCACAAAAGAATATGAAACAGAATAAGAAAAAGGAGGACAGCGATACCGATGATGAAGTTACGAACAATGCATAACTCAAAACTATAAAAGAAATGAAGGAATCCATCGATTTCATAAATGATCAATTTGAAAAGATAAAAGAAAAAAACTCATGCCTTAAAAAATTACTAGAAAACAACAAACAGCAAAACGAAAAGTTAGAAGGACGCGTTCAATTATTGAAACAGCTAGTGGAAGCGGAAAAAAGGAAAATAAAAAACAACGTAATCATAGTAGGTGCGAAAAGCAACATAAAAATGAAAAAACCGACGAAATAGCTACTAAAATAATACACACCCTAAACATAAATATAGAACCACAAGACATTACAGACGCATACAGAAAAGAAGATAACAATGATAAGAGCTCAATAATAGTAAAACTAAAAACAAATGAGAAAAAAAGGGAAATCATAGCTGCACGTAAAACTATAGGATCACTAATAACAAAGGAATGTGCACTAAAAGGAAACCTAAACGAAATTTACTTGAACAAACAACTGACCCCCATTTAAAAATGTACTCTATTACAAAGCTAGAGAACTAAAAAAAGAGCATAAATATAAACATTTATGGACCAGGGAAGGAAACATTTACATCAGGAAACAGATACTAGCAACAAAATAAAAATCAACTCACACTCAGCCATAGAAAACCTAAACTAATCAAATGCTGCTAATAAAAATAAAAACTCAAACAAATTAAAACAATAGTTATGAACAATATATATTTACAAAATAGTAGAAGCCTCAAAAATAAATTCTATGAAATTGAAACAATCCCTGTAACACATTAAAACCCTAGAATAATCGCGATTACAGAAACATGGCTAACACCTACAAATGAAAATTTATACACGCTACAAAACTACAATGCAGAATATAACTCACGTGATACAAAAGGAGGAGGCATAGCAATGTTTATTAAAAAGGCTACAAATATTGAACAAACTAACAGTAAATAAAATACAGATATTACCAACAAAAATAAAAAAGATAAATTAATAATAACATTAATATACAAACCGCCTCAAATCACATCTAGAAAACTAAAACATGTATTAATAAATAATGTTGTAAATAGGAAAAAAACACAAATAATAATAGGTGATATAAACGTTAACCTTTTAGAACAGAACAACTTGACTAAAGAATACAAAAACATATTCAAAGAAAACAACTATAAAATAATAAACATAATATCTAAAAAGGCACACACAAGACTAAATACAAACGGAAATAACTCCATTCTTGATCATGTCATCACAAGTAAAAAAGAGCTAACAGAAGACATAAAAATAGAACATACAAGTAAATCTGACCACTGCGCGGTAATTACAAATCTTAAGAACGCAAACAAACAAAAACCAAGTTACCACTATTTTGCTATATTCGTTTTGACTAAAATTTATTATGGTTGATTATCATAATATAACACATCATTTAAGCTATTATAGTCATCATTGATTGGCAAGAAGTATAAAAACCAGTAGTACTACAACATAAAAACTATACTATTTTACTAGCGCACCTTATAATAATTAAAAAAATATTACTTCAAAGATTGGTTAATTTGAAAGCTTCATTCTCTGTTAATAATGATTGATATCTTGTACGGTTTTGCGACAAAAATATGAAATATGTATATAGTATCCTCAATTTCTTTGGCAAAATCCTAATACAAGCAACATACAGTGAATTTTTCTTTTAGGTAAACTTATGCATAAACTGTAAATTTTCCGACATTCCTTGTTTATTAAAAGAGTTTAATTTAAAGCTTTATACGAGTGTTTTTCAGTCCCAGACTAAGCATGAACTAAAATTTCGAGTTTAGAAAAGCCCCGTGAACATTTGTCTAGGGTCGCATAGCGAGCCGAGACAAATTTTCTGGGTTTTTCTAAACTCGAAATTTTACTTCATGCGCCACACGTATAAAACACAGATTTCAAGTAAAGTTTGAATATACATAAATTTTACAATATTAGTGTTTTATACGACGCGTGGGGCATGAAGTAAAAATTCGAGTTTAGAAAAGCCCAGAAAATTTGTCTCAGGTCGTTGCGCGACCCTTGACAAATTTTTACGGGGCTTTACTGAACTTGAAATTTTATTTCACGCTTAGTCTGGGGTGGAAAACACTCGTTTAAAGCTTTAAATTGAACCTAAAAAAAAACAAGGAATACCTAAAGATAAATATTCTATACGTATACTTAAAAGAAAAACTTCCTGTATCTGTTTGCTCCATAGGAATATGAATAATTATAAACCATAATAAAGATAACAATTAATTTTCAAAAACACTCGTTAATTAATATTATACACAATTGACGTTTGTTAAACAATAACGGCGACAAAGAAAAAACATGTATTTTTAATCACCCAAAAAACTAGATTTCGTTTTTACTAAATAATAAAAAATAATTTATTTGCATTTTATTTTTTTGTGGCAAAACCGTACAAGATATCAAACATTATTAAGAGACAAAAAAGCTTATAAATTAACCAATCTTTCAAGATGTATTTTTAAATTTTTATAAAGTGCGCCAATAAAAACATATGTTGGTTTTTATGCTGTGCTACTATTGTTTTTTTTATACTTCTTGTCAATTACTGATGACCATAATAATTTAAATGATGTGTTATATTATCATAATTAACCATAATAAATTTTCGTCGGATTGAATATAGCATTCAATTGTTATAAAAAAATTAATAGTATTTTGTTGAAATTTGAAAACTAATTCGGCTTAGCCGTAAACTTTTAGATATAGATAAGTTATGTTAAACCATCATATTTTGATCCTAGAAATCTATGGCTAAGCCTACATTAACGGGACACCCTGTATATTTGAATTATTTAAATATTAAAATATCGTTCATAAAAATATTTATATATTTGCGAATATTCAAACGATTCAAACATCATGTCAATGTTAAATAAGGTTAGATGACAGTTGTGTAAATGCACTCAACCTAAATATATCAAAAATAGCAAATTTGTCAAAACTGTTTAAGCAAATCTTGTAAATCGAGAGAATTGTGAAAAGTTAGGATAGATACGATAGATGACACTTAGGCTTGTTTACAAGACAGTTGCATAGGTTAGATGCACCCAGCCTAACCTAGCCTAAACAAACCTTTCCGGCAATTATTCGGATTACCATTTTATGAAGTTATAACTTAACTTAACTTCACCTAACGCAACCAAATCATAACGTATCATCCAACCTAACCTAACTTCACAACTTGTCAACTAACCTAACTTAAGTAACACCTATCGTATCTAACCTAAATTGTAAAGTTGCATTAAATAACCACTCCACAGCTAACTTAAATAACAGCTATCGTATCTAACCTAAATTGTAAAGATGGGTTAAATGATAACCTGTCCTAATTCCACAAATTGTCCTCTAACCAACCTATACGATTTATCATTTATGATGCTGATTAACTTAACCTAACTTAAATAACAGGTATCGTATCTAACCTAATTATGATATCTCTGCTACTTTAAATTGTGAAGTTGGTTTAGGTTGTTGTTGATTATTTTGTAGTAAATTTTTTGTAGAAACTTTATTTTAGAAAAGATGATTTAGCTTTCGAGGACTGCCAGCAGGCCACAGGTTAAAGAACATCTTACGTGATTTTACAATGATCGACTAACCCAACTTTCTGATTTGTTATCTAAGTTAACCTAGCTCTACATCTTGACAGCTGACCTAATTCAACTTTAGTAAACTATATAGAATTAAACAATTTGTTCTCTAACCTAACGTAACAACCTATCATCTAACTTAATTTCAGAATGTGTACTATAACGTAACTTTGTGATTTTCCATCTAACCTAACCTAACCCAATATTTCCAAATAATAAAATTAAGTTAAGTTAATCTTAGTAAGTAACCTAGCTATATAATTTGTCATCTAACCTAACCCAGCTTTACAACTTGACAGCAAACCTAACTCAACTTTATAAAATTGGATAGAATCTAACAATTTGTCCTTTGACGTAACATAAAAACCTGACATCTAACGTAATTTCACAATGTGTACTCTAACCTAACTTTACGATTTGGTATCTAACCTAATCTAACGTGCTAACTTGACAACTAACCTAACCCACGCAATTGTAAGGTTGTCTTTTAATGTTTTCATTTATTATCATCACATTCATTAGTCACTCAATGTGCTCGGTACTTTGTACTCAAATATGTACTTAAGTAGTTTTTGTTAGGTACTTGTACTTAGTACTCGAGTACATATTTCGTAGAACACAAATATTCAGCACACGAGTACATTTTACGTGTACTCGGAACAGCTATGGAACTATTATGTATATACCTACAAAATTTGTTCAAGTTAATTTTTGGCACCGGTAAAACCCCTTTCAGATAGCATTTTCATTATTCTACTTAATAATTGCGTCTTATACGGACGCTGAAAATTGAACAAAGTGGGCAAACAGAAATGACTAAAGCAGAATTATTCTGTTTTCAAGTGTCGTCTACTCTTCGATTAAGTATGAAGGAACATTTTTAGGCTTTTCTAAGCTCGATATTTTATATCGTTAACTTGTTTCTCATTGATCACTTGGTAAAACATTTCTATTAATACAGGCATTAGTTGATCAAATGATTAAAAAGAAAAAACAAAAACAATTGCGGAAGTATTTTTATAGTGTGACAAAAATAGAGAAAACCTACTGGAATAGATTAGAATACGTCAATAACCTCTCACAGAAAATTAAACAAACAGTTAAGGGAAAGGACAATAACATAATGTTGACTAATTCTGTTAACTTAGGGAAAATATTAGTGAATAATAAAATTAAAACAGACAATAGTCATATTAAAAAAAACGGAGTATATGAGCTGAAATGTGATGACTGCGATGCAATATATATAGGACAAACGGGCAGGTCTTTTGAAACGCGATTAAAAGAACATAGGAAAGATATTCTAAATAATAAACAGACTACGGGGTTCGCAAAACATTGCATCGCGGCTAATCACTTTTTCAGCTCAAGCGACTGTAAAATGTTGCATTCGGGTAATAAGGGATTAGTTTTGAATTATCGGGAGGGTTTAGAAATAAGTAAAGCCATAAAGGCGGGAAAAAACGTGGTCAATGACAACGAGAACCTTTGGAATTCGCCGATAATTAGAGCGCTTATTACCTGAAATGCCGACATCTAGTATATATAATCAATTTTGCTCTTTTGTACACCATTCTTGAAAATGGCATTAAGCCGAAATTAGTTGAAAATAAAACAATTTATTAGTAAAACAAACCAACTGAATTTCAATCAAATACCTATATATCGATATTTTACTTCATGCGACAGACGCCTACAAGAGTGATTTATTCTCATGTTCAAAAACACCTATGTCATCTTTTGTTACCTTAAGTTAATGATTTGCTATAAAAGTAGGAGATATTGATAAGAAAAAGAAGATTAAATTTGTGTTTGTAAATATATCTGTTTTTGACGGACTTTGAAAATATTATTTGCCGCAGGCCTCACATTTTCTCCGAAAGCCATGTATTCTGATGTCTGAATAAAGAAATAATGAACACAAATACAAGTTCAATAATATTAGTGAGTGGTTGTAGTAGTAGCAAGAATCGGCAGCAGCAATGAAGAAAGGAGGACGGAAGAATGGAAGTAAAAGAAGAACAGAAGCGGCACCGACATGAAAAAGGAGTTATTTAGGAGGGCATCGCGCCTGATCGAACTGAACTCGGTCCAGATTCCTGATAAAATAACAGGTTCGACCGCCAATTAGGAGATGTCCCCAGGTCACAGACTGTCTCAAACCCTCCCTCTGCCCTCCGCCACCACCTCTTCTTCTTTTGCTTCTGACTTCTCTAATATCGCTCTTCTTCGACCTCTTCGGTGCGTGTGAGGGTCAACTGGATCCAATCCGCTCTTTCATTACACATACGTTCATCTATAAATATCATTTCTGACACGCACGTATCGCCAATATCATTTCATGTCTATGTAATTTTATGTTCTTTTTTTTCCCGCGGCGAGTGTTAAATCTTCTCATTACTTTTGAATTGCGGATCGGATTAGGTGTGTAATTTTATGTTCAAATTGATCGGTCAAAGTGTAAAGGAGAAATCCTTAATAATTTAAATGTTTCACAACCACTGAACCTTATTTTGAAATTTTGAAGTTCAACCCAGCCCATCAAAAAAAATCTGTTATTATTGCCATATTTAGTGGTGTAGCACCAGTACATTTTTGGACTTTCCAAAAAAATTACAGTGAGTCTCAATTTATTTTGTCATGTGGTCCAGTAATTGGATTGGGTTCATTTTTCAAATGAATGCCGATAAAAGAGTGTCTTATGCACAGGGCTTCAAACCGTTATTTTTTGCGTTCCGGTTGTAGTTTCGATTCAATTAAAAAAATATATATTGGATTTCGTTCTGGAAAAATGACGTTATTTGCGGTTTTCGGTTTTTGGATCAGCTCCAAGTGATAGTTTACATTTTTGAAATGATTTAAATACTAAGAATATGAAAAAGTGTGTCAAACTAAATTTGTTCTACTTTTATTATAATTATCACATTTACAAAGTATTAAAAAATATATATTTTTTGCATTTTTTCGCTATATCTTAGTAAATATCTGTTACATCTCAGCAGTATATATTTTTAAGTTTACTTTAAATCAGTAGTTTATACGCGTGGCGTATAAAGTAAAATTTCGAGTTTAGAAAAGCCTCGTGAAAATTTACTACGCGGGGCTTTTGTAAACTCGAAATATTACTTCATGCTCAGTCTGGGAGTGGAAGACACTCGTTAGTTTAAAATATGTCACAACTATCAAAATGTGTATTGCAAGTGTCATAAAGAAAAACAAATAACATGACCATCCAGGCGCGCCCAGGGGGCTGGGTGTCTTATAGGGGGGGCTAGTTAAGGCATTTCAACCTATATATATATATATATATATATATACGTACGCAATATATATATATATATATATATATATATATATATATATATATATATTGCTTCGGGTTTGGTCCCACGTGTTTTCTTGGCTCTGGTCCATTTTATTTTATTTATAGTTCGACGTTTCGATGACGTCGCAGTTATCATCGTCAGGAATACACTGTTAACATTTTATCACTCTAGCAACCACTTGTTACATTTCTACATACTTGATGAGCTAATTTCTAGTTTGGCTTCTTGTTACTCTTCTGTTCTGTTCTTTTAATTGTGTGTCGGTGTTGTGAGTTTCAATTTCGAGATTATTTTCTAAAAGGACTGGATTCTGAATTTCTTGATTGATGTTCCGAGTTATACAGAGTGTCTACTCTAAACCGTTCGTTAAAAGTGTATGGGGTTGCCGTTGCACTAAAAATTAGAAAAAAATCCTTGTCATACGGTTGAATCAGTTCTCCTCATGTGAAATATTTTCTACTTTATATCACTTCCGGTTCCACCGGAAGTAGCTTCAAATTTGTTAATTTAAATGGAACAACCTATATATTAGTCGTTTTTTTAGAATCCTCGTTTAAATTGCAACATATTTTATTCGAACATATGTACACTTATCTCTTATAGTTTTCAAGCAAAAAAAATATTTCTAAAATTGTGACCTCTAAAAGGCATCTTGAAATCTATCTGTAACTTCACTTAAGAGTAAGATAAAAATATGATTTATATCTCTACTTGTACCTAGAGGATGCCTCTATTAATGTATTAATTGGAAACTGTCAATTTTGACAATCAGTGTTCTTAAAATGTCAATATCGAAGTGCCCTCTTCAATATCTCGTAATTCATTTTTTTTAATTGAATGACCCAGTTTTTATCACGTGGTACGATTTGGGGAAAGATTTCCTACAAAAAAGTATTAACAACTATACTCCTAAAGCAAGTGGTTTTCGAATTATTTCGAAGATTCGTTTTTCGTCGCATTTATGCAGGGAATAATGCGCGCATAAGTCGCAACTGAATTTTAGTAAGCAAGTAGTAATGCTTTTGTTTTCTTGCGTATATAATGCGAAATGTCAAATAATAAAAACAATTAGTACAAAGTTATACAGAAATCAGGAAATCAATCACCCATCAACAAATTATCAATTTATTCTTTATACATGGCAACTGCGATAGAACTGTTACTCGAACATGTAGAATATTTAATGAAACTTATCCACATTTGCCGCCAATAAATAAAACAAGATTTAGAAGATTGAAATCAAATTTTGTTCAATTGGCAGTGGCCATGTATAAAGAATAAATTGATAATTTGTTGATTTGTGTAATTATTCATTTTGTTGATTTCTGTAAAACTTTGTACTAATTCTTTTTATTATTTGACATTTCGCAATACAATCGCGACAAAACAAAAGCATACTACTTGCCTACTAAAATTCAATTGCGACTTATGCGCGCATTATACCCTGCATAAATGTACCGAAAAACGAATTTTTGAAATTATTCGAAAACTACATGCTTTAAGAGTAGAGTTGTATAATACTTTTTTGTAGGAAATGTTCCCCCTAATCGTACCACGTGATTGATTTCCAATTAATTTGCTTAAAGAGGCATCCTCTAGGTACAAGTAGAGAATAAATCATATTTTTATCTTATTCTTATGAGAAGTTATAGACAGATTTCAAGATGCCTTTTAGAGGTCAGAATTTTAGAAATATTTTATTTTCTTGAAAATTATAAGAGATAAGTGTACATATGTTCGAATAAAATATGTTGCAATTTAAACGAGGAACCCAAAAAATTACTAATATATAGGGTGTTCCATTTAAAATAACAAATTTAGTACTACTTTCGATGGATCCCGAAGTGATATAAAGTTGAAAATATTTCACATGATGAGAACTGATTCTACCATATGACAAGGATTTTTTTTCAAATTTTTGTACAACGGCAACCCTATAAACTTTTAACGAACGGTTTAGCGTAGACACCCTGTTTATATACAGGGTGCCCGTTTTTGGAGCTCAAGCATGGGGATCTCGGTTATTTGAAGAGATACACGTTTGTTTAAATTAGGGCAAAGTTGCCCAATCTGGAGTATAACATAATGCCGTTTTGAAACATAAAATATTTGCGAGACTATTTGAAGAGATACTTCAAAACAATTTACACTTTATCATTGCCACTTTGTACGCTCTACAACGTGGTGATATCATAATAAAAAATCGACGTTTCGATTTCCGGCAAACATCATCATCTTTGTTTTTTCTTATGGGCGCCATCTTGGATTTTTACATTTTCAAATACAGCTTTTTTTGATTACGGTGATGTGTCATCTGCTGGGGTTTGGTCTAGCAGTTTGATGGAAATACCAAAAATCCTGTTTTTGTAAAGAGTGCCTTGGAAATGACAGCTGCACTTTTGTTTAATAAGGTAATTTTTTACACTTCGACTGAATTTCGCTTATCCTGACCTACAGTTACAAAACTAGTATAAATTTATAACAAAATGCCGTTTTCAATTAAAGGAAAACGCGGTATGCTAGAAAGTTATTACGGATCGCATCGAAATGTGCAAGTTACTTCGGATGTGTTCAGGGGTATCCAGAAAGACAACAACCTGCTCAAAATTATTTTTAAAAATAATATTCGGGTTTAAATTTAATTCTCCCTTACATTCAAAATAATCCTTCTACTTTGACAAGGGCTATAGCAGAAGAAATGAATGTATCTCATCAGGTAATGTGGAGAGTCTTGAAAAAACATAAGTATCGTCCCTTTAAAATTCATATCACGCAAGTCTTGCATTCAGGAGACACTGAACGAAGAAAACGTTTTGTAGGAACATCATGACGTTGTTATTGCAAAATCCCCATTTTCTTTTTAACGTGATCTTCACGGATAAGTGCAAGTTTACCAACACAGGCATGTTCAATGTTCACAATGTTCACAAATACCAAGGACGACTATCTATGTGTTAGTGTATGTGGCGATTAGATCATTGGCCCGTACATTTACAAACACAATTTGACTGCAGGTGGGTATTTGAACTTTTTATGACATACCTGACCAATTACATCGATGACAACATTTGCTTCAACCACCTAAATAGCCTATAGTTCCAGCAAGATGGAGCTCCACCACATAACGCTAGGAGAGCGTCTGGTTACTTGTCTAAAATATTTCCCGATAGAGTCATTTCAAATAGTGGGGACCTACGCTGGCCGACACGTTCGCCAGATCTTTCCCCATTAGATTATTATTTATAGAGAGCTATAAAAAAAACATAATTTATAAATCTGTATACCAACCGATATCAATGACTTGCGAAGAAATATCATTACAACTTTAAGGACCAAAATAAGAAGAAGGGATGTTTTAAGATTAATATAAAATTTAAGAAAACACATACAGACGCATATGCTTGAAGATGGAAGGTGAGCCATTCGAACACCTCTTATAATTGTTATTTAATTTATTCGTTTCTCATGTTCTAGTTTCATTCTATGTTATGAATTTGAATAAAATGTTTGTACTTTTTATATCTTATGATGAAATAGGAATGAAATACAATTTTGAGTTAGTTTTGTATTATTGTTTAATAAATAACTTTATTAAACAAAAGCGTAGCTGTCATTTCCAAGGCACTCTTTGCAAAAACAGGATTTTTCCTATCAAACTGCTAAACCAAACCCCAACACCCAACACATGACACATCACCGTAATCAGAAAAAAAAGCTGTATTTGAAAATGTAAAAATCCAAGATGGCGTTCATAAGAAAACAAAACGTTGATGATGTTTGCCGGAAATTGAAACGTCGAATTGTTATCATGATATCACCACGTTGTAGAGCTTGCAAAGTGGCAATGATAAAGTGTAAATTGTTTTAAAGTATCTCTTCAAATAGTCTCGCAAAAAAATAAAAACACTTTTTGAAAATTTCGATTTTTTTTGGATATCTTCGGAAGTAGTCGGAATATTTTATGTTTCAAAACGGCATTAAGTTATACTCTAGATTGGGCAACTTTGCCCTAATTTAACCGACCTTGTATCTCTTCAAATAACCGAGATCCCCATGCTTGAGCTCCAAAAACGGGCACCCTGTATGTTACAGACAAAACACAAAATTGGACAAAACGCGAACTGTCTACTGCTCACCGACACTTCAAATTAAAACATAATTTCAGGTTTTGTCCACATAAGTTTAGACAAGTCCTAACAAAATAAGTGTCAAATGTCAAATGTGTAAAGTTGTAAATATAGAAGTTATTGATAATAACATTTTGCTGACGCTCGCAAAATAATAAAGAAATAAAAACAAATAAACAATTTGTAAGGAAATATTAATTTCTTTGTTTTATTATGTTAAACACAACAACAAAATTGAGCGGATAAAGCTAGAGGAGCTAAATTTTGGGAATAAATTATGAAATATACGAGAAATTCTCCCGTTTTTTTCCTAAATCATAAAATAAACCAATCAAACAAAACAAAACAAAAAAGTACTGAAAGCCATCATTTTGTTTTATAAACAATGTGAGCTTAATTTGGCTTAAGGAGTATATTTTAAACTTCACTTTAAATCAGTGTTTTATATGCATGGCGCATTAAGTAAAATTTTGAGTTATGAAAAGCCTGAAAATTTGGATTTGCCGGGGCGCGACTCGCTTCGCTCGCGCGCCTCATCAAATGCAAATTTTCAGGTTTTTCTAAACTCGAAATTTTACTTTATGCTTAATCTAGGAGTAGAAATACTCAGAAGTTTCAAATTAAACGTTTTTACAATTAACCTTATATAAAAAATCTACTTCTCATAATTGGAAGTAATTAATTATAATAATAATCCAGTTTGGTTTGAAATTATTTTAAGTAAAATGCCAATGACAACCCACATGCTGTACTTGAAGATAGTTTCCAACATCAATTTTCACCTGGATTTCTAGAAGATGTACCATTGCTGACAAGAAATATAATGTGGTTTATGCCCGATGGTGCACCAACACATTTTAGTGTGGTTTTGGTGTGATTACTCGCAACATATAAAGATCGCTGGATTGGCAGTGTGAGGTTCACAGACCTAAATTCTTTGGATTTTTTTCTATGACACCATTTGAAGACATTAGCGCACACTACTCCAGTGCAAAATAAAGAAGATTTAAGAAATCGGATACTTGATGGGTGTAATGAAATAAGATGATGTTTTTGAACGAGATCGGCAGTCAATGAGGAGTAGATTGTATGCATGCATCCTAGCTGGCAGCCAGTTTCAGCAGTTTTTGTAATTTTTGAAACTTGAAAGTAATAAAGTGCTGTTTCGTTATAAAAATCCATAATCGAGCTGTATTTTCGCAACGAAGCGTCTTTCCGAAAATCACCCAAGTACAAAAACATCTTATAATTGCCCAAGAATTAACCGCCTTAATGTGTTCCCCATATGTAGTAAACTAAAAATGGCTTCAACAAGCAATCAATAATTACTCAGGAATATTCTATAATTATGTACGTTTTAAATCAAGTAATTCAAATACAATTATAGCAGTGGGCCTGATGGAATTGTTGGTGACTTTTTGAGTAAATGTGTCCAACCAAACTTATTTATTTAATTTTCGAAAGATCGTTATCACTTGGTATATTTCCTGAAATGTGGAAGCATAGTTTTATAATGCCTGTGTACAAGTCTGGTAAAAAGGATGAGATTAGTAACTATAGAGGTATGGCACTTCAGTCGGTACTTCCAAAAATGCTCGATAAATTGGTTTCCAACCAATTAATGTGGATGTCAAGAAATGTTATTATTCCTGAACAGCATGGCTTTTATACAGGTCGCTCAATAGTAACTAATTTATTGGTTTATCAATCATATCTTCTAGATGCTTTGGAGGCAGGCTAACAAGTTGATGCTATTTACACAGACTTCTCCAAAGCATTCGATAGAGTCAATCATCGTTATTTAATTGATAAACTCAGTGGATTAGAATTTCACGCAAATGTTGTTAAGTGGATCGACTCATTTTTAACAGGCCGGTCTCAGTCAGTGCGAATAGGTAACATTGCGTCTAAATTTATACCAGTTTATTCTGGTGTCCCCCAGGGCACGCACTGTGGGCCTATTATTTTCCTGCTATTTATTAATGATCTGAGCCACCTGTTTAAAGACTGTAAATATTTGTTTTTTGCAGACGACCTTAAACTATATAAACGTATTGTCTGTCAGGGAGATCAGATTATAATTCAGAACAATATTAACACCTTGATTGATTGGTGTAAACGTAATGATCTCGACCTTAATATAAATAAATGTAAACATATAGTATTTTCTAGAAGAAATACCAATTTAAACTGCACATACTATATGAAAGGGTTAAGTTTGGACGAGGTTGGCAGTATTACAGATTTAGGGATTGTTTTTGATTCAAAGCTAAATTTTAGAGAACACATCGAAATAATCACTCGGAAAGCTATGAGAATGCTAGGATTCATCTTCGGAAATAGCTATATGTTTAATGTATCAACTATTAAAATTTTATATTGCTCGTTGGTAAGGTCACAATTAGAATATGGTAGTATTGTCTGGTCCCCCTCTTACGTTACTCAAATTTCAGAAATTGAATGTGTGCAACAAACATTTATAAAAATGATTTCGTTCAAATTAGGTTTCATTGATCCCAGCAATTATTACTTAATCTTAAATGATTTAAATCTCAAGACATTACAGTCTCGAAGACTTGAATTAGAGCTATGTTTCTTCCACAAATTACTCTCAGGAAATATACAATGTTCGGAGCTTCTAGTTTTGGTCAATTTCGATGTGAATCCTTGTTGTCCAAAATTTAGGAATTTTGCATTATTTGGCTTGGCATTAATAAAACCAATTATACTTTTAATAGTCTGCTTAATAGACTATTAAGAACTTCTAATCAGCTTAATAATGATTCACGTTTTAATTTAATTGGTAGCGAATTTAGTTTATTTAAACGAAATTTAAAATTATTGATTTAGTTGAATAAATTTTAGTAATTTTTGTTATGTTTATTATAATTTTAATTATGGGCATTTATATTCAAACAAATTTGTTTTATGTTGATCTGACTTATTGATTTGTAGTATTATTTTTAATTGTTTAGTTAGTTAGAGGTGATATTACTTGTACATTTTATGTATTTAATTTTGAAATTGGGGATAATCCCGTCAATAAACGATTTATTTATTTATTTATTTAATTGGAACAAGGTTGCATTTTTGATAAAGGATGGGTTCTGAAGTGGGTTTTGAGGATGTCTACTTTTCGTAAGCACTCTAAGGGCTGATCTTTAATAAGTTTATTCTTTGGTGTTGACTATTTTAGTCAGATTTTGTTAATCTGTAACTATTATTCTAAAAAAAAAAAAAACTGAGGTGGATCTAAAATTCACTTATTTCAAAGCCGAACAAAAACTAAAATGTCTACGAAAATAATATCAGAAATGGTTTTAATCGAGTGAAGAGACCTCGAAACAAATATTTCCGGAGACAGTATTGATTTAAAAATTGCAAAAAAGTAAAAACTGTTGTAAAACTAAACAACAAGTATAAACTGTTGTAAAACTAAACAACAAGTAGAAACTGTTGTAAAACTAAACAACAAGTAGAAACTGTTGTAAAACTAAAAATATGCGTATTTGAACTAAAATAAACCGATGTATTTTCTTTTTTCGGTTTAGTTCCGGTTTTTAGTTTACGGTTCAATTCCCGTTCGAAGCCATAAACATACCAATTTTCACACTTATATCTTAAATAATAAAAGAAGTATTTTTAAGTAAACCATTTTGGTATCAATATACCGCCCGGATGTAACACAAAACAGGATCACCTCCTGTTTTGTGTTACATCCGGCCGGTATATTGATACCAAAATGGTTTACTTAAAAATTAAATAAAAGTAAATATTGTAAAATACATTTTCAATGTCATCTATCTCTATTTACATATTAGTATCACGTTTATTTTTAGCGATTAAAGTTATAATTTATTTGGAGTTGAAATCGTGCAAATCTATTCATTATTGGTACTTTAATGTAATTGTTTTACATAAGTCAGTATACACATTAAAATAAAGAATTAGGTAAATTATTATCAACAGTGTAAAATTTATGCAATTGAATAATAAAAAATACATGAAATAAGTTTATCTTTATAAACTTGCTTCTATTAGTCAAGTTTTTATCATAAATTATTTTGCACAACTATTTAAAAAGAAGTTTGCAAGATTTCAGTCATATTTTAGCTGTAATCAATTTATTTTGTTTTATTTCCTTTTAAGACATACTATTTTCTTATTCCACGATGATAACACAATAAATATTCTTTCATTTTTATTTATTATAAGATAAGGATAGACGAAGAAAAGTTTTTGTTTCTATTTCACATTACTGTTTCTTATTATTTTAAATCTAAATGTAATTTGTCCCTGTATATTTTCTATTTAGAAAATACATTTCGATGTAATAAATAACCCGGCGGTGAATTCAAACCGATTCAAGTGATTTCTATGACACATTAGAGAAACTATTTTCAATATGGGATGGGTCCATCAACTTTCACTTCATTTTTTTGCGAGAAGCACGTACCTCGAAACGTTCAACTGGCAGGTTAATAGATCATAATATACATCTCACCTGCAAATGAATTTCCTTATCAAGAAGAAATTTGACATTAACTGAAATATTCGTATTTTTTATATGATGAGTATATTGCAGAGAATGTGCTAGAATTTTACAAAAGGATATGTTTTTCTTAAATCAATATACTTAAAATTTTAGGTCATCTATTGAAACTTTGCTAAATGTATAAATTACCATGATTTTAAAAACAAAAATTGGATATTATTGCCATCAAAAAGAAATTAGTGGGTAAATAATAATGCTTCTGAATTCCTATTCTGAACACTGATACATTATGTTACCAATGGTTTTCTCAAGTGACGTCATTTGAACGAGAAAAGTCATCGAAGACAAAACTCATCAGTTATCACAACTGAATCCATATTAAATATAGCCAGAAGTTGAAATAGAAATCGTCAATTTATAAACTTGAACAATAGAAATATCTTAATAATTTTTTATGTTTATTTTGTGTTATTATTAAAATTAATAAAGTGTATTTAAAACTGCACACTTGTAAATTGAATACATTTTAGACCATTTTACATTAAATCAGTGTTTAATACGCCTGGCGCATAAAGCAAATATTACGAGTATAGAAATGCATTCAGACTTTTCTAAACTTTACTGCTGCTTAATCAAGAAATTGACTTTAATTACTGTTAACTTAATTGAAAAAAAATTACTTGTTTCCCAAAACTATTAAGCCACAATTTGCAATGAAAAAGAATGTTTTGTTTAATTTGGTTGGCGTTCACTTTGTGGAACATCTTCATAAAAATAATATAAGTTAGTCATTATTTTACCAAGATTGATAACACAGTGCGACTAATTCAAACTGCTTTTTCTGAATTTAAATGTGAAAACAAAAATAAACAATTTGTGTAAAAGAAAAAAAAAACATCTAACTGTTTGTGAAAGAAGTTAAATAATTTTAATTAGATTAGTTGTTCAATTCTGGATGTAAAAAGTTAAAAGAACACAACATTTTGTGGCAAAATAGTTCACACCAAATTGAAATTCTTGTTTTTAACAAAGTTTTAAAATGTAAATTTGTATACTGCTAGCACTCATATGTCATATTGTCATTTCGTCCTGGTTTTGTCATACTGTTATTTGATTGATAATTACTATGTTATGATTTATAACTTCTGTTGAAATTGTGCCGTGAAATAGTTGTTTTATGTGTTTTTTTAACTTTTTTGTCCAAAAATTGAAAAACTAATCAAATTAAAGTTATTTAACTTCTCTCCTTTAAAACTAAATGATTATTGCAAATCTGATCTTTATGTAGGCAATTTTAGGTGATCTTTTTGATAAAAAAAACTTCTCTTTGGTGTAGGGATGTTCGATTTATATCGATATTTTTGATATATCAATATTTTTATACAAAATAATCTATATTTGTATCAATATTTCTTTTTCCAATATATCAGATATTTATTGGACGCCATTTATTTATTGTATTAAGAAAGAAATGGAAAAATATGTTCTAGTTATAACTTAGCGAACGAAAATGTTTTAAAAATCAGAGAAAAATCCCTGTAATATTTTTTACTTTTTCGTTTGTTTTATGTATTCCTACACATACCAAAGCAAATTAAGGCCATCGAGTTTTAAAAGATTTGATAAGCAATATAAATTGCAATTTCACTTAAAATCTGGTTTTTATACGCGTGGCGCATGAAGTAAAATTTCGAGTTTAGAAAAGCCTGCGTTTGGATTTGGACGCTTCGAGTCCAAATCCAAACGCTCAGGCTTTTCTAAACTCGAAATTTTATTTCATGCTTAGTCTGGGAGTGGAAGACACTCGTTAGAAGTGAATTTCAATTGAATATTCAACATTTTTACAAACATAAACAAAAACAGTGTAACGTACAGTGTTAACCTATACACGGCCACACACGATTATACCCGACCATACATGATCATACCCGACCATACACGAACAAGCACCAGGTTTGTTCGTGTATGTTTTCGGCTTCACGCTGAAACAGTGTCTTTAGCGCGTGGCGTTTGAAGTAAAATTTAGAAACGCTCAGGCTTTTCTAAACTCGAAATATTACTTCATGCTTAGCCTAGGAGTGGAACACACTCGTTGGAAGCTTCAAATTGAACGAAACTCTTTAAAAAACTTTTTATAAAAAATCTATACCTATAAATAAATACCTATACCTACTAATATTAATGATAACTCATAAATATGTTGCTTTAATAAATCTTGAGGTTTTCTATAAATAAATGATTTAATTCAACTTTCAATACATTTTGTAAAATTTTCATCCAAAACTCATGAATTTCACAATTACACGGGTATTTGTAATTTTTACAAATAATAAAATTTTGATAAAACATTATGCAATAAATATTTTCTGTAATCGATTAAAGTGTTTAAATTATTTGAATAATATTTTCAAATAATGTTTGGTAATTTTCCATGAATTTAATTCATTTCTTCAATTTTGACGATTATTTCCAAATTTCCAAAATATCTCCATTATCATTTTATGGTCTTTATCAATTTTGTTAAAACTATAATGATAATATGTAGGAAATAAAACACGATCGTTTGAGAATGTTCATAGTTTTTAATGTCGAACACTGCGATAATTGTTTCGCCACACAGTGGCTTCATCAGGCAGATGAGTAATGATTACATGAAACTACAATCGTTGCTTATATACTAAATCATTGTGGAGGGGCTGTGCGTAACAGTGTAATTTAATATAATATTTATGATTTAACAGAATGACATAATTAATGAAGACATTTACAATTTTACACATTACAATTTATAGACCTAGATATAATAGTGGTGAATTATTAACGTCGGTTTGATCATTGAGTATCAAACCGCGTTGATTATATTTGTTAATTTCCAGCTGCTCAATGAGGTTTAATTTCTTACTTTTAGCGCATCCGTGTAAAATTTTGAAGTTGTTGTTGGGGTTGTGATTATGTTCCCTGAGGTGATTGGCATATGTAGATGTTGTCTTATGGTTAATGTAGCTTTTTTGGTGTTCAGCTATCCTTTCTTCAAAGCTGCGTCCGGTTTGGCCAACATATATCATGGGGCAATCTCCACATTCTAACAAGTAGACTCCTGATTTTTTGTTTTTGTCGGTTTTGTCTTTGACATTATTAATGAATTTATGTAATGTAATGTTAGTTTTAAAGGCTACTGAAATATTGTGTGATTTTAATTTGTTTGTTATTATGACGGAAGGATGACCGATGCATGTTAGAGTACAATAATTTGAAGCTAATTTATCATTATTTGAGGGAAAAATGAAGTTGTTGATTTTTTGTTTTTGTTTTTTATTTAAAATATTCAATATTAGGTTTTTGGGGAAGCCATTATTATAGGCGATTTCTAAGATTCTGTTTAATTCGGTATTAAAATTAGATTTTGATAAAGGAACGCTTAACCGTCTGTGGATGAATGAATTATATGCTGCAAGTTTGTGGGGCATAGGATGGAATGATTTAAAGTGGATAGTGGTATCTGTGTGAGTGGGTTTGTGAAAAATGTTAAATTCGAGTTTATTGTTTTTACGGGAAATTGATAGGTCTAGGAACACACAGTATCTCAACCTCCCCAAAAAAACCACAACTTTGTTCTTTAATCGTTTTGTCAATCGTTCCTACGTGCTATTCACACCTCAAGAAACAAATTTATTAAATAAGGGTTTTAAATACAAGTTAACACCACAAGTAAGATCATCAGACCTAGAAATATTAGCTGTCGAAACTGAAATTGCATTAAACAAAACAGGGAATAATACAGTTTGTAACAAAGCCATTGCCCCCTGTCCCCCCAAATTATACGGTCTCCCCAAAATCCATAAACCCGAAGCACCTGTCAGGCCCGTAGTCTCATATATAAATGCACCATGTTGTAATTTAGCAAAATTCTTAATCAAAGAAATTATAAAAATATCAGACTTCAAACCAAAATTTTCAATTCAAAATTCATTAGATCTAATAGACAGAATTTCCAAGATTAACGTCCCGAACAATAGTCTATTGGCATCTTTCGACGTAACCAGCTTATTTACAAATGTACCGCCACAGGAGGTAATTAAAATCTTGAGAGAGCTGTTTGCAGAAAAGGCGGTCAATCCGATAATATCAGCCGAAATTTTAAGCCTATTAGATTTATGTTTAAAACAAAATTACCTGCAATTCGATAATTCCTTCTATAATCAGCCAAACGGTTTAGCAATGGGAAACCCCTTAAGCCCATTACTTGCAGAACTTTTTCTTGATAACTTGGAAAATAAAATCAGTAAAAACCCTCTATTTAATAAATGTTTATATTGGGTCAGATATGTAGATGATATCTTGGTTTGCTTTCGAGGTACAAATAGACAGCTTAACATTTTTTAGAACAACTTAATAAAATGTATAATAATATAAAGTTTACGTTGGAAGTTGAAGTTGACCAAACGATTAACTTCCTAGACCTATCAATTTCCCATAAAAACAATAAACTCGAATTTAACATTTTTCACAAACCCACTCACACAGATACCACTATCCACTTTAAATCATTCCATCCTATGCCCCACAAACTTGCAGCATATAATTCATTCATCCACAGACTGTTAAGCGGTCCTTTATCAAAATCTAATTTAAATACCGAATTAAACAGAATCTTAGAAATCGCCTATAATAATGGCTTTCCCAAAAACCTCATTTTGAATATTTTAAATAAAAAACAAAAACAAAATATCAACAACTTAATTTTTCCCTCAAATAATAATAAATTAGCTTCAAATTATTGTACTCTAACATACATCGGTCATCCTTCCGTCACAATAAAAAACGAATTAAAATCACACAATATTTCAGTAGCCTTTAAAACTAACAATACATTACATAAATTCATTAATAATACCAAAGACAAAACCGACAAAAACAAAAAATCAGGAGTCTACTTGTTAGAATGTGGAGACTGCCCTATGATATATGTTGGCCAAACCGGACTCAGCTTTGAAGAAAGGATAGCTGAACACCAAAAAAGCTACATTAACCATAAGACAACATCTACATATGCCAATCACCTCAGGGAACATAATCACAACCCCAACACCAACTTCAAAATTTTACACGGATGCGCTAGAAGCAAGAAATTAAACCTCCTTGAGCAGCTGGAAATTAACAAATATAATCAACGCGGTTTGATACTCAATGATCAAACCGACGTAAATAATTCACCACTATTAAATCTAGGTCTATAAATTGTAATGTGTAAAATTGTAAATGTCTTCATTAATTATGTCATTCGGTTAAATCATAAATATTATATTAAATTACACTGTTACGCACACCCCCTCCACAATGATTTAGTATATAAGCAACGATTGTAGTTTAATGTAATCATTACTCATCTGCCTGATGAAGCCACTGTGTGGCGAAACAATTGTCGCAGTGTTCGACATTAAAAACTGTGAAAATTCTCAAACGATCGTGTTTTATTTCCTACATATTATCATTATAGTTTTAACAAAATTGATGAACACCATAAAATGATAATGGAGATATTTTGGAAATTCGGAAATAATCGTCAAAATTGAAGAAATGAATTAAATTCATGGAAAATTACCAAACATTATTTGAAAATATTATTCAAATAATTTAAACACTTTAATCGATTACAGAAAATATTTATTGCATAATCTGTTTTATCAAAATTTTATTATTTGTAAAAATTACAAATACCCGTGTAATTGTGAAATTCATGAGTTTTGGATGAAAATTTTACAAAATGTATTGAAAGTTGAATTAAATCATTTATTTATAGAAAACCTCAAGATTTATTAAAGCAACATATTTATGAGTTATCATTAATATTAGTATTTTATATAAGCAACGATTGTAGTTTCATGTAATCATTACTCATCTGCCTGATGAAGCCACTGTGTGGCGAAACAATTGTCGCAGTATTCGACATTAAAAACTGTGAAAATTCTCAAACGATCGTGTTTTATTTTCTACATATTATGGAATATCACCAAGTAACAGCCTCATCTATCCAATATAATGATAATACTGACTAACAATAATAATATTGCCTGTCAGTACAGGGTGCCCGTTTTTTGTGCGGCACTATGGGGATCTGTCTCGATTATTTGACAAAATAAAGAAACGGTTAAATGAGGGCAAAGTTGCGTATTTTAGTGCTTACTGATAATCTGCTTTCACATTTTAAATATCTTCAATTGTTTCGATGTTATTTGAAAAAAAACTTAAATTTTTCATATTTAAAATTTGCCTATATCTCCGTTATTTTTAATCTTATTCCAAATTTGTAAAGACATTCTCAACGCAATTTTTTATTACTCAACTTATAATATGTATCGTTGCCTAAATAGTGGCAACGATACATATTATAAGTTGAGTAATAAAAAATTGCGTAAAAAATGATAACCAATCATCAATAGTCTATATTTTAAATAACATTTTAACTACTGCTTAGCAATTTGATATTGGTTGATTGCCATGGCAACTTGAACAACTACAATAATTAAACAAAAACTAACGTGTAGCATATCGTTGAAATCAGAAATAAAAATGCATTTCAATGATGTGCGTAAATTTGTATGTTTCCATAAAAAAAACTAAAAGTTGAGTGTATAAAACAAACACGAATCGCTTCGAATATTTTAAACGTTAACCTATCAAATGGTTAACGTTTTATACGCGTGACGCATGAAGTAAAATTTCAAGTTTAGAAAAGCCCCGTAAAGTGTAAAGTTTAAAAAATACTAGCCTTTATTTTGTTCGGTTGGTTGACAAATTGACAAATGTTTGAAAATGTCATAATTATAGTAATTCACTTAACGTTACATAAAATGTCTAAATATATCAAAATCGATGTCATAATCGACTAAATACGTCGAAAGTCACACAAAATGTCATAATATTAAAAAATTATTAAAGAATCAACAAATTATGATAATAATTGCAATCATCTTTATTTCTAAATAATAATAATGGAAATTAATAAATTCTGATCAATTTATCAAAATGTCATATCATTAACATTTTCAGAAATTGATCAGAATTTATTAATTTTTTGATGAATGTATCTAAAAAAAATTGTGTTTAAAATCAATGGAAATATTGAAATTTTGTACAAAACGACGGATTTCAAAATATGTCAAATGTTATGTAAAATGTTTCAATATGTCGGATTGAACAACAAAATGTCAAAATATCTCGGATTTTACGCGAGTTGTCGAAATATATCATAATCGACGAATTATGTCAAAGAATAATTTACAATTAATAAACTAGCTATTTTTATCAATTTCAACGGTTTATTTAAACTAGATTTTTAGTTTTCTGCATTTTAAAAAATTACTCAGATTTTTAGTTAACTTTAAGCAGCAACTTTAATTTAACACAATCAATCTATTAATATTTTTTTCAACGTTTGCAATAGTTATACATTTCTTGAAAACGTCTCTTAATTTGATTTAATTCGCACTCTTTCTTACTTATCTGTGACTTTTTTTGTAAAAAAAAAAACAGATTTTGAAATACTTAGGTTAGGTTAAGTTGGATTTTGTTAATTTAGGTTGGGTTGGGCTAGGTTAGGTTAGATTAGGTATTTGTATAGAATTTGAGCAACTGTAAGTTCGTACAAGTAATATAAAATTTTGTTTTGTTGATTTTTTTGTGATTTTGTAAATAAAATCAAATAATATAAGCACTAACAAACAAATATCGTATGTTCAATAAGAAAAACCTCTAGAGTGCCATGACAAATATTGTAAGTTGGCAACAGTGACATCATATATTATAATTATCATGTTTGACGTAAACTTAAATTTTAAAATAAAGAAATCATGGCACTCTAGAGGTTTTTTTTTATTGAACATATGATTCAAATAATATAAATAGGAGCAAATGTCATTTCACTCAAAGTTTATCACTTCTGTTTTTTCTAATGTCACAATAAATGGTAGTAATTTGTTAATATTTGTGAATATTTTCTAAATTGTTTTTTTTTTCTACATTTACTCGATTTTTTTTAAGGCGCAAAATATACATTTCCGCATAATTATAGCAGCATAATACTTGCTATAACCATAACTTTTATTCAGATTTAAATATTTTTGAGTTAAAAATATATCGATTTTTTAAATTAAATTCACTTGGTTTTGTTTTACTTATATATTTTTTGTTTCAATTTCTACTAGTTTCGGCCTAATGACATTATCAAGAAGTGAGTCATTTGGCAAAACCAATATATTTTTAGAAATGTTAAAAATAACAAAATTACCTAATTAATTATCATAATTTTACAATAGAGTCTAAAATGTTTAATTTGTATAAACTTAAAAAGGCACAATTTTTATACATGCTTGGATTTTTTTACATCAATTTCCTAATATGTATTATTTCCGTCAATTTACTCAATTCGCAATTTTTTTATGTCAAAGTCATTATTTTTCAATTGATAACTAAATAAGTTAATTTGACGCATTGTATTATTCATGGGCGTAGGCAGGATTTTCACTGGGGGGTATTATGTCACTTTTTTACAAGGCACACTAATTAAAATTTCCGAAATATATAATATTAAATTGAAAGTTTTTTTTTTCGACAAAAATATTGAACAAAAACAAAACATTGGGCATTATTGGATTTAGAAAAATAATGTCTAATTTAATAAAATTATAAAAATATAGGCAGCCATTTAAAAATGTTGGCTATTATTTTATCAATATTGATGTCATTTTTAGTTTTGAAACGGCTATTGACATTGGTTTTTAGTTCAATAAAGACGGTCAATAAATAACAGAGTTATGGGGTTGGGCGTTTCTTATTGAACACCCGTTATTTTAGGAGTCTACATTTTACATTTTATTTACACTTTAAAGTTACTACAAAAGTATATTAATTCTTAATAATCTTTGTAAATTTCATCAAAATTCGATAAATTTTTAATTGTACTGAATTTAAAATCGAACCTATATACTTTAAATTTCTGTAATTTTATTTCTACTTGTTACATTTTCTTAAAAGTTAATACAAAGTATATTCATTTCTCAATGATATCTGTAATCATCAACTTGCCATTATCAAACAGAGTGTTCTCTGTTTGATAATGGCAAGTTAAATTGCCGAAACTGCAGTCACGAAAATAAAAATAGTGTGTTATACAAACAAAGTTAAAGTGTTTTATTTCATTGAATTAACATGTATAACGAAGTAGAAGCCTCCACAGTTTATAATTTCATCAAAATTCTATCTAATTTTAATTGCTAAGTAGACACGCATTTTCTAATATTAAAAATTCTATATGTATATTGTATTTTAAGTGTGTGCATTTTTATTTTCAAGTGTACACAAATAATTTAATAAAATGTATTTCAAATATAGATGCTGAACATTGATTTGCGCTTATTGTAATATTGAACAGATAGAGCAAGTATATTTCTATAAAAAAAAAATTATCCACTCTATTTGTTTTTACTTCTGATTTTACAATTAAAAAAACTACAAAATAGGATTGCGATTAATGTCTAAAAAGTTTTCACTCTTAGACTAAGCATGAAGTAATATTTCGAGTTTAGAAAAGTCTAAAAATTTGGATTTGCCAACAAATACAAATTTTCAGTAACATTGATTTAAAGCACATATGGGCAACCCCCGGCCCGCGGGCCGGATCTGGCCCGCTGTAAGATATGATCCGGCCCACGAGACATTTTGAAAAAACCCAATTCAAAAAATATTACATTAGGTACTTATACTCACGGGGGTGACAGTGAGGCGGCAAACATCAAATTCTTTGATGTTTGCCGCCTCACTCTTTGATAATCGCCGCCACTCGACTTGCTCGATGAAATTCTTTGAGGTTTGCCGCCTCACGGGCGACACATCAAGAGATTTATTGCTTCTCAATTATTCTAAACTAGTTTATTCCAGATTATTCGTTCATTTTGCCTATATAAGCGGGTGGATGGCCGGAACGTTAGTTCAGTTCTATTTGAGCTACCGAGGTGATAACTTGGACAAGCGATATCCTAGCGAACTGCTCGAGCCGTCAACTTGCTTTGTGACTTTGTGTGCATCTTGAATGGTTACTAACTATAGTTTGTTATTAAGTTTATTGAACGAAAAGTAAACAAAAATGATGTCTGGTGGAAAGAAACGAAAAGTAAATACAGAGGGTCGCCATTTTCAATAAAAATGGACTGAAGAATTCTTTTTTATCTTGCACAATGGTAAACCTATTTGTTTGCTGTGTAATGAATCCATTTCAGTAATGAAAGAATTCAATATAAAGAGGCATTACTCAACTAAGCATGCTACGCTGTACTCACTGACAGGACAATTAAGAACAGACAAAATCCAGAAGCTTACCGCAAATTTGGAAAAACAGCAACAAATGTTTCATAAACAAAGAACACAACTTGATAATGTTGTGAAAGCTAGTTTTATAGTTAGCTCAAAATTGGCAAAGGCATTAAAACCATTTGCCGAAGGAGAATTTATCAAGGAGTGTATGTTAGTAGTTTGCGGTATTATGTGTCCTGAAAAGAAAAAAGAATTTGAAAAAATTAGTTTGTCAAGACGAACTGTTATTCGACGTATAGAAATGATGGCTAATGATATAAAAACAACATTGACTGACCGTATGGCTGGTTTTGAATCATTTTCCATAGCATTAGACGAGAGCACCGATTTGTCTGACACAGCTCAACTGGCTATATTTATTCGAGGTGTTGATAAGGAGTTCACTGTTACTGAGGAATTGCTTGCTTTACAGCCGCTAAAAGGAACCACTACAGGAGAGGATATTATTATTGAAGTTCAAAAGGTATTCACAAGTTTTGGCTTGCCATGGTCAAAATTAATTGGAGTATGCACTGATGGTGCACCTTCTATGGTCGGCTTACGTAAAGGTTTCATCGGAATTTTGAATGAAAAAGCAACAGAATTAAATGTGCAAAGAGATGATTTGATAGTCCTTCATTGCATTATCCACCAACAGAACTTGTGTTCTAAGTCCATTCGACTGCAGAATGTTATGAATGTGGTAGTAAAAACCATCAACTTTATTCGATCCCGAGGGCTTAACCATCGTCAGTTCAAGGCGTTTTTGGATGAAATATCAGCTGAATATAACGACGTAACATATTATTGTGAAGTCAGGTGGCTGAGCAAAGGAAAAATGTTTAAACGGTTTTACGAGCTTAGAAATGAGATAGCAGACTTTATGAAAATAAAAGATAAACCACTATCTAAACACATATCCATTTTGGGTCACTTAACCAAAATGGATATGTGACTTAGCATTTCTGGTCGATCTTACAGGCTATTTGAATGATTTAAATTTGAAACTTCAAAAACAAGGACAGTTAGTAAATGATTTGTACAGCCATTTAAAATCGTTTCAGATCAAACTACGCTTGTGGGAGTCACAGATGCTGTCTGGTAACAGTTACCATTTCAACACGCTCTCTGCGTATGAAAATATTGCTTATGCTCAATATGCTGAAGAACTCAAGTTACTGTCGGAACAATTTTCGAACAGATTTTGCGACTTCAGAAACATGGAAGACTGTATCAGTTTATTTGCTACTCCTACAACATATATTGTACAAAATGCTCCAATACACTTACAAATGGAGTTGTTCGAGATTCAAGAAAACTCACTCCTAAAATCCAAATTTGAAGACGTAGAGTTGTGCGATTTCTACAAAAAATACCTAGAAGAAGACAATTTTCCGCAGCTTAGAAAATTCGCAAGAAGATTGATTAGTGCGTTTGGCAGTACTTATAAATGCGAACAGTTCTTTTCATTGATGAATGTTAATAAATCAACACATCGTACAAGACTGACTGACGATAATTTGGAAAATTCTTTACGTCTTTGTGTCAGTGGAATTAATCCAAATATCGATGGATTACTTTCCCAAATTCAAGCTCAAGTGTCTCATTGATTTTGGTGTATTTAACTTTCGTAGTTTGTAACAATTGCAAATTTAACGATTTAATTATAACGTCCAATTTTTATAAATTTCATTTTGTTATTTTAATAAATTGTACTATAATAACATTGTCGTATTATTTCATGTCTAATATCTATCGCAAAAAAATTATCACTACTTTAAAATGCACTAAGTACTTTTAAACTCTGCCCGCGAACGTATTTGCACGCTAAAGTTTGGCCCTCAACATGTCAAAGGTTGCCCATACCTGATTTAAAGTGAAGTTTAAATTGATGTATCGATTTGTTATTTTATGTTTTTATAAAACAGCTGATTGTAATAATATTGTCACGTAAATTTTAATAACAGTTACAAAAATACAATTTGCACTATTTAATAACTATAAATATTAAATCTAAAATATCTGGTATCGAAAATCATCGATACGATATAATCGATATTTAATATCCATACTTTTTTTGGGATCGGAATAGGGGTGTTCCGATATGGTATTTATCTACTTTTCGAAACTTTAGACCTCGATGAATTCTTAAATGATCTAATGTCGCAAAAAACAGTTAGATGTATTTTTTTCTTTCATACAATGTTTTCATTTTTGTTTTCAGATTTTAATTCAGAATTAGCTTGTAGTTGCAACTATAGTCACTGTAAAAGATAAAATTTAAGTAGTAAAAATTAACCACCGCTTTCAATTAACGTCTATTGTTAATAGAAAGCTTCGAAATGCTCTACTAATAATAAATAAAGCTTTTTGAAGCGTTATTTATCATCATTCTTGATAATGGCATTAAGCCGAAACTAGTAGAAAATAAAATACATATAAGTGAAACAAAACCTAGTAAATTTATTTTACAAACCGCTTTATGAAGCTGCTAAATCTGTCTACTGTTAGATCTTAATAAGCTCTAGTAAATCGATAGTTTAAAATTTGATTTGACTGTATATTTATAGCCTACAATTGTTTTGAAATTATCTACTAACTTCTATTAATAAGGTAATAAGTGTTTTAATATTTCAAAATACAATACATGCAAATTTTATAAGTTTTATGAATACTTGTGTTTTAAATTTTATTTTAAAAATTTTCTAGTAGTGATAATAAATTATAAATTAATTGCTCTGTTCGATATATTTTATAGTAATGAAATAAAGTTTAATCGTGTTTCAATTCAGTTAACTTTTGGGATTTCTCAAGGAACACTCTCTGAGCCAATATAATTTATAGTGTTAATGATTTAAACTTTTTTCCAGTGTTTCCACTCCTTGGTTAAGCATGAAGTAAAGTTTCGAGTTTAGAAAAGTCTGAAAATTTGGATTTTCCGGCGCGTGAACGGAGCGAGTCGCGATGGCAAATCAAAATTTTCAGTCTTTTCTAAACTCGAAATTTTACTTCTTGCGCCAGGCTTATAAAAGACTAATTTATTGCAAAGATCAAAATACACTGCTTAGGATGTATACATTTACTTTTGCAAGAATGTAAAGTTTATTAAGTTGTTTGTATTGTACATTTACTACTATAATTTAGGAATAAATTATATTATATTTGTATTCCCTCTGTCATTTCTGGTATAATAATTACAATTCTAATATTGTTGTGAATATGTCTAGCGAACATAATTAAAAGATAAAATGACATTTATCTGTTTTCATATTAACCAAACGCAAATAAGGATTAGCTGAAAAAAATACTACACCTTTTGATACGAACATGCAATGTTTTAATTATGTTCAATATTGTATTCCATTTTGTAAAATCTTAACCTAAATTATAATTCAACTTGTTCGGTATATGTAAAATCATTAATACACGTTAGTGCATGATTACGGAGTAAATTCCTTTCGTAGATAACTTATTTAAAGCGTGTTTTTCCTGGAGAGATTACTTTCCGGTTTGCAGTCCGATGTAGTTTTAATCAATAGAACATGATGCTGCAGAAAGTTGAAATGCGGTAACTGTACAGGAAACCGACATACAGAAAACTAATCTCGGCGGATTTACAAGACGGTTGGAACATTAGATTGAGTTCGAAAAATTCCTTTTGTACCGCATTTAACAATAAATACATTCGTACGGTCAGTTTTAAGAAATAAGAGAATTTCCTAAAATTGAGTTGGAAGTATAAGAATGGATAAATTGAAAAAAAAAATTATCGTGGAATGTTTACTAAACAGCTAGATATAGCAGGTACGATAAAAAACAACTATGAGTTAAAAGTGAGAAGAAATAGTTAGCAACAATTAAATTTCTTTTAATATTGTAATACATTGTTAATATTGTAACATTTTTGTTATCACTTTTACAGGACTTTAGGTGATTTAAAAATTTGAGATATTGTTGCATGTGAATAATTACCAAACTGCTGTATTAAACACTACACGATCAAACCAAATGGTCAGGCTTTTCTAAATTCGAAATTTTACTTCACGCCTAATCAAAGAGTGCAAACACTCGTTAAAAATTTCAAATTGAACACTTTTATAACGAATGCCCGAACATTTATTAGTAGGTATGCACCGGGATGTACTTGAAAAAAAAATGCCATGTAAGTTTCGTTTCTAAATTGTGTAAACTGTTTTACCACTGAGAGAAGCACGAGCAATTGCTGTGGTGTGCCATTATAAGGAGAATCTGATTCTCAAATAATATGCAGGGCATTCCATTCAAAGAAAAATCGATTTTGATATTTACTTGAAAATAGGTACACTGGCGACGACACGAAAATATCTAAAATCTTCCGGTTTCTATCTCTTTCCTTAAATGTTGGAGGGTAAGGAGAAAGAGACCAAGCACTCAGGGGGTAATAATCCATTATGAACACTAACCGCATTTTTTGATGTCAATGTCAACCCGATATTAGCAGGTAGTAAGAAGTCCATGTGTTTTCAGCGGGCGCGTAGCGTTATCTTTTGTCCGACTTGGGGTGGTTTTGATAGGAATATTTATTTGATATTTATGAAATTATTTAAAATGTAATAATAATTAATACGACATTTATAAAATAAAGTCGAAATTATGTCTACGTGTACAATTTTAGGTCAATAGAATTTTTTAAAACGTATCTGAAGTTTACATCTCGGTAAATATTGATCATCACATCTAAACGTTATATATTTTAACTTTACTGTAAATCAGTGGTTTATACGCGTGGCGCATGAAGTAAAATTTCGAGTTTAGAAAAGCCCCGTGAAAATTTTTCTCGGGTCGCTGCGCGACCCTCGACAAATTTTCTACACGGGGCTTTTCTAAACTCGAAATTTTACTTCATGCTTAGTCTGGGAGTAGACAACACTCGTTCTTACAAGTTTTAAATTGAAGGATCACTCTACTAAGTTTACTAAGTTTTTTACCATTTTACAAAGGTTACAGCTCGAAGGACCAATCATGGTCTTCGGAAACCAAAAGACTACAGGGAATCGAAGTTTTTTTACAAGAAAACAACGAAAATCTGAAGGTTTACAGCATGGATAAGAAAGAACACATCTAATTTTGAAAATAATATCGAAATTGGGTTGGTTTTCAGTGCATTTTAAACTTTACTTTAAATCAGTGTTTTATACGCGTGGCGCAAGAAGTAAAATTTCGAGTTTAGAAAAGCCCCGTAAAACCTTGTCTCGGGTCGCTGCGCGACCCTCGACAAATTCTCTACGCGGGCTTTTCTAAACTCGAAATTTTACTTCATGCTTAGTCTGGGAGTGGAAGACACTCGTTAGTTTAAAATAAATCACAATTGGTAAAATATGTATCGTTGGATGCCCGTCTTCAGGGGTGATATGTAAGCAAATTATGGGTCTTAGGAGTTGTCACATAAGTGAGTTACTCAAGGCACTCTTTACGAAAACAAAAGATTAACATTTTACATATAAAATGTACAAAGTGAGAAACTCGATGTCTCAGCTCTATTAAAAGAGAAGGAAAACCCATAGAAAAAATCTGAAAAGAGGTTCATAAATGGGATTGAGTAAGGTTCATTTTAATCCAAAATTACATATTTTTCTAAATTTTGAAACTGAAGTAATGACGTCATCGAATATTTTTTCCCCAGAAACATACCTATATTTTTGAATATTTCAAAAGAGCTAATTTTTCTGAACTTTGTAGAGAAAAAAATTTGCTATCTTCTTTCATTAAAAAATTAAAAGCAAACTTGAAAAAAAGTATTATCAAAAATTCCAAATTGTCACGACTTAAACAAGTAGCCTTTGGAAGCAAATAACAAAGCCGCATCTGTCAAAAATTAAACTAATGGTTGACAAATATTGTTTTGTTGTCATTTGATTTTAGATTTCGGATTTTTTTATCGTTTTTCATTTTCATATAATAGAGCTGAGACATCGAGTTTCGCTCACCTTGTACAATAAACTATAAGTGTGATACATCATTGAATTTAGGAAAAAATACTCTTACAAAAAATATGAAAATCCAAAAGAAAATCCAGAAAACGTGAACGCCATCTGCTCCCAATAGCATTGTCGATGATACTCACAGAATGACTATTATAAATGTCGATTGTGCATTTTGAAATCCAGAGAGAAACTGATGTTCTATAACCATTTTAGTAGTCAAATGTAATTTTCATATAAATTGACGATGTGAACGCCATCTGCTGCCAATTTTTGAATAGTATCGTTACAGCTATTGACAGCAGATGGCGTTTACGTCGTTATTTTATATGTAAATTACATATCAGACTATTAAAATGAATAAAGATGGTTAGTTTTCTTCTGGATGTTAAATTGCACTATAAATTGGCAATTTTAATAGTCATATGTAATTTATATTTAGGTTGACGACGTGAACGCCATCTACTGCCAATAGTCTTGTCTATTGTACTCACAAAATGACTATTATAAATGTCAATTGATTGTGCATTTTAAAATCCAGAAGAAAACTAAACATCTATAACCATTTTAGTAGTCATGTGTAATTTACATATGAATTGACGATGTGAACGCCATCTGCTGCCAATTTTTGAGCAGTGCTATTGACAGAAGATGGTGTTCACATCGTTAATATATTTTATATATATATATATATATATATATATATATATATATATATATATATATATATGTATCACTGTTTCTTCGGGTTTGGTCCCGCGTATTTTCTTGGCTCTGGTCCATTTTATTTTTAATTCGACGTTTCGATGACGTCGCAGTCATCATCGTCAGGAATAACTATCAAAATTCCATTGCTCTAGCAACCACTTGTTTGACTTTTACGTACTACTTGATGCGTAAATTTCTTATTTGGCTTCGTGTTACTCTTCTGTTTTGTTCTTCTAATGATGTAGTAGTGACAATTTCAATATTATTTTCGGAAGAAACAGTGATACATGTTACGCCCGCGAAAATCCACGTTTTAACATAATATATATATATATATATATATATATATATATATATATATATATATATATATATATAACTTGCTTGAGTTTTTTTGTAAGTGCAATCGGATCGCCCACACATAAATTATCCAAATTTATAGCAAAACAATGGCAACCTTTTTCGGAACAAATGCACTCATTTGTAAAAAACTCTTCTCATCTCCTGGAAATTATTCACGATATTAAATTGGACAGTGACGACCTCCTTATCAGTTTCGATGTTAAATCCCTATTCACAAAAGTACCCATAAAAGAAGCTCTAAAAATAATAGAAGAGAAACACAGTCCTCCGAAGGATATTATGGAATTGGCAAACCTGTGTCTTACCTCTACATACTTTAGCTATAACAACCAAAAGTACAAACAAATAGAAGGTGCTCCGATGGGTTCACCACTATCACCAATTGTAGCTAATCTTTACATGGAGTTTTTTGAAGAAAAAGCTTTGAGCAGTTATAATTTAAAACCAAAACTATGGCTAAGATATGTTGATGACACATTAGTGATTTGGCCTCATGGTAGAAACAATGCAGACATGTTTTTGGACCATTTGAATAGTATTCACCCTAACATTCAATTTACCATGGAAATAGAACAAAATGACAAACTTCCGTTTTTAGATATTTTACTTTACAAAACATCAAATGGCAACCTGGGACATTCTGTTTATAGGAAAAAAACTCACACAAATCGATACCTAAACGCCGACTCACATCATCATCCTGCTCAAATTAGTTCAGTAGCCAAAACATTAATTACACGTTCTTTCAAACTCACAGATCAAAACAACATACTTTCGGAAATAAATACACTCAAATTCATTTTGAAATCAAACAAATTCCAAAAAAACACAATAAACAAACTAATTGAGAGGGCCAATACACCAAAACCTATAAACACTATAAAGACAGATTACACGAACACAATAACTCTTCCTTACATAAAAGGAGTTACAGACAAAATTTCGAATATTTTCAGAAAATTTAACATACACACATCGTTCAAACCATATCTTACGATAAAACAACTTTTACGTAGCCCTAAAGACAAAATTTTCCTTGAAAAACAAGGAATATACAAAATTCCCTGTAAAGACTGCCATAAATCATATATCGGCCAAACCAACAGAAGAATTAGCGTCAGACGAGAAGAACATAAATTAGCCATAAAAAATCACGACCAAAATTCCTCATTATTCTAACATAAATTTGATACAGACCATAACATAGATTTTGAAAATACTTCGGTAATTAGTTCTATCCCAAAATTTGAAGAAAGAATCGTACGTGAAGCCATAGAAATAGAAAAACATCCTTTGTGCCTCAATAAACGAGATGATGGCACAAGATTACAAACCACATGGAAACCTTTGATGAATATTATAAAACAACAAAAAAATGACTTGCCTCCAATATCCAACAATTTTCGGAATATTCAGACAAATTCAAGTAATTTCAATAATGCAGATACATCGGACACAAATCAAGAAATTTTAGCACCTTCTACATCGAGTGGACCAATAACACGCAGCAGATCTAGACTACAAGTCCCTAGTTTACAAAACAAATGTACTGACAGTGAACGTGACATCCATCACTCAGTATACAAAAAAGCTCCTGAGGATGGCAGAAGTGATGCTGCCGAAACGTAGAGCGCAAATAAACCAATCAACGCGAGAAAGCAGCCCAAAAAACTCAAGCAAGTTATATTTTGCTCGCGAAAACCTAAAAATAAATATATATATATATATATATATATATATATATATATATATTCATTATAGCACTTTTTCCGTCATTTAAAGAATTGATGATTGTCGTACTAAACGTATTTCACTTGCTAATTGGTTGGTCGCACATGAAGTAAAATTTCGAGTTTAGAAAAGCTTAATTTGTCTCAGTCGCTCTACTGCGCTACGCCCGAGCCAAATGTTCAGGATTTTCTAAACTCAAAATTTTACTTCACGCTTAATCTGGGATTGGAAACACTCGTTAGATGATCAATCATAACCAAGGTTGTTATGATTAAAACACTTTGTTTTAAAACAGTGTTTTTTGTTCAAGATTTCAATTTGAATCTTTAAACGAGGGTTGACCACTCCCAGACTAAGCATGAAGTAAAAAAAAAAAAAGCCTGAAAATTTGGATTGGCCGCGTAGCGAAGCGGAGCGGCCAATCCAAATTAGGCTTTTCTAAACTCGAAATTTTACTTCATGCGCCACGCGTATAAAACACTGAAATATCGTAAAGTTTAAAATATACGGCTTTAGCAATCTAATATGTAAATGTGGATAGAACGTGAGTCAAATTCTGCGCTGAAAAAATTGTTTAAAGCAGTAATTATAGGCAACCCAATAACTCTAACGTATATTAGGTTGCCTATAACTGGTGTTGTAAGTGTGTGTTTTTTGAATTTCACTGTAAATCAGTCTTTTAAGCGTGGCGCATGAAGTGAAATTTCGAGTTTAGAAAAGCCTAATTTGGATTGGCCGCTCCGCTTCGCTACGCGGCCAATCCAAATTCTTAGGCTTTTCTAAACTCGAAATTTCACTTCATGCTTAGTCTGGGAGTGAAAAACACTCGTTTAAAGAATCAAATTAACCGCATTAAAACAACTATTTCCCACAATTTTAAAAAACGCTGTAATTATCGGGATATGTATACTCAAAAGAAAAATGCCCTGTATATTCTGTTTTAAACACGTTTTAAACGTGTTTTAAACATGTTTGAACACGTTTTAAACCCAGATCATAACCTTATTTTACATTTTTTTATTGCTAGATTAGCTTGCTCTATTTAATCGATTTGATTAAAACGTAACCAAATAATACCATTGCATAACATATTGATTAATGAATTAAATTGGTGGAGTCATCAAATGAACATGAACAACCGTTTAAAACGCTATAAATAGAGAAAAAAAGGGAAACTACCTGCTATTCTAACAGATAAAATCATAAATTGTAACATCAACCACACCATAAATTGTGGTTTCTTTTCTTCCATTATACTCCCGCGTTTGTAGAGGGTGTCTCTCTTCAAAATTTGCTGGTTTAGATATAAATTAGATAATTTATTGTTCTTTTTGTATGTATGTAGGTGGCTATGTTTCAATAATTGTTATTGTGTGTTTGTGAAAAGTGATTGTCAAATAAGGACATTTTATTCTATTCTATTTTTATAGGTAATTATAAGATTTGAATTGTTATATATAATTTTGTTAATAATAAACTATTTTTATAGCAATTGTCTATTTGTCCACGCATCAATATTACAAATAGAATAAAATGGATTCACCAAAGAAAATCTACATCCACATTATAAAGCGAGGAGATAACAAATCAGAATTGGCCGCACTATCTATGGATAAAATTGTATGGTTTGGTATACCAGAAGAACTCGAAGATTTAAAGCTACACAAAGAGTTATTACAATTAAAAAGTGTACGCAATAGTCTGACATCAATCGCGAAGGTAGGTGGTTATAGAAAAATAGCAATAACACTTACACCAGAATTGATAAAAGAGTATTTCGACGAGGAGGATAATTTTTGTATTCAGGATTACTATTTAGAAGAATATTTAGAAGATGATACGAATGAATTGACAGCATCTACAAACGAACATTTTTTGTTTAAGCGAATTAAAGAATTAGAGGAACAAATGTTATTAGTAAATAATATAAGTTTTATTGATTCAATATTAAAAATTCCTATTAAATAAGTTTAATTGTAAACAAGAAGCTACATGTTGGATTGATTTATTTGAAAAAGAATGCACTAGATTTAAAATAGTAGATGGAGCTACAAAAGTAGAAGTATTGAAATTGTTTATAGATGGGACCGTATTGGAATGGTATTATGCTAACTTAATGAAGCTGTCATCTGACTGGGATAGTTGGAAAACGTCATTCCTAATTGTGTATGGTAAAAAAAGTTGGCTTTCTATTCGCACTGCATTTAATTACAGAAAAATATTTGGATCTTTAATTGATTTTGTACTTAAGAAAGAACGATTATTGCTTGAGGCTGATAAGGATATGCCAGAATTATTTAGAATCTATCAAATTGTATATAATTTGCCAATAGATGTACAGAATAAACTAGAAAGAGATAAAATTGAGACTGTTGAAGATTTAGTGGAGAAGTTAAAAACATTTAATGATTCATATGTGACAAAAAGAATTTTGAAGAAAAGAAAATAATGGAGGGTAAGAAATTTGTTGAAAAAATTAAATTTATTAATACATCTGAGTCAGAACGAAAACCATGTGTAATTTGTGAAAAACTTGGTTTTAAATATCGTTATCACCCAAGAAAAATATGTAGAAATAAAACTTTGAACAAAATTAATCTGAATGAAACAGACGAAGGTTTTAATAATGGAACATTTAGAATTGAAATAGAAGAAAATGACAACAACCAAAAAAACTAATTTGCCCGGAAGAATCCCCACCATGCTCATTAATTAAAATTAGAGTACTTGTAGACGGACGAAGATTGGTAATGGCAGTTTACGATAATGGGTCTACGTGTTCATTAATTAACGAAAATATTGTAAAGTTGTTAAAGGCGAAATTAAATTATAATAAAAGTATTTTAAAAACTATAAGTGGTGTGGATTTTTGCAGAAGCCGGGCTATCTTACATGTTAAAATAGGAGAAATAGAAGATAAAATAGATTTAGTTGTTGTGAAAAATAATACATTTAATTATGATTTGTTGCTTGGCTTAGATGCTATAAAGAAATTTAAATTGATTCAAGACGAAAACTTAAGAATTAGTCAAAAATTAAACGACAAAGATAGACAGAGAAAAATAACTGAAATGATGTTCAGTAATTATAAATGCTGTTTTGCTAAAAATAAATTTGATATTGGTTTAATGAAAGCAAGTGAAGCAGAAATTAAATTAAAGGAAGATAAATACATTTCAAAGAAACCCTACAGATGTTCTTTTCCTGATCGGGAGGAAATAGAAGCTCAAATTTCTAAACTATTGGAAAATGATTTAATAGAAAAATCTAACTCACCATTTGCATCTCCAGTGACATTAGCGTTTAAGAAGGAAGATGGAAGAAGAACTCGTTTATGTATTGATTTCAGGGAACTAAATAAAATTATTGTTCCTGAATCTCAACCATTTCCTAGAATAGATGATTTAGTAGTGAATGTAGGCGATTGCAGTTGGTTTACTGTATTATTTTATTTATTTTACTGTATTAGACATCAACTCAGCTTTTTGGTCAATACCAATTAGAATGAAAGATCGAAAAAAAACTGCATTTATAACTCAGAAAGGTCATTGGCAATGGAAAGTACTGCCATTTGGTCTTAAGAACTCGCCTGCTATTTTTCAGAGGACATTGGCAAATATAATTAGAAGATATAAATTAGATAAATTCTGTGTAAATTATATTGATGTTATATTGATTTTTTCAAAAACATTTGATGATCATTTAGAACATATTAGATTAGTTTTTGAAGCAGTTAAGAAAGAGGGAATAAAGATGAAATTGACGAAATGCAACTTTGCTAAAAACTCGGTTAAATATTTAGGTCATGTAATTGAGAGTGGTAAAGTTTATCCAATTAAAGATAATCTAATTGCAATCAAAGATTTCGAGCGTCCTTCAACAAAGAAAATGGTTCGGCAATTATTAGGAAAGATTAATTTTTATCATAAATTCATAGACCATTGTACAGAAAGATTAGCACCATTACATAATCTATTAAAGAAAAATGAAAAATTTTTATGGACTACAGAATGTGAAAACAGCTTCAAAGAAATCAAAAGTTACCTATGCTCGATACCGATTTTAGCCATTTATGATCAGGCAAAGGATATTGTTATTGAAGTAGATGCAAGTCGTTCTGGCTTGGGTGCAATATTGATGCAACCTCTAGAAGATGGCATCTTACATCCAGTTGGATATTTTTCTAAGAAACTAACTCCAGGTCAAATGAAGAAAAAAATAATGTATTTGGAATGCCTTGCAATCAAAGAGGCAATATTGTATTGGCAACATTATCTTATAGGTAGAGAATTTATAGTAACTTCTGATCATAAACCGCTTATGAATTTAAAATCAAAATCACGAACCGATGAAGCGATGGGTGATTTGATGCTGTATTTATCTCAGTATAATTTTAAAGTTGTTTATAAGGAAGGAAAAGATAATATTGACTCTCTTTCAAGAAACCCAGTTTTGGAGACGTTTGAAAATTTAGATAATTGCTTAAAAGTGGTGAATATGATACAATTGGAAGAAATAATTAATGATCAAAATTCAATTCATGATGAAATTGTAAGTTCAAATCAGATGTTAAAAGAGGGTGATGTACATTTTAAAATATTAAATAATAGAAAAAGAATTTATGTATCACAAAATTTCGGTTTACATTTAATAAATAAAATTCACACATTTTATGGACACATTGGCAGCAATCAAATAGCTGAAAAGATTCGCTCATTTTACTATTTCAAGAATATGGATGATATGATAATACAATTTTGTAGAAACTGTGAAATTTGTATAAAAAATAAATCTAGATCACGCACAGCAATTGGATTATTGTCAAAATTAGGCCCGGCAAAATATCCGTTCCAGATTATGTCTATAGATACAATCGGTGGATTTGGTGGCAATAGATCTGTCAAGTAGTATTTGCATTTGCTAGTAGATCAATTTAGTAGACATGCATGGATATTAACGTGAAGCAGACAAATTGCTGATGATTTCATTAAATTAATTAATCCAATTACAGAAGGTAATCAAATAGAAATGCTGTTAGTAGATCAATATAGTTCATTAAATTCTACGAAATTTAAAGAATACTTAAAAAGTAAACATGTTAAGCTAATATTTACTTCAGTAGATAATCCACAATCTAATGGACTGAATGAACGCCTAAACCAGACCTTGATTAATAGAATACGTTGCAAATTAAATGGCAATAACGATAAAATGCCTTGAACAAGAATCGCTTAATTATGTGTTAAGGAGTATAATAGTACTATTCATGGCACAACAAAATTTTCACCGGCATATTTGCTATATGGAGATAGGTCTGAGATTGTTCCAAAATTGTTAGAAAGGAAATATAATTTACAAGAAGATAGGGAAGAGGCATTCAAAAATTCGGAAAACAGTTTTAGAAAAAACGAGAAGAAAATAGATCAAAATAGGAAGAAATATGATTTTTCAGAAGGAGATTTAGTCTATGTGTCAAATGGAAATAAATTAAATAGAAACAAACTGGATGAAGTTAGAAGTGGACCTTTTGTTATAAAAAACGAGTTTCCAAATCAATTTATGAAGTAGAATGTAACAAGAAACGAAGAGAAGCCAATTTGTTCCATAGTTGCAAGTTGGTGCCTTACTCTTTTTAGTTGGGAAAAAGAGTTCTCGATCAGCGGAAGTATAAATTAGATAATTTATTGTTCTTTTTGTATGTATGTAGGTGGCTATGTTTTAATAATTGTTATTGTGTGTTTGTGAAAAGTCATTGTCAAATAAGGATATTTTATTCTATTCTATTTTCATAGGTAATTATAAGATTTGAATTGTTATATATAATTTTGTTAATAATAAACTATTTTTATAGCAATTGTCTATTTGTCCACGCATCAATATTACATAGATATTTTGGACAGGCCCTGGTACACTGTAAAAAAACATAGTTCTATGCAAGGCCGTAGCCAGAAGAGGGGAAATGGGGGTTTGGTTGCTCCGCTTCGCGTAGCAACCAAACCAAATTTTTCAGGCTTTTCTAAACTCGAAATTTTACTTCATGCTTAGTCTGGGAGTGGAAACACTCGTTAGAAGTTTCAAATTGAACCTGACACATTGGGAACTAACCTAACCTAGAAACAATTACATACGACAGACTAATCTATCCCTAGCTAAACTATGCTAGCGGTCATTTACCTAAGTCAAATTAGTTGACGACAGATTATCTAACCCAAACCAAGCTAAATTAGGTTTACTATTAGTTACTCAAATCAACTTGGTTAATGGTAACTTAAGTAACTGGCGTCCAATTGAACCTAACTTAACCTAACATAAAAATATTATAGAGTTATATGAGTTGTTTGTTTGTAGATTAAAGTTAGGTTAGGTTAGGTTAAATCTCTAGAATTAGATTTGTTAAGACCAAGACCGTAGTCAAATTGTACATTTTTATATGTAAAAGCGGCTCTGAAAGAGCTAAATCAATATTTTTACCAGTGGGGTATTACCTCGATTTTTTTTTCTAGCTACGGCCTTAGTTCTATGTTGTAGGTCACGTTCGTATGAAAAGTTTAATATTAAATTTATATTTGTAACATTAATAATTTCAGCCACCCTCTATACATAGATCATCAACTTGACAAAAAAAATCGAAAAGTAATGCAAGCGGCCGCCATCTTGTGGTATGGAATTATGAGCTCGAAAATATATAATCCTGATTTATGTATATTATTTCGAAAATGAAGTTCTTTTAATTATTCTATTTAATTTCATTGAATAAGTTGTGTTACGTTTCCTTTTCAATTTCAATTCAATTTGAATTGTCACAATTTTTTTTTATGATACCGAAGATGAATAAAACCGTCTTCATCTCTGACCTCTTTTATTTCCATTTATTTTGATATTTTGCGCTCTTTCTAAGTATTGGTTCAATTTGGTATTAACATTTGGCCAAATACAATTACATTTGGATTATTGACACTAACATTATATGCTAGTACATTCTTACTTTGTGGTGATTTTTTGTCTTGCACTTTGCTCAAAACCTATACAATTATAGGCTTTAAATAAAGATCTGCTAATTTACAACATATCCTGGTTTAATTATAATAAAAGAACAGACAAACTTTCCAAAGAAAATAATTTGAATGAAAAACTTTGCTGAAATAACAACTTTCTGTTAAGATACAAAATTCAACAGAATTTAACAAACACACTTCGTATAACTGGAAACATTAGAAATTCTGCTTACTGAATAGTTGAAAATAATTTTGAATATCTATTAATCCACGATATATTGACAGAGAAATAGAATTAATGGATCGAAAGTGGCAAGAACTTGATACAGCATATAAAAAACAAACCAAATTTGCAAGATTTAATATGTAGTCTTTTAAAATGAAAACATGTTTTTTAGCAGCAAAATCTTAGCGAACACTTGAAATATGTGTTCTGTGGTATGTTGCATACACGTGCTTTTTAAAAATTGTGTCCATTTTAATGATTTTAGTTTTCTCTCGGAGGCCCTACTATTTTTCATTCAGATCAAATGGACTAATGTGTTGGCGATGATTAATATATATTAATACCTATATACTGTGTATGTTGATGTGAACGTAGACAGATGAGGTGTTTGAGCCATGGGCGCCGACAAATTACAAGTGCTTAGAAAAAAATCCTAATGACTTTCCTAATGGATGATTTGGATATTTTTTCAAATTATAAGTTTTAGCTTAAACGGCACCAAAAATGTAAATACAGATTCTGTGGTTCTTTCCTCTTCAAGAAACTATTGAAACTCTAAATGGATTTATCTTCTGTTATAAATACGAAACGTTTCCAATGTTTTGTATATATCGAGTGTTAATTATCAAACGTAACCATAGTGTTATTTAGATTTTATTTATACTTCTAACAATGAAGTTAAATTTTAGGCTTTTCTAAAATGGAAATTTCACTACGTGCGCCAGGCGTACAAAACACTGAAATATTTTGAACAAGGAATGGCACTTGGGGCAATAATAATAAATTCCTTTTTTTTATTTAAATTAAAATATCTGTATAACCAAGTGTGCCATGACGAATAGTATATACACAAAAAATGTTTGGTTTTTAATTTTGCACTACTTTGAAACACTGTTTGATATTTTAAAAATATTTTAGAGTGCTTTTATATATATGGGCATTTCGAACGCGAGGCGGAGTGGGAGCGGGCGCAAGCGTTTGCGTTTTAACACATGGGTTTATATGAGAAATCCAAGGGGGTTAGATCGGGTAAAACAAAAGTTGTTTTCTTGAAGATTTACATCTTCTTCGAGTGCTTGGGTGATTACGGGGACAATAAGATCTAACTACAACTAACGATCGCCAGCCAAATTGCCTTCAACAAAAAGTGGTCCGATAATGTGGTCGCCTAAATGGCCAGCCCAAACCTTCAATTTTTGGGCGTTTGAGTGCGATTTTTACTGAAAATATCAGGGTCGTTATCACTCCAAAATGAAAACAAAATCATGGTTGCATAGATAATAAAAGCATCTTCAAAATGATGTCACTCAATTCAGAGGTGGCTGTGGTTGCCAGAAGGACGAAGAAATAATTTTGAAAGCAATATAAAAGTTGCTCCTCCTTTAAGTAAAAATTGACCTGTCTCAGCATTTTTTCCAAACTTGTACCGAATCGAAGATGTTATGAGGGTGCAACTTTATATTGGGACACCCTGTATATTAAATCACGAAAAGGATAGTACGTGTTTTTAAACTGTTATTTATTTTTTGTAGATTAAAAACGTTTTCTCTGCGGCCTGAAAACTGTTTTCGGTATAAAAATATCTTGAATTTAATAATATTCCTAAAGTTTTTTTTAAATTTAGTGCCAATTATTCATATCATAAAATGTACACATGCCTTAGCCCAAGTTTCATTTTATTCGGTTTTTAAATAACCGAGATTATAGTTCTTGATATTTTCTGCTATAATTCTTATAATAGAAAGAATAAACATGTTTTGTTTAATGCACTAGATTATAGTAATCACATAATTTTTTTCATTATTCTTAAATATTTGATAACGAAGATACACGCAGTTAAACTCAACCGTTTTGAAAAAATAGTGCATGAAAAAACACTACCTTTTTTGTAAACACTCGTTAAACATGTATTATTTTTGCAAATAAAATTATAAAAATATTTTAGCATATGTAGAAATGATGTATCTTATATGGTTTAAATTTGAAAAAAATGTACTCCACCAAATTCAAAATATTTAACTTCAAAGTAAAATGCATCGCATGTGTTTTTAAACTGTTATTTATTATTTATATTTTTTGTAACCGTTTTTGTTGTTATTGCGTTTTATATACTTTGGTCTGACAACTATATGACTTCATTTTATTTGACTATTTTTTATTACCAACCCATACATATTGTGATATTATCATGACGTAGTTAGGAATGTTAAATTATGTATTATTAATATTTAAGCTTCAATTATATACTGATAATTAAAGGACGTAGATTCATAATACAATAAACATATTATTATTTATTATATATTGAAAATCAGGCCGTATTCACGTATTGTAAAGTTTCATTCGTTTTAATGCATAAATGATAAAAGTCGGATAATTCCTTCGATTCCGTACGCGAAATTTTAAATTTACCGTATATTTTAATATACCCTCACAATCTAAGTTTACAAATCAAGTAGTAAACGCGCTTTGACTGTGATATTGAGGAATAACATGTACGGTAAATTTAACATTTCGCGTACGGAATCGGGGGAATATTTGAGCAGATCTTTTAAAATAACGTCCTCTTGTGCAAAATCCAAATAAAGGTTAGAAGAAAAATATATTCACATTTGGAAATATTTACTTAGTGCGTATGTATGACTGTTCTTATAATAATTTACAGCAGGATTTGAATTCCCTCAGCCGTTGGTGTACTTTAAACTACCTAAAGTTGAAATAATAATAAAATTAAAACCCAGAGAAGTTATTTTCTGTCGAACACGCAATTGAATCATACATGCTACATGGTACGAGATCTTGGTATTACCTTTAATAGCTGTTGAAATTTTACCAACTATATCGATATAGTAACATCCAAAGCATCTCAGATGTTGAGGGTTATGAAAAAACGATGCAGACATTGTAATAATACAATCAGTTAAGTCAAACCTTATGTTTCCCTAGTTCGACCTCACCTTGAATACTGGTCACCAAGTACACAATCTGGAATACATCAGTTAGAACGCGTACAACAGACATTTCTAGGTTCATATTATTTAAGTTTTATCCCGATAGGTTATATACTGAAGTACATACTATTACCTAGTACCTATTACCCATACTATACTCTGATGATAAATATGTTTTCGGCTGTTTGCGAAACTTTTCCCTAATAGCAATCTCTAATTCTGCGTCCGAATTGCACCGTTGCGCCGACCTTTTAGTGACTGTTTTAATGAGCCAAACACATACAAATTTCATGGTGACAAGTTGGGATTGTTAGGCGGGTGTACTAAGACTTGGGGTCAGCATTATCATGACACTACTTGTGAGCATTCCTGGATGTTTATTCTTAATGGTGACACATAACCGTTTCAAGATATCTAAATATCGCCCAGCGGTAAAGTTAAGACCAGGAGGGCTATTCACAGCACTAATGCAATTTGTCATCGGTGCAAAGCCGCGCTGAAATGACGTGATTTTACTCTATATGATTCAGTAAATTCTTCCTTAAATGACGTAATTTCAGTGCGCCTTCTCACCGATAACAAATTTCATCGATGTTGTGAATAGCCCCCCAGGTTCTTTAAAATGCAAGAGTATAGACCCTCGTAATAAAAAATCACCATTACTTTTGTTGCCAAACACTAAATAACATCACGCATATCATTTTGCTACTGATTTTTCATTATGGATGTCATTATATAACTCAGTAACAATGCTTAAAAAGGAGCTAAATGCATTTTTTATAAATGTGTTACTAGTACTTAAACAAAAAACTTAAATTGCGACGAAGGCACCGATATCCCGATTAAACGTTTTCTATTAAACAACCCATATAGGTTATGTTCAATCTCAATAAAATTGACTTTGTTCACGATAATCTTATAATATGTGCTTTATTTATTTGTGTGGGCAGCATAAATGGGGTACATTTAACACTAAAGAACATTAAACACAGGATTTACGTGATAAATGTGTTTTTTTAACACGAATATAAATAATTGCCTAGTTGCCAGTAATAGCGCTGTGCTAGTCAAATCAGCTTTTTTAATCTTACATTTGACCATGGTGGTGATGACGTTGTCGACGCCATTTTGTTAAAGTACGAAGTGACGCGTCAACATCTAAGCCGTTTTCACTAGTGTAACCCGCGTAAAACGCGTTTGTGAACAGAGATTATTCTTAAATCGGTTAAACAATTGTGCTTCTATCCATCCCGAGTGTTTCTTAAAGCGGGACAAACGTTAACACCGTGAAAACTGTATCCAAGCGGAAAAGTTCGTTTTTTGTGCAAAGAGCATGATTCTATGTAACTAAAGGGTAGACTGTGTGAGTATTATTTATTGTTGAACGATTATTCATATTTGTGTTAAAGTGGAATTAACTCTATTACAAATTCAAATCATAATACCGCAATCTGTCATCATTTATCTGTCAAATTATTATGAAACAAAACCGACCATTAAGACTGACGCGTATTGATAAAGATATATAATAAATGCTGTGTTGTATATTGTTGTTGTCGTAAACAAAGTATAGTGTATAACTCGCATATAATGGCTATTAATCACTCGAACGACTTGTTCCACTCGCCTTTTGCTCATTCCGCAAAGCTCGTTCTTGTCATTAATAGCTATCACTATATGTTCGTTGTACAATATAGTGTTGTTCACGACAATCTTATAAAAAGTGCATTTTTTAATTGTGTGAGCAGCATAAATGGAGTGCATTTAACACTCAAATACATCTAACACGGGATTTGCTTCTTTTGTCTTACATTTGACCATGGTGGTGATGACGTCGTCGACGCCATTTTATTAAAGTACGCGTCAACATTATCTCGCGTCAACATTATCTCCGTTCTCAAACTAGTGAGCGTAAAACGCGTCTGTAAACATAAATCATTCTCAAATCGGTTAAACAATTGTGCTTCTATCCGTCGCTCCATCCAAACCAAAAAGTTCGTTTTTCGTGCAAAGAGCGTGTTTCTAGGTAACTTAGGCAGAAGGATAGACTGTGTAAGTATTATTTATTGTTAAACGATTGTTCATGTTTGTGTTAAAGTGGAATTAACCCAATTACGCATTCAAATCATAATACCGCAATCTGTCATCATTTATCTGTCAAATTATTATTAAACAAAACCGACCATTAAAACTGACGCGTATTTGATAAATATATATTATAAATGTTGTGTTATATTATTCTTGTAAACAAAGTATAGTGTATAACTCACATATAATGGCTATTAATCACTCGAACGACTTGCTCCACTCGCCTTCGGCTCGTTCCTCAAACATCGTTCTCGTGATTTATAGATATCATTATATGCTCGTTATATAATATACTATTGATTTATTCAATGCAAATTTAAAATCTATTCGATCCTTTTTAAACCTGAGTTATTAGATTTAAGCTACTTATAAGTTTTATACTTTAACTATTGTAATTGTGTTTATATTTATGTGTTTTTGTAAATGGCTTCCGTTGATTTGACAAATAAACAATTGACGTCTCTGATACGTTATTGTATGGGTGGAAAAGCAACATATTCTTCCGAGGCCTGAAACTTTTGCAAGTAAATTTTTAATATAAACAGGTTTACAGATGTTACTAAAGATATAAACAATAATTTAGGCTAAGTATTTTCGGAGAATTAGGTTTTTTCATAACATTTCAGTTTCGAGCGTTTTTACCGACTACTTTTTTAAAGTTACAAAAATTAGCGACGGCCTAAATTAAAACTAACATTACAGTAATTGTATATTTTTTAAAATCTTAGTAATAATCGCTATAAAATTTTTATAAGAATATTTAGTTTGGTGAATTTCTTACTTTCTTATTTTAAAACGCAATATTTCCTAAAACTCTTCTTTGATTGTAATTTTTCGAAAAGATATCGATCCGTCATAAAATTGGTTTTCATTTAATCTATAATTAATTTTTATAACTTAAATATCCAACTTAGTATTAAGCTTAAAGATGGATTTTAGTCGATTGATACATTTTCTATAGTTTGTATAAGTTCAAAAATTAGTAGCAATATTTTGTTTAGAAAATAAGTACCCCGGATTATTTATAACATTTCTTAGAATCTATGAATTTTTTGTGATTTTTTAAAAGTTAAAAATGGTTACTTAAAAATTAACTTTATACTTAGTACACTAAGTTACCCCTTAAAAAATATCAATTCTAACACACAAAAATTAATTTCTACAAAAATGCACAGATATTTCTAACGATATTAGCAATAATTTAAACAAATTATTTAATTAGGATAAAATCGCCAATAAAATTATTTTCTTTTTCTGAAAACGTAAAAGTAGAATTTTTTAAAAATGATAATTACAAACATAGATTTTAGAAAGATTTTTTAACGATTAACCGATTTCGAGTAGCCTATCTGCAATGCAATCTTGTGTAAAATTATTCAATTCATTAATCGTATTATTTGAATATTTGTTTCTATTATTTATTTAAAAAAAGCGGACTTTTCAATAAAAAAGAAAACTGTTTTGTAATGGCCGCTGTGTGAGGCTGAACATTATCTTGTTAAAAATATGGGTTCTGCAAGCCAATTACATAAGGCATTAACACTGGCTGTAAAATGTTGTCACTATACCGAATTGCATTAAGACTTGCTCCTAAAAAAACTAGAAGAGACCGAGTACCATATGGTATTACCCCCCAAACCATAACTTTGGCGTTCGCCGAGTTGACGTCTCACTCTTTTGCGACCACCATGAGTCCATAAACATCAAAACTAGTCAGAAGCTTCTTATACATTAGATGTGTATTGGAAGAAGCTATATTAAAAAATTAGCAGCACTTCATAATGGTGAAATCAAAAAAAAATATCATTAAATAAGAACCAAAACAATTGATTTTTTGATCATCGGTACAGTTCATTGAAGTCATCAAATTTTGGCACTTTCATCAAAATCGTGGAATAGATACTTAATATTCTGATTTTCTTGAAAGGTAGTATATAATTTTTTAAACAATATGCCTTTTAACAAATGTTTAGTTATTTAATTTTTCGATTTCTCCATATTTACTTGCTATAAACTTTTTAACAAGGAAATATAAATAATCTACACATCTTCTTATTTATTATCGGCTTGAGTACACTTCAAAAGATACAAACATTAATGAGACATATATGAAATTGTTAGATCGGAATCTCGTCGCGCAAATAGGCGATCTCGGGATGAAATTTACAATCGCTACCGCCACGTTTTATTCTTTGAATTTATGGCCGCAATATCCATCGATTCATTTAAGATTTAAAACCAATGAATGTACTGTTTCTATAATAACTGTTCACCGTCCGACGTCCACTCGATGGTTAGTGCCTGATGGCAGCTATAAATTTTCACAGTAAAGTATCCTTGATAAAAACACGCACACATAATCGAATATGAAAATACAAGCACTATATACGACTACACTGGATTCTATTTATCTTAGAATTTATATTTATATGCGAAGACACAATTTTATATAGTTTCTTTCGGAGCAGGGTAGGGTTCGAATTCTTTTAGAAGATTATTGAAAAAGTACTCGTGATTATAGAAGGATTCAAATCCTTACAATGGATTCGATTCATCGCTATTGCACAGGGAATGCGAATCAGTGTAGAACAATTTTATTTAATAAATAGAAATATGTTATTAATAAGTTAAACAGTTTAAAATGTATTTCAAAGTATTAGTAACAACATATTTTGAAAAAATAATGCCAATTTTAAATTCAAAATTATTTTAAAAATATAATATTTTATAATGCACTAAAAATGAAGCCTGCATTAATTATTTTTGGAATAAATGACAGATATAAAATAGTGAAATTAAATTGATAAAACCAATAAGTTGAAATAAAAATCGTTAATTCATCAACTCGAAAAATATCAATTTCTTAATACTTTCTATGTATATTGTTAATACGCCTGGCGCATAGAGCATTGCTATGTCACCAATCCAAATTTTCAGGATTTTCTAGACTGTACATAAGGCTTACTTGCTTCAAATAAAATTAACTTGTTTTTTAAATTTATTTAGCACCATTTGAATTAATTTATAAATAGTTACTAAGGCAAATATTCCGTTTAAAACATTCGAAGAGAAAGTCAGCAGATGTCCAGTCGTCATACAACTTAATAAGTTTAGAAAAAAAAACAAATATTTATCTGATTTTATTCTAGTTTATAGAGAATTCAAATATTTTGACAATTCTTGTTTTTTTTTCAAAAATTCAATTTATTGTTTTAATTCAATTAGATTTGGCGAAATTTTGAAAAGTGTAAAATAACGTATAATTATTATTTAAGCTTGATTTTAGCTTTTTAATGTCATTCTTCACAGAAAACTTAAATATCTGAGCTAGTTTCGTCTTTGCGTCTCTCATTTTGAATGAAAATAAACAAATTGGTAGAACTCGTTACATTACGTTTCTATTAATTTAAGATAAAAATTATAGTGGTTTCAATTTTATGTATTCCTTTCAATTTCATTAGAAATATTTTTGAGAAAAACATGAAACATTGGAGTCGATTTTCAGTATCTAAATTGAAGACAAAATGTAAACTCTTCTAAATTTCATGAGGTCTATAAAAACTGTTGCTGTTTCTCCACTGCTTCAAATTCATACGAACTCCTTTTTATAAGGTCTTAATTAATTGTATATACAAGGTGAGTCATTTATTTCGAGACCTTTTTAAAATTATGAAGTTGACCCCCGTATGCCCCACGGGGCCTTGTAAAAACTTCTTTTCACTACAGATCAATTTGCCCCACTAAAATATAGGGGGCTTATTTGATATAAAATCTTAGCAATTAAAGATTTTATATCAAATAAGCCCCCTATATTTTAGTGGGGCAAATTGATCTGTAGTGAAAAGAAGTTTTTACAAGGCCCCGTGGGGCCTACGGGGGTCAACTTCATAATTTTAAAAAGGAACCCCCATTTTTTATTTTTGCTTCGTATAGTAAACTTAAAAAGAAGTAATTTTTATTTGAACATTTTTTATTTCTAATCTCTCTAGATAGCAATTAAAGATTTTATATCAAATAAGCCCCCTATATTTTAGTGGGGCAAATTGATCTGTAGTGAAAAGAAGTTTTTACAAGACCCCGTGGGGCCTACGGGGGTCAACTTCATAATTTTAAAAAGGAACCCCCATATTTTATTTTTGCTTCGTATAGTAAACTTAAAAAGAAGTAATTTTTATTTGAACATTTTTTATTTCTAATCTCCCTAGATGGCGCGGTAATGCGGAACATTTATTTTAACAATTTTTATTTGACTCACAAAATCAAATTATCCAATGAACAAAATACTGTTTTTGTTTGACAATTATTGTGTATATGTTAGTTTCTCGTCGTAAGCATTACAATTACATTTTGCATATTTATTGACGTAATTCTCGTTCTCATTTCTGTTGCTGTTCTTGTATAGTTCTCGTTCAAATCCTGTTAGTACCATGTTTTTATTATGTTGATTACAAATATTATGTTATGCATCTTAACAAATATATATACTTACTTATCTGGAAAATTTCAAGAAAATAGGAAAATATTAGTACAATAATTATTCCTCCTTGCAGTGCCAGGGATAAGAAAACAAAAATCAAATATAAATTACATGTTTTTGAGTTAACTATAGGAATCAAAAATAAAAAATGGGGGCACCAATTTAAATTTATGAAGTTGACCCTCGTGTGCTCCCATGGGGTCCTTATAGGAACTCTTTTTTTTACTACAGAAAAATTTACCCCTCTAAACTTATTTGAAACTTTTTGTTATAAAATCATTAATTATTGAGATATTTGAGTGTCTCAAGATTAATGACTCTCTCTGTATTTTACAAAAATGTAATACAATTTGAAAAAGTTTTTAGTTTAGTTTCATAATAACTTAATTGGGTCATTTTCAGTGTCGTGGCGAGCTAGTTTGGCACCTGGTGCCAACATTTTAAATAGCGCTTTTTTCTTTTAACTTTTTCCATATGCAATATAGAAGAAGATACATTTGCAAATAGAAAAATGTACTGGAAATGATTGTCAATGATGGCTGACACTTACTTTTGTCCGAATATCTCTATAAACGTCAAAAGTGACACGTAAACTGTCAAAACTTACGCCAAAAATGCGAAAATTGTGTTAAAATGTCGTAGTGACAAATTGTGTTAAAAAGGTGAGAGCATTTTGTGTAAAGAAGTTTCAGAAATGTCAAATTTCTCCAAAATAGAAAAATGCGAAAAAAATTGAAAATCGTCAAAACAATTTAGGATATTTAAGTTTTAATTGCCATTTCGTATTTTTTTTACTCGCTTGTAGTAAAATCGCTTTCTTGGTTGACTTTTGATGACATTACATGAATCTTCTTATATTTCAAATAATCAAAAACACTTTTGGTAAAAAACACATATCTGAAGAAGTACGCGAAACTCAAAATATTTACTTCATGCTTAATCAAGGAGTGGAAGACCCTCATTAGAATTATACCGATTAATGTTTCAACAATTCGCTTCATTTTTTTTATAATTTTCAGACAAAACATTTTAGTTTTGAAAAATCACTAGATAAATATAATTAAAAGATTGTCCTACAAATGAAAAAAAAAGAAATACTAGTGTAATTGTTTTCAAAAAGATGTAAAAACATTTAATGCGCGTTTGAATCCCTTTTCACCTTACGAATTGTAATGTTTTAAATTGAAGGTAGTTTAATAATTAATAAAGAAAATTCGCTCTTGATTATTTTTACTTATTTTAAATCAAAGTATATGGATTTAAAAAATTTAAATTGTCATAAAATTACAATATCGCTTGAGATATCTATAAAATGTTGTAAGGATGTTAAGAAAACATTGCCCTTTCAGAATATGTGAAAATTGAAAAATACATCTTCGATAGTTTTCGAGTGATTTTCATCTGAATGTCAAAAAATGCGGGTATAAATCAATTTTTATGTGTTATAAAAAATTTAAATATTATAACTTATATATTTATAAATTTTTGTGAGTAAGTTTTTGAGTTATTTTTATCTGAATTTCAAAAAGTGCAGCTATAAATTAAATGATAATTTAAAAAATCATAACTACATTTTTGTACAAGATATTTATAAATTGTTGTGAGTATATTAAACAGCATTTCTCTTTTAGTAACCGAGAAAATTGAAAAATACCCTATAAGCAGTTTTAGAGTTATTACCGTTGAAAGTCAAAAAGTGCGATTATGAATCAAATTTTATAAATTATAAACATTTCAAAAATCATAACTTTAAAATTTTGTGTGAGATCTTAAAAAGAGTTTATGAGTATGTTCAGACAAGATTGATCTACCTAAAAATGTAAAAACTAAAAAAATACCCCATCGATAGTTTTTTAATTATTTCCGTCTGAAAGTCAAAAAGTGCGGTTATGAATCAAGTTTTATGGATTATAAAATTTAACAAAATCCTAGCTTTAAAACTGTATGTCAGATCTTTAAGAAATTTTGTGATTATCTTTAGAAAACATTGCTCTTTCTGAATATGTAAACATTGAAAAATACCCCATTGATACTTTTCGAGTTATTTCAATCAGAATGTCAAAAAGTGCGATTTTAATGACCGAGTTACGCTCCTCAACTGTCTTTATATATTGCGTCACGTCAGTTTTGACAATCGCAGACGTTCCCTTGGCAAATTTTAACCTAATTTGACGAAAGTGCTTTAATCTCGAAATCTGTCATTATTTATTACGCCACGTCAATTTTAACAACCGCAATCGATTCCTTGGCAAAAACTTGCCTAATTTGACGTATCTCACTCGTCACTTGTTCTTCCTGTTAAAAAATCCAACAATTTTCAAACATCCGCAAAAAAACACTATACTGACTGTCATTTTATCATGTAAACTACAATTGTATTTACGGTTTTAATCATCATTTAGTAAACATTGTGACAGCTATGTCAAAACAGTAACAAATAAATTCTACCGTAACGCGGCGGTGCCCCCCCCCCCCTCTAGTGTCCATGTATTTAAGAGAGTAGAGCAAACTGGTATCCATCTTGACGCCTTTAGGCGCCAAATTTAAACCAAACCGCGGATCCTGTTAATTTGATTTAATGAAATAAAACACTTTAACTTTGTTTGTATAGCAAACAAAGTTAAAGTGTTTTATTTCATTGAATTAACATGTATAACGAAGTAGAAGCCTCCACAGTTCATAATTTGATTTAATTTGAACTTGGCGCTTAAAGACGTCAAGATGGATGTCAGTTTGCGCTACTCCTCTGGCGCCTGGTCCGGTCGCACCGCTCGCACCCCGCTTGTCATGGCGCTGATCATTTTAATCAAATTTTAGAATTTTATATCATTAAACCAATATCCAAGTTTTATCAACATCTGAATTATTATTTTATAAAGAAAACAGATAAAAATGTATGTATGTTGAAATTGTGTTTTGGTCATGTTTTTATATTGAAAAGAAATATATTTTTACTCTTTTGACAGCTTAACAACGTTTTATCAAAATTGATTTAACCATGAAACTAACAAAAAAAAAATCCCTACGTTTTCTTAGATAGACGACTTTTTAATAATTACACAAAAAAATAAAACTATTCGAAATTGTGTTTATGTCCTCGAGTATTGAAATAATTTGTATTCGTATTCGTGAATACCCAATTTTGAATATTTGGGACACCCCTGATTTGTATTACAGAGACTTAATTAAACACAAAGCCGACAACTCCCAGTCATCCGCCATACGTGGTCAATATTAATCAAGAAAATAGGTTATAATACAAAGATCTGACAGCGAGAGTGATTGTCAGCTTTCACTTAATGCGTCATTTGTGGACAGGGATTATTCACTCAATTTTTAAATAACAACATATGGTGGTTAATACCTCAATTTACCGTGTTTAGGTTGCAAATTATTAAGGTACGATTTTGGGCTAGGTGGAATAAAGTACAAAGAATAGACGGAATTACTACGCCACTGTTTATCCGCCACATTGGGTCTAAATTACTAACAACCAATCAAAAAGAATACCACAGTTGTCGCCACTGTATTTAATTAAGGCACTGTAATTTGTACTAGTAGATAGATGGCTTTTGTACCGGAAAATTTAAATGTAGTTGCTACACACTGACGAGGAAAGTACTACATATACTATAATGAACACATCATGATATTTTTATTTCAACTTACCATTACTCGATGTACATATATACGTATATTTTGCCGCACCAATTAATTTTTTTGCTCAAAATTGCTCGAGTTTAGAAAAGCCTACGCGACCAAATCAAATTTTCAGGCTTTTTAAAACTCGAAATTTTACTTCATTCACCACGCGTATAAAACACTGATTTCAAGTGAAGTTCACTTGTTGACAATATTTTGGTCTTTTCAATGTTTAACCCGCTTGGCGCATGAAGTAAAATTTCTAGTTTCAAAAAGAGGGAACATTTGGTTCTAATTTAATTTCATATCCCAAAGAATTTGCTTAAATTTTGAAAGCGCGAGATTTGTAAAAAATAAATAAATATTTCTAAAATTTATTAACGTGAAATCAAGCTTTAGCAGTATATTTTTAACTTCATTTAAAATCAGTGTTTTGTACGCGTGGCGCATGAAGTAAAATTTCGAGTTTAGAAAAGCGTGCAAATTTGGATTGGCCGCTTCGCGAAACGAAGCGACCAAACCCTAAAATTTACGCTTTTCTAAACTCGAAATTTTACTTCATGCTTAACCTGGGAGTGGGAAACACTCGTTTAAAACTTCAAATTTAACTCATTTAAGAATAGAGTTTGTATATGTAAGTCATCTAGTTTCAATACTGGCCATCTCCACAATTACATGAAATTACTTTTATTCCACACAAATATTCTTCAAATACTTTTACACGTTGTGTTCAAGAGGTTTGGACCAAAAACCCTTTATTATTGAAAAAATAACAGCAATATTACTGTTAGAGAGTAAGTCAACTATAGATGACATTTTAGGAATTTAAAATCTGTGATTCAAAAGGGCAAACCAGCTAAACATATTAAACCAAAGGTCATACCAGTTGAAAATGTCACAATTAACTCTCTGAAATTAGCAGATGTTGAAAATCTGCCAAGGAAATATTTTAGGGGCAACTGGTAAAACGTTCCGTCTTTTTATTTTTATTGTCAGATCTTAGAGAGCCAATAAAACTTAAATGGTGCTGAAGATGTTAGAGTAGATTGTATTATTCGAGGAGAGGAATATCGTTCTGCTTTTGTTTACGAGTTTCTTTAGATTTATTCATTATTCTAAATTTGTTTTAATACATATTTAGACAAAAACCTAGCTTGAACATATTTATTTCATTTCACTAACGATAGATGGACAAAAAGAAATGATTCCAAAAAGACATTTTGTTCCATAACCGTCCATCTCCACTCTAGTTTGTTCCAAAACCGGTCTAATCCAAAGTTTGTTCCAAAACCGTTTAAATTAAATTTTTTTTAAATTGTAGGGCCGCTAAATTCATAGCTATGTAATCAAAGTATAGGTTATCGAATTCTACTCTATTCTATTCTAATTCTACTGTACACATACTTTTATTTCGGTGTAATCTAAAATGTATTTAATATATAAAATTACGAAAAAACTATTCGTGAAAATGCAAACAATGTCGTAATTAATAAGACAACTCAAGACGATAAATATCCATTGAAACAACTACTTCCCGTGCAAATACACCTCCAGATATTGAATTATACAATAAAATATTTAAAATCTTATTTATTTTGATTTGTTACAACGATCTATTAAAGTATATGTAACGTTTAGGTCAAATTCTCTTCAAACCAACTAACAATACAAATTTAAAATAAAAGGAGAGATAGCAGTTGAGTTGTCTTATTAATTAAGACATTGTTTGCATTTTCATGAATGGTTTTTTTTTATAATTTTATATATTATGTTTAAAGTGTGCAAACTATAAGAAGCGTAAGCTTATTTTCTCGAATTGTTCGAAAATAAGCTTACGCTTCTTATAGTTTACACACTTTAAACATAATATATAAAATTACGAAAAAACTACTCATGAAAATGCAAACAATGTCTTAATTAATAAGACAACTCAACTGCTATCTCTCCTTTTATTTTAAATTTGTATTGTTAGTTGATTCGAACAATTCGTTGTTAGTTTTGAATTTGAATTTATCTTCAAATGTATTTGTTTAGCGGCCTTTGTGTTAAACGTTTTTTACCTCTCCTGAAAAAATATTCTAGTGGGAGAACCGGTGTGAACCTGGCGCCTGACTTAAGAAAAATTAAAAGATGATGACGTCTTTCATTTTTACCTTCTTTCGAGAAAGAATACCACAGTTGTCGCCACTGTATTTAATTAAGGCACTGTAATTTGTACTACTAGATAGATGGCTTTTGTAGCGAAAAATTTAAATATAGTTGCTACACACTGACGAGGAAGGTACTACATATACTATAATGAACACATCATTATATTTTTATTTTAACTTACCATTACTCGATGTACATACAGGGTGAGTCACTAAGCGGAAAGCGGTCTATAGTGGGCGTATCGTTGAAAATAGCAAAAAGAGTTTCAAATAAAAGTTGTTCAGAATCAAGTTTTTCATAACCTAAAATTATTGCTAAATATGGCAGCCTTGCGGTTATACCGGAAGTAAACACCAACTTCCTTATTTTAAATAGAACATTTTTAGATTGCTTGTTAAAAATAAACATGAGTTTATGCACACAACATTGGGTTTTAGTTGAACCGTTTTCGAGTTATTTCATTTTTTTTTTGATAAATTTGACGATTTTAGAGCTCGACGCCATTAACAATATCTTCAAAACGAAATAAGTCAGAGTTGTGCGGCTTATGGTTTTGGATTCGGGAAGAAATATAGTATTTGTTTAGGTTTTTGCCATTACTCAGATTATCTAAATTGAACCGAGTCCGTCGACGGTATTCTTCAGTAATTCAAAACATGCATAACTTCATTTTTTTAAATGGAACCATCTATCTTGAGATCCTTCATCTGATGCGAAATTAAATTTCCTTTTTATTGATACCGGGTTGTTGCCATATCCTTCAAACAGTTTTTGAGAAATTCGCGATTTTATAAAAATTTTAATACTTTTCGTATTATTGCGTTAGCCCTAGATACTGATGATATTTGGTGATTTTGTTTTGACATTTAGTTAGTCATTGAGATATTCCCTGTTTTTATTTTTTAGTTTATTTTAAAGCTTTAAACAAGTGATTTCCACTCCCAGACTAAGCATGAAGTAAAATTTTGAGTTTAGAAAAGCCCCGTGAAAATTTGTCGAGGGTCGCGCAGCGACCCGAGACAAATTTTCTGGGCTTTTCTAAACTCGAAATTTTACTTCATGCGCCACGCGTATAAATCACGCAAATATTGTGAAGTTTATGTATATTCGAAATCTGTGTTTTATACGCGTGGCGCATGAAGTAAAATTTCGAGTTTAGAAAAACCCAGAAAATTTGTCTCGGGTCGCTGTGCGACCCTCGACAAATTTTCACGGGGCTTTTTTGTTTTTTTTTTAAGTTCATTTTAAAGCTTTAAACAAGTGATTTCCACTCCCAGACTAAGCATGAAGTAAAATTTCGAGTTTAGAAAAGCCCCGTGAAAATTTGTCGAGGGTCGCGCAGCGACCCGAGACAAATTTTCTGGGCTTTTCTAAACTCGAAATTTTACTTCATGCGCCACGCGTATAAATCACAGATTTTAAGAAAAGTTCGAATATACATAAACTTCACAATATTTGAGTGATTTATACGCGTGGCGCATGAAGTAAAATTTCGAGTTTAGAAAAGCCCAGAAAATTTGTCTCGGGTCGCTGCGCGACCCTCGACAAATTTTCACGGGGCTTTTCTAAACTCGAAATTTTACTTCATGCTTAGTCTGGGAGTGGAAATCACTTGTTTAAAGCTTAAAAATGAATTAAAAAAACAGGGAATATCTCAATGACTAACTAAATGTCAAAACAAAATCACCAAACATCATCAGTATCTAGGGCTAACGCGATAATACGAAATGTATTAAAATTTTTACAAAATCCAACATTTCTCAAAAACTGTTAGGAGGATATGGCAACAACCCGGTATCAATAAAATGGAAATTTAATTTCGCATCAGAATAAGTATCTCAAGATAGATGTTTCCATTTAAAAAATGAAGTTATGCATGTTTGAAGTACTGAAGAATACCGTCGACGGACTCGGTTCAATTTAGACAATCTGACTAATGGCAAAAACTTAACCAAATACTACATTTCTTCCCGAATCCAAAACCGCAAGCCGCACAACTCTGACTTATTTCGTTTTAAAGATATTGTTAATGGCGTCGAGCTCTAAAATCGTAAAATTTATAAAAAAAAAATGAAATAACTCGAAAACGGTTCACGTTTTCGAGTTATTTTATTTTTTTTTTGATCTGAGAGCCAATGTTGTGTGGATAAACTCATGTTCATTTTTAACGAGCAATCCAAAAATGTGAAAATATATAGGGTGTTCTATTTAAAATAAGAAAGTTGGTGTTTACTTCCAGTATAACCGCAAGGCCGCCATATTAAGCAATAATTTTAGGTTATGAAAAACTTGATTTTGAACAACTTTTATTTGAAACTTTTTTTGCTATTTTCAACCATACGCTCACTATAGACCGATTTCAGCTTAGTGACTCACCCTGTATATACGTATACTTTGCTGTACCAATTAATTTTTTTGCACAAAATTTCTCGAGTTTAAAAAAGCCTACGCGACCAATCCAAATTTTCAGGCTTTTCAAAACTCGAAATTTTACTTCATGCACCACGCGTATAAAACACTGATTTCAAGTGAAGTTCACTTGTTAACTCTTTGCTGCATATGGGATTGCAATTTAAACCACCAAATTCAAGCAGTCTGTGACACATCGGTCCACAGAATAGACCACTTACAAATATGTATGTAGGAAGCTGAACAGCGACGGGAATTATGAACCACCTATCCTAACCTCTTTTTCATAGTTCCATTACCAACTGAAAGAGATCCCGCTCTTTAGTTATCAAACATCAACGTCACATGCAGTGTTTTTGTGAGAAAGTGAGGTTTTTGTGTATATTAATTTTAATATTGAACAGAAACTAAGGTATGTTTATTTAATATAATATCATTGTATAGAATTGTTTATTTATATCACTAGTCAGTATTTATTATGATTTTAATAAAAATTTACATTCAATTAATTGTAATTATTTATTTTTGGTGAGTCCCAATTATGAACCACTATGCCGCTAGGTACAATTTATTCTAAAATTTATTGTTACAGATAGACTGTATTATGGACCCTAATAAACTTATTAATTTAGCTGAATTAACTTCTGATAAAGCATATACTTTGATATATAGTACTGATCTACCTGACGACATACCGAGTGGTTCAGAATCGGAAGACGGAGATACAGATGTTGAAGAAAATGAAAATATTGATGAGATCGGTGCTGTACCCGAGTCAGAAGATTCTGAGGATGATATACCCCTATCTGCATTTGTACGTACAAACTCGTTACCTCAACAGAAAGGAGGTAATGTTTCTTGGGAAATTGGAAATATTTCCTTAATAAGACCACCTTGTGATTTCCAGTCACAATGTGGCTTAGCAGACGAAGTTGAGGAACTTGACAGCATTAATTGTACACCATATAAGCTATTTCATCTACTAGTCACAGACGAAATGTTGAATTATATTACTTTTCAAACTAATCTTTATGCTGAACAAGAACATCAACTTACGAATAAGCGCTACTCACAGAAAACTCTTGCTGAAATAAAAAGCTTTATTGCGCTTAATCTACTAATGGGCATCAAAAGGTTACCTAGCTACCGTGATTACTGGTCGGTAAGCGAAGATTTGCACGATTCATACGTTTCACAATTCATGGTTGTCAATAGATTCAGTTGGCTTCTAAACCATATCCACTTGAATGATAATTCATCAATGCCAAGCAAAAACAATGCAAACTACGACAGACTATACAAAATACGTCCATTTATATCTGAATTAAAGAAGAATTTTAAGAAATATTACAAACCCCATCGCTGCATCTCTATAGACGAATCAATGATCAAATTCAAAGGATGAAGTGCACTTAAACAATACATGACCAAAAAACCTATCAAACGAGGCTATATAGTTTGGGCTTTAGCTTACAGTGAGGGCTACTTGTGTGACTTCGATATTAACACAGGAAAAACAAAAGACTATGTAGAATATGGACTAGGAAAAAAGGTAGTATTACGTCTAATGGAAGGTTTGGAGCAGGAACACCATTGCTTATATTTTGACAACTATTTTACTAGTTACAATTTATTGAAGGAACTAAAAGAAAAATGTATATATGCCTGTGGCACAGTGGCAAACCGAAAAAACCTGCCTAAACTAAAAGAAGATAAGTACCTGAAACAAGGAGAATATGACTATAACATAAGCAATGATGGTATTAGTATTGTGAAATAGAAAGACAAGCGATCCGTACACATCCTTTCGAACTTTCATGATCCACAAGCCATAAACGAAGTGAAAAGGCGAGAAAAAGACGGATCGTCAAAACAAGTTCCATGCTCAAACGCTCTAATAGAATATAATAAAAATATGAATTGTGTCGATAGATTCGACCAACTTAAATCAACTTACCAAATAGACAGAAAAAGCAAAAAATGGTGGATGAGAATCTTTCGGCATTTTTTAGATTGCTCTGTTGTAAATAGTTATATATTATATAAACTAAAGAAATTGCCACCTATAACCCTAAAGGAATTTAGACGAAGAGTAATAAATGGTTTACTTGCGGAGAAACTGGTAGATCATAAAAGAAAAGAAGAAACTTGTGGGGAAGCTATTCAGAAGAAGAGTCGCAAGGTGCCTCCAGAAGTAAGATTCACTTCATCATCCCACCAACCACTTAGATCCACCCGCAGAAGATGTGCACTTTGCAGTACAAAGCCAAATCCTGTTCGATCTGATTGGGCTTGTTCGGTATGTGAAGTCGCGCTATGCCTCGGAAAAAATAAAACTTGTTTTCAAAAATATCATAACAATAATTAATGTTAATTATTTACCTGTTTCTTGAAAACAATATTTGTAGGTATTGTTGCTAGTTGCACAATGCTGCAAAATATAAACCACCTTGTAAGTGACACTTTGGCAATATTTTTTTATTTTTTTTTATCTGAAATACTTTGTTTTGTTGCTATTTCTTGGAATAAACTTTAAAAAATATATATTTTTTATTTTATTTTTTTCGTGCAACTAGGCCCTTTAAAATGTGTGAAATCTCGTGCAGCAAAGAGTTAACAATATTTCGGTCTTTTTAATGTTTAACCCGCTTTGCGCATGAAGTAAAATTTCTAGTTTCAAAAAGAGGGTACATTTGGTTCTAAATTTAATTTCATATCCCAAAGAATTTGCTTAAATTTTGAAAGCGTGAGATTTGTTAAAAATAAATAAATATTTGTAAAATTTATTAACGTGAAATCAACCTTTAGCAGTATATTTTTAATTTCACTTAAAATCAGTGTTTTGTACGCGTGGCGCATGAAGTAAAATTTCGAGTTTAGAAAAGCGTGCAAATTTAGTTTGGCCGCTCCGCGAAATGAAGCGACCAAACCAAAATTATACGCTTTTCTAAACTCGAAATTTTACTTCATGCTTAACCTGGGAGTGGGAAACACTCGTTTAAAACTTAAAATTTAACTCATTTAAGAATAGAGTTTGTATATGTGAGTCATCTAGTTTCAATACTGGCCATCTCCACAATTTCATGAAATTACTTTTATTCCACACAAATATTCTCCAAACACTTTTACACGTTGTGTTCAAGAGGTTTGGACCAAAAACCCTTTACTATTGAAAAAAAACAGCAATATTACTGTTAGAGAGTAAGTTAACTATAGAGGACATTTTAGGAATTTAAAATCTGTGTTTCAAAAGGGCAAAACAGCTAAACATATTAAACCAAAGGTCATACTAGTTGAAAATGTCACAATAAACTCTCTGAAATTAACAGATGTTGAAAATCTGCCAAAGAAATATTTTAGGGGCAACTGGTAAAACGTTCCGTCTTTGTCTTTTTATTGTCAGATCTTAGAGAGCCAACAAAACTTAAATGGTGCTGAAGATGTTAGAGTAGATTGTAGTATTCGAGGAGTGGAATATCGTTCTGCTTTTGTTTACGAGTTTCTTTAGATTTATTTATTCTTCTAAATTTGTTTTAATACATATTTAGACAAAAACCTAGGTTGAACTTATTTATTTCATTTCACTAACGATAGACGGACAAAAATAAATTATTCCAAAAAGACATTTTGTTCCATAACCGTCCATCTCCACTCTAGTTTGTTGCAAAACAGGTCAAATCCAAAGTTTGTTCCAAAACCGTTCAAATTAAAATTTTAAAAATTGCAGGGGCTTTAAATTCATAGCTATGTAATCAAAGTATAGGTTATCGAATTCTACTCTATTCTATTCTAATTCTACTGTATCCATACTTTTATTTCTGTGTAATCTAAAATGTATTTAATATATAATATTACGAAAAAACTATTCATGAAAACGGAAACAATGTCTCAATTAATAAGACAACTCAAGACGATAAATATCCATTGAAACAACTACTTCCCGTGCAAATACACCTTCGGATATTGAATTATACAATGAAATATTTAAAATCTTATTTATTTTGATTTGTTACAACGCTCTATTAAAGTATATGTAACGTTTCGGTCAAATTCTCTTCAAACCAACTAACAATACAAATTTAAAATAAATGAAGAGATAGCAGTTGAGTTGTCTTATTAATTAAGACATTGTTTGCATTTTCATAAATAGTTTTTTCGTAATTTTATATATCATGTTTAAAGTGTGTAAACTATAAGAAGTGTAAGCTTATTTTCTCGAATTCAAATAGTTTTGAATTTGAATTTAAATTAAAATGTATTTGTTTAACGGCCTTTGTGTTAAACGTTTTTTTATCTCTCCTGAAAAAATATTCTGGTAGGAGAACCGGTGTGAACCTGGCGCCTGATTTAAAAAAAAATTAAAAGATGATGACGTCATTCGTTTTTACCATCTTTCGAGAAAGAATACCACAGTTGTCGCCACTGTATTTAATTAAGGCACTGTAATTTGTACTAGTAGATAGATGGCTTTTGTAGCGGAAAATTTAAATGTAGTTGCTACACACTGACGAGGAAAGTACTACATATACTATAATGAACTAAAGTGTTTGTATATGTGAGTCATCTAGTTTCAAAGCTGGTCATCTGCACAGTTTTATGAAATTACTTTTATTCCACACAAATATTCTTTAAACACTTTTACACGATGTGTTCAAGAGGTTTGGACCAAAAACCCTTTTTTAATGAAAAAAAAAAACAGCAATATTACTGTTAGAGAGTAAGTCAACTATAGAGCACATTTTTGGAATTTAAAATCTGTGTTTAAAAGAGAAAAACAGCTAAAAATATTAAACCAAAAGTCATACCAGTTAAAAAAGTCACAATTAACTCTCTGAAATTAACAGATGTAGAAAATCTGCCAAAGAAATATTTTAGGGGCAACTGGTAAAACGTTCCGTCTTTGTCTTTTTATTGTCAGATCTTAGAGAGCTAACAAAACTTAAATGGTGCTGAAGATGTTAGAGTAGATTGTAGTATTCGAGGAGAGAAATATCGTTCTGCTTTTGTTTACGAGTTTCTTTAGATTTATTTATTATTCTAAGTTTGTTTTAATACATATTTAGATAAAAACCTAGCTTAAACTTATTTATTTCATTTCAGTAACGATAGACGGACAAACAGAAATTATTCCTAAAAGACACTTTGTTCCATAACCGTCCATCTCCACTGCAGTTTGTTCCAAAACCGGTCTAATCCAAAGTTTGTTCTAAAACCGTCCAAATCCAAAATTTTAAAAATTGCAGGGGCTTTAAATTCATATCTATGTAATCAAAGTATAGGTCCAATTCTACTCTATTCTATTCTAATTCTACTGTATACATATTTTGATTTTTGTGTAATCTAAAATGTATTTGTTTAATGGCCTTTGTGTTAAACGTTTTTTACCTCTCCTTAAAAAATATTCTGGTAGGAGAACCGGTGTGAACCTGGCGCTTCACTTAAAAAAAAAATTAAAAGATGATCACGTCATTCGTTTTTACCTCGTTTATACCTTACAAAATCGCCCTCTTTTCGTTTGTACCTGTGAATCTTTAGTCAGAGCTCAACTTCAATATTTTTAAAAACTAAAAACATCAATCAAAAAAGTATCGTTAGTATCTGTTTGTACCACTTATATTTTTGTTTGTACCTCAAAAGGTTCTTCAGAAAAAAATGTTTTGTTTTTAAAAATTGTAAATGTTTCCAAGGTTTTTATTTTTCTAAATGATCTAATAAAATAAATTGCAATCAAAAGAGCATCTTTAGTACCTGTTTGTACCACTTTAATTTTCGTTTGTACCTTGTGGAACCTCAAGTGACTTGCGATTTCCAAAAACGATTTACAAAAACAAACCATTTTTTTCTAAAAAACTCTTTGAGGTACAAACGAATATAAAAGTGGTACAAATAGTTTCTAACGATGCTCTTTCGATTGGTGTTTTTAGTTATTGAAAATATTGAAGTTAAGCGCTGACAAAAGTTCACCCCTCTCTAACTTTTAACCCCTTTAGATACAAACGAAAAAAGGTGATTCTGTAAGGTACAAACGAGGTACAAATGAATGGCGTCATCATTTTTTTTTAATTGGGCGCAGGTTCACACTGGTAGTAGGAGATGGCCGATTTTAGAACTAGACAACTCATGTATCCTTAAGAGAGGGGTTAGGTGCTCGCTTGTCAATTTTGGCTTAAACATCGCTTAAACTTCATAGTCACTTTTCAACATCATATAAGATGGCAGAACATTCAAATTAAGAGGGGGCAAGTCACTTGAACTTCTTATTGTTATATAAGATGGCGGAACATTTAAATTGGAAATATTTAAGCAAAACTACTTCGAATGCATTCTTTGGCTGTCGTTTGCATTTTGTGTCATGAAAAATTTTAATCAATTTAATCAAGTCTTGATCTTCAACTATTGTTTCCTTTTTATTTAACAAAAATATTTGTTTGTGAAAAAGTAGTGTTAAGTTATTTGAGCGTGCGATTTTTATTAAAGTTATATGCACAGTGAAAAAAGCAGTTGTTTCGGTTTAAAATCTAAGCCTTGGTTTAAGCTTCAAAACAATGAAGCTTTACGTCAATTAAAACCCTTGATCTTCGGATATCGTTTGCTTTTAGTTTCATGAAAATGTTCTATTTTTGAAAGAAAGTTATGCTTGATTTTATGTTCGAGCGATTTTCATTAAAATTTTAATAGTAATCTCACAAATTGTCTTAATTAAAATTCGTCTATGCATTTTAATGAATGTTAAAATTAAGGGCATAACACTATTTTCAATATTTCCAAAAATACAGCTGAAATTTTACGAAATTAATAATTAATTTTGATACATTTTAACAATTTTAACAAAAGTGAATAAAAATAACATAACACAAATTTAAATAAATGAACTCTACATTAAAGCAGTGTTGTGTACGCGTGGCGCATTAAGTAAAATTTCGAGTTTAGAAAAGCCTGAAAATTTGATTTGGTCGCGTAACGCTGCGCGTTACTCTCGACCAAACCAAATTTTCTGGCTTTTCTAAACTCGAAATTTTACTTCATGCTTAATCTGGGATTGGAAACACCCATTAGAGGCTTCAAATTGAAAGTTTTCAATAAAACAGTGAACGTCTAAAAATTTGCATCTAAAAACCTTAAAGAAAAATTCTCTGAAAGAAAAATTGCTAAGAATTTTTCAAATTTTTAGCAATGTTCGTACATTTTGGTAATTTTGAAAATCTACAGCATTTTGAAATAATTCGAAAATTCATGAAAATAATCAACTTTTTTGATTTTTGATTTTATTAACTAAAATCCAAGAAATTCACGAAAACCATCAATATTCTGAAAATCTTTAAATTTTATGAAAATTGTCAAGATATAAAAAATCAATTGAAAATTCTAGAAACTAACAAAAACTGCCAGGGTTTTAAGAGTTAACAAAAAGTCATAAATAGAGTATTTAAAATGTCCGAAACTCAAAAAAACGATTTTTTTAAATTGACTAAAACCTTAAAAATTAACGAAAACGCGCAGAGAATTTAAAAACTGACTAAAATCGTGAAATTTCATGAGATGCATCAAAAATTTTAAATTTACCGAAAATTTTGGATAATCACAAAAATATAAAAGTTGTCGATAAACTTGAAAATTCATTAAAAATATCAACATTTTTAAAATTAACGAAAATCGAGGAATATTAAGAAAGCAGGACAACATTTTGAAAATTAAATTGAGATTTAGAAAATTAAAGGAGATCGGAAATTCACGAAAACTCGTCAAAAAGTTTATAACTAATGAAAATCATGGATATTCATGCAAACTTTTAACATCAACAAATATTACCTTATGCTTAATCAAAATGTGGAAACACTTATTAGAAGTTTCGATATGAACGCTTTTCAAAAACAACGAATAGGTTAAAATTTACACAATCTTAAATATTTGGTACCGAAAAATATCAATATTTTGAATATCGATATTATTCAACATGAAATTTTGCGTATCGATACTTTACTACAAGATATAATCGATTCTCAATGTCGATACATTTTTGGGATCGAAACATTCCTTGTAAGAAGTCATAACATATGACTGACGATTATCAGATTTATTATTGCACTCTAATTGACGAAATTCGCCCACTGTGTAACGTAATTAAATTAATTCTTCCATCCGACTTTTTTTGTCACACATACATTTTTATTCGAGTCCCGACCAGGCTGTTGATCCAAAAGGTGGTAGGTATAATTTTATTTACAAGATGTCAAAAGTGGATTTATTATGGCGGCTCACTCACCTATCTGTATTTCGTCCAAAAAGGAGGCGACCGAAACTGGCATCAGAGGCTCCAACTTGGGCGACATACTTCTCATACCAAAGATATCCCAATCGTGCATTCCGCCTCATTTAAATATCTTTCATCCAACAAAACTATGCGCACTTTCCGACGATTCTAATCGCACATATCATTCTTTTATTAATCATCATATAAACCATAAAAACACACATAAACATAAGTTATACATATTTTGGATATACAAGTAGTTTTAAAACAGAGTAAAAATTACATAAACCAAGTTTAATAAGTATGGAAAATTAAAAACTGAACAAAATCGTTTTTAACGGCACTTACAAAATAAATCCGAGTATTTATTTAAAATTTTGTTCAACCTACTTGACCGATAACATATATTAAAGGAAACTTTTATAAAGATTTTTTAACTGTCACATAAAATTTCACTTTTAGATCACACTATGTCAGTTAAAACATCTACATTTCTTTGAACATCAACTTTTTAACAATAGCGCACTTAACATCTGTTTAGCAACTTTTTTTCTTCAATAACTATTTAATATTCATTCGATATTTCTCGATGCTGTTTGTGTTGGAGTGACTAAAACACTGACACTGGCCTCAGTGTCTGAGTATGGTCATGAGTGTGTGTGTGTGTACACAAAAGACGGGGCGTTAGAGGGTCATAGGTCATGGACGATGGGAGACCTGTGATCTTCTGACTCCAACCATTAAAGCCGCTGCCCTTTATGAAACCGAAACTCGAAAATAAATAAAATGTACATTCGATGACAACACTTCAAAATAAATTTAGTGTACTTATGATACTTGGGGGCTTTGTGGTTCTTGATTTTTCAAATTTAATTCTTTATTTCAAGAACCCCCAAGCCCCAAGTATCATAAGTCGACTTCAGTCAGTGTTTTATACGCGTGGCGCATGAGGTAAAATTTCGAGTTTAGAAAAGCCTAATTTGGCTTTTCTAAGCCCGAAATTTTACTTCATGCTTAATCAAGGCATGACAGTTGATTAAAAACTTATTTTACAGTTTCCTTTATAGTAAAATTTATGACATAACAGAGTTCATGTTTTGTTTATTGTTTTTCAAATTTAGAACTAAGACATTTTTTCCCATTATTTGTGTTTTAGCGTTTTTAATTTTACTTTCAGCGTGTTCAATTTTCTAGACTTCTCTTAAAAATCGTAAAAAAAGTAATTCGAAGCATGAATCTTGATAAAAGTATTAGAGGATGAACATATCTCTTGTATTATTGCAGGCCGAAATATAATCCAAATTGTTAATAAAAAATTGCAAAAGCTCAATTTATACAGAAATTATGTAAATGCGTAAAAATGAGGATTATCAGATTATTGAGAAATTAAATTCTTTTATTTTAATGTTGAATAGAATCAAATCGAACAATTTTTAACGAAATAGTAAAAGTTTAATTCCGCGCATTCTGAATAATTTAAACTTGCAATCAAAATGAATTTAATTTCCAAAATAAAATACACTCATAAAATAAATACAATTCTGTTAAGACTATAAATATAAGTTATATGTTATTGATTGAAGTTCAGCCAACTTTAAAAAAAAATTAAAACCTCGCATTCATCTAAGTAAATTGATAAAAATTATAATATTAATAATAATTTACAATGGCGTAGCCAAATGGGGTTAGGGAATATCGACAATATCGAAACAAATAGATATTTATTTATTTCATTATTGCAATTCTTGCAGTTAAAGTTTTTAAAAATGAATATAACTGATGTAAATTCCACAAGAGTCAATAAATGTAGTAACATTTAATTATTTTCGTAAATATGTTTGCGAAAGCAACCCGACACATTTTGATACATAGTTAAAAATCATCGAAAAGTGTTAATAATTGATCGAAAACATTGAAGAAATTAATTGATATTGAAGAGTCATGAATTTAAATCTACATTTACAAAATAATCAAATATTCATTTGTTGTTTTTTTAAAAAGTTTAAATTGAAGCTTTGAACGAGTCTTTACACTCCCAGGGCGACTCGTTTCGCTCACGCGCCTCGGCAAATCCAAATTTTCAGGCTTTTCTAAACTCAAAATTTTACTTCATGCTTAACCGAGGAGTAGAAACACTTATTATACACTTTAAATTGTCCGCTGTAAAAAAAGCAATAAATGTCTGCAATTTTATAGCGCATTAACTTGAACATCAAGCGTGAGTCAATTTTAATAAATTTGAATGGTATTGATATTTCAAATGATTACAATTTGAACAATTTTTGAGCTATCTTTAAAAAATTGTGTGTGAATATTAATCAAATATTGCTCTTTCAAAATATGTAAAAATAATAATTTACCCTATTATTTCTTTTTGAGTTATTTTTAGATAATCGTCACACGGGAGTCAATTTTGATAAATTCGAGTGATATTGAAATTTCATGAGGTCATACTTAGACACTATTTAAGATATCTGTTTGAAACTTAATGTGCATATCACTCAATTATTGTTTTTTTTTGTGTAAACATTTAAATATACCCCAGGGTAGTATTTGAGTTATATTTACTTGAACGTGAAACGATAGTCAATTTTGATTATTTTGAGTAACACAGAAATTTCAAGAGTTTATAACTAGGATATTAAAGATATTTTAATAAAACTTGGTGTGCATATCACTTAATTATTAGTCTTTCAAAATATGTGAAAATCAAAATATACGCCAATAATAGTTTTTGAGATATTTTTACTTGATCGCGACATTTCAAGAGTTCATAACTTGGATACTATTTGAGAAATCTTTATAAAAGTTGGTCTGCATATCACTCAATTATTGGTCTTTCAAAATATGTGAAACTCAAAATATACGCCATCGATAGTTTTTGAGTTATTTTCACTTGAACGTAAAACAAGAGTCAATTTTTATTATTCTGAGTGGTATAAACATTTCCAGACTTGATAATTTGGATTCTAGTTGACATATCTTTATAAAATTAGGTGCGCATATCACAGATTTATTGCTTTTTCAAAATACGTGATAATCAAAATAAACCCTATCAATAGTTTTTGAGTTATTTTCACTTAAACATGAACAGTTTTAACTATCAGACAATTATACAAATATCTTTAATTTGATAAATAATGCAATATTCAGGGAGTTTAGAGCCATTCGTTGTTTTTGTAAAAGCTTTCAATTTGAAACTTCTAACAAGTGTTTCTAATCTCAGATTAAGCATGAAGTAAAATTTCGAGTTTAGAAAAGCCTGAAAATTTGGATAGCTCGCGTAGCGAAGTGGAGCGACTAATCCAAATTAGGCTTTTTTAAACTCGAAATTTTATTTCATACGCTAGGCGTATAATCACTGAAATATTGTGAATACTACTTCGGTTTGATCCCATGTTGATTAATTTTGCAAATGATTATATGGAAAATGTAAAACTATACTTAAATTTAAAAAAACAGTGTATGGTTCCTAATATAAATATTTATATAAATACACCAAATGTTACCGTTTTTATTTACCAGAGCTGGGACGAATCCTCGTGAAAAGGATTCGAATCACGAATCCGAATCACCTAATATGATTCGAATCAGGAAAACTCGAATAAAGGATTTGTAAGAGATAAATATGATTCGAATCCTGTTTTTTCGAATCACGAATACAAATCCTTCAAGAATAAATTTGATTTTATTATTTTTTTAGAACCATATATCGTTATCAGTTGTTTTAACAAAAATATTCACAACCTAATTATTTATTATTAGCACTGAACATCGTTAATAACAGCCTAAATTTCTGTGTTACTCCGATTAAAGATGTATTTGTGTGTTTTTGAACTACACTTCAAATCAATGGTTTATACGCGTGGCGCATGAAGTAAAATTTCGAGTTTAGAAAAGCCCCGTGAAAATTTGTCTCGGGTCGCTTCGCGACCCTCGACAAATTTTCCACGCGGGGCTTTTCTAAACTCGAAATTTTACTTCATGCTTAGTCTGGGAGTGGAAGACACTCGTTACTTTAAAATATGTCACAACTATTAAAGTATGTATCGTCGGATGCCCGTCTTCAGGGGTGATATGTAAGCAAATTATAGGTCCTATGAGTTGCCAAATAAGTGAGTTACTCAACTGTTTCCAAGGCACTCTTTGAAAAAACAAAAGATTAAAATTTAACATATAAAATGTACAATAAACTATATGTGTGATACATTACTGAATTCAGTAAAAAATATTCTTCCAAAAAATATGAAAATCCAAATTGGCGCCCATAAGAAAAACAAAAGTTAGCTATGGTCCCTAGGTAAATGTTATAGCTATCTTGAAATAAAATATGTTACTAGATTTATCGTTAAAAAGTGCCTATAATGTCAAAGTTGTAAATGTCTGGATTCAATAGTTTTTGAATAAAAAAATAAAATCGAATTTTTAAAAATACTTTTTTCGACAATATCTTATTAAGGAATTGAGAAATTTCAATTTGTTTTTGGGTTATTATTGGGCCCTAAATTATGCAACTTTGGCCCAATTTAACCGACTCTCTATCTCATTAAATAACCGAGATCCCCATACATTCTGTTGAAATACGAACACCCAGTATAATAATAATAATAATATAAATTTTATTGTATTGTTATTTTCTAAATATTTTAATTAAATAAATATTTTACATTGTTTACCGTATATTTACGAATATATTAAAAATAAATAGTTATTTCAGTAATTCAATATTAATTATACCATCAAATGTCTAAAAGTTTTGCGTTAAAAATCACCAGAAATCATTAGATGTTTGTTTATTAAACAAATTTCACTATGGCTTTCGACGTCTAAGTCAAAAAATGTTTGAAACCAAAGTTGTAGCCAACGAAAAAATATACCTCTTTTACCTAAACACTTTTCACCTCAGCTCTTTTGTGTTTGAATTATATACTAAGAAATCTAGTGGACATCAACAACTCACCGATTATGGCTTTCGACGTCTAAATAAAAAATGTTTCAAACAAATGTTGTAGCCAACGAAAAAATAAACCACTTTTACCTAAATACTTTTTACCTCAGCTCTTTTGTATTTGTTCAATAAACCGAGAAAGATTTGTTTGACTATTTCCTTCAAAAAATGTCTACCAATCATTGCCCAATCACAATTAAATTTCAGCGAAAATTGCATAGTAGGTGAAAATTCTACGAAAAATTACAGCGAAAATTGCACTATTATGACGTCACATGTCAGGTATCAATCAATTTCTCTCAATCTTTCAAAATTAATCGATTCGAAAGTTTTTCTTTTAAAAGAATCTGGAAAGTATTGAGAATAATTTATGCGACTATTTCCAGAACTAAAAATAAGGTTTTTAAATAATCTAACATATTACTAAAATTGGAACCATTTACATTAGTACAATTAAAAACGCAATTATTATAAATTGTGGAATTATTTTTTGATGTAGATGCAGTTGCTTGTATTGTGTTGTGTGTTTCTTGATTAGACAAAGACTCTGAAACATCAATTGCCTTATTGCTGTGCTCCTCTAAATAGCCTTCGCCTCTCATTTTCATAATTATCTGTTGGTGATGTTCTTTATCCAATTAAAGGTAAGGTTTTGAGTTGGTGCTTGAATGACCAGTAATTTTAAGCAACTGTTGTTCACCTACTCCCTCCTTGGCTAAATTAGATACAGCTGATGATCGTAGTGAGTGATTCGTAATTTTTGTTGTTACAGTATTGAGACCAATTTGTTTTGCAGTATTTAGAGTCCACTTTGAAATTTCGTTTCTGCCAACTGGGGCATCCTTATACCAATTATTATTTACTTGCCAATATGGATTTGCTGTTAAGAAAAAACGATTGCTTTTTACATGTTGTCGTTTTTCTATAAACTTACTATATAATCTTACAGGACACAAATTCAGATTAGTTTCATTAGAAATTAACCATTTTGATTCGGCACAGCGTTTACTTCTCCCTTGTGCAGTTTTTCAAAAATTGGGTTATATTCAATCCTTTTGGTTTTGTTTCCCAAATTATCCAATTCTTCATGAAAATAATTTAGTAAGCACTTAACTCCTTCACCTCCCCTCCAAGCTAATTCATATGACAGCATATAAAAAACCTTTTTCTGAAGACCGTCTGTGGTATCCTCATCGCAAAAATTTACAAGTTTCTTAAATTCATCATGAGTTAGGGAGGCTGAACTCTGCTTGCGTTTTGAAGGCATCACTTGTAACTCCTTTCTTTTTGAATTTCGTGCCTCCCTCGCTTCTTTGTATTCTATTGCTTGAAACGGATCAATCTTGCGCCCATATTGTTTATAATATTTGTCCATTAATATTTTAGCTGTTGTATTCCATATTGTCTTGACTGTCATTTCTTTCTAGTCGTCTCCATTTTGCTTCCTCATGTTATATGCCCAGTCTTTGAGCATTTCTGCCAAGAAAGCATCTGAAGTTTTTTGATCTAACTCGTATTTTCTTTCATCACAGAATGTCATAAATTGTCTCCAAACGAACTCTTTACTCTTTCTTGTATTTTCGGATAAATTTTTCTCGATATTTTTCGATATATCTTTCGAAGAAAAACTTCCGAAGCGATTCATGTTGACACATTAAGTGACACTGATTGATAATTAATATTTTAAATAATACGTCAACTTGATTAAAAATCGTATTTTTCAGGAAATAGTCTACTAAATACATTTCGTGCATTAAAAATGCTCTGAAAATTTAGTACTCAAAGCTCGTTGCCTTTAAGAAACTACATTCGTTCATTTTGATTGTGATTTGACTGAAAAAGTGCCCTCGACACTTCGCGACTCGGGCACTTTTTGTCAAATCACAATCAAAATGGACTCATGCAGTTTCTAGGCAACGGCTTTTCGTGCAAAATTTTCGATCAATATTAATGCACTTAATATATTACTATTAAAAATAAATACACAACTTTATGATAATTCTATAATTTACGAACGAGTGTCTCCACTCCCAGACTAAGCATGAAGTAAAATTTTGAGTTTAGAAAAGCCCCGCGTAGAAAATTTGTCTCGGGTCGCGCAGCGACCCGAGACAAATTTTCACGGGGCTTTTCTAAACTCGAAATTTTACTTCATGCGCCACGCGTATTAAACACTGATTTCAAGTAAAGTTAAAAATATAAAAACATATTGAAACTGTTTTCAGTATTAAAAGTTATCAAAATAATTATTTAAAATTGCCAAAAACATTAAAATGAACAAAATGTCATCTAGTAAATATAACAAATATCAAAAACGTCAAAAATTCGGCGTGTTAATAAAATCGATTTACGTCACAATTATCATGTTATGTCAGTACGTGACAGTTTGACAAAAACGTTCTTACAAAAACGAAAATTTCTGTTAAAATCAGTAATAATGTCAAAAAAGTTTTCTAATAATATAAAAATTGTTATCTAATATTAAACAAGTAAATATGTAATATCAAAAATATCAAATGTCAAAATTGTCGTCTAATGTCAAAAAACTAAAAAAATATAAAATGTCAGAACTGCCATCTAATGTCAAATACGTCATTTACTGCAACATCAGAAATAGTAAAAAAGTACAAAATGTCATTGTTTATCAAAAGTAACATCTAATGTGAAACATGTCATCTAATGTCAAAGAAACGTAGTCTAATATCAAGAATATAATCTTTTGTCAAAAATGTCATCTCAGAAGGTAAAAAATATCAAAAATGTCATTCAATGTCAAAATTGATTAAATATGTCTTGTAGAAAAAAAATCTCAAATTTGTGTGTTCAAATAATGATTGAATAATTTTTGAAAATCGTTACAAATCTGAATAAAAATATTGAAAATCTTTCATATAAACATTTTATATATTTGACGAGAAAATCTCGAAATATCGAAAATTTCATCAAAATTTTATAAATCGATAAAAATAACAAAATATCAAAAATCAAGATATGTTGCAAATCTGATAAACATTTTCATAAATTAATAAAAAATCTCGAAATATTGAAAATTCCATCAACATTCGATAAATTAAGGAAAATTGAGGAAATATTGTAAAATCTGATAAAAATTTGATTAATCGACGAAAATCTCGAAATGATGATAATTTTATGAAAATATCGATTTGTTGAAAATTTTATAAATCGACATGTTAAGTGGAACAATTTGATTGGGAATGTCAATTCATTAATATATAGGTATTTGATTGAAATTCACTTGGTTTGTTTTACTAATAAATTGTTTTATTTTCAACTAGTTTCGGCTTAATGCCATTTTCAAGAATTTTGCTCTTTTGTACACCATTCTTGAAAATGGCATTAAGCCGAAACTAGTTGAAAATAAAACAATTTATTAGTATAACAAACCAAGTAAATTTCAATCAAATACCTATATATTAATAGAAATGTTTTACCAAGTGATCAATGAGAAACAAGTTAACGATATGTCAATTCATATTCATCAAAATGTTATATTTGGCGAAATTACCGAAAAAAAAATTAAAAATTTCAAATCTGGCAAAAATCATCAAAATTTATCAAAATGTCAAATTTGACACAAATCATTAATTTAATTGATTTTATCACTTACAAACGAATGTCGTTCACTCCCAGACTAAGCATGAAGTAAAATTTCGAGTTTAGAAAAGCCCCGCGTAGAAAAGTTGTCGAGGGTCGCGCAGCGACCCGAGACAAATTTTCACGGGGCTTTTCTAAACTCGAAATTTTACTTCATGCGCCACGCGTATAAAACAGTGATTTAACGAGAAATTTAAAAGCATACAAAACAAATTTTTCATGTTAATCCTTACGATTAATTTGTATTATTTTTGACGATTCGAATCCTTTTGTAACTATTCGAATCCTTTTATAAATATTCGAATCCTTTTATGAGGATTTGAATCCTTTTATGAGGATTCGAATACTTTTACGAGGATTCGAATTCTTTTATGAGGATTCAAATCCTCTTACGAGGATTCGAATCCTTTTATGAGGATTCGAATCCTTTTATGAGGATTCGAATCCTGGTAATTCGAATCCTTGGATTCGAATACGATTCCTTTTAAAAAAGTGTAACGAATCCGGATCACGAATTCAGTTTAACTAAAGTATTCGAATACCTCTTTTGAATCCTCTAAAAGAATTCGAATCCAGGATTCGAATCCTGAATGATTCGAATCCTGCCCAGCTCTGTTATTTACTCACTTTTATTATTTTCAGCAAATTGCCTAACAGTTGATAATTGTCCTCAAGTCTAAATATTGAATTGTTATACAATCTTAACTTTATTAAAGATTTCTCAAAATTGTTGAAATTTCTAGGTAAACTACTAACAAAAAATGCTCCCCCTTGCTCATATGTGCAGGCGCCCATGAGTGGATTTATTTAAATTTTGATTGCAAGCAGTCAAAGTTTATTTATTTCTGTGTAAGTTTGTCCAAAATTATTCTTTAATGTTGACTATTTTTGTCAGATTTAGTTAATTCGGTTATTTTTATAAAAAATTTAAAAACACGAGATAAAGCGAAAATTTATTTTATTCAAAACTGAATGAATACTAAGATATACAATAGTTATTTTTTTATTATCTACAACTTTTAATTTAATTTTTTTTTCGATATGATCAATATTTAAGAAAATATCAAAAAAAAAAATATAAAAATGCTAAGAGTAAACTACCACTTCCGATTTCCGCATTTACAGAGCCTCATATTGTAATAGAAACCTTAAGTTTAAAGTTTCATTACAGTACCTATAGCGTCAGACACGCAGGCAGACATTTTTCAGAAACGGTCTTAATCGACTCAAGGATATTTCCAGTAAACTGTTCACAAAATCAATACTTTCCTTTTGTATTATACAGGGTGTCCCTGAACACCCGTATCAGGCTTTTTTGAAAAAACGGCTAGTCCTAGAGAGTTGGGACAAAAAAATGTATTACAAAAGCCGTATCCCTGAGGGTTTGCTTAAAAATGTCAATAACTCAAGTTTTTTAAATGGCATGGTAGGTCAAAAGTGGTATCATTGAAAAGGTCTTTGAAAAATAAGCAACTTATACAGGAAAAATGTTTTTGCGACTGGCGTTTGTTTTGAGTAATTCTGGATTGAAGTTACCAAATATCAATATCTCATGCCTACCTTATTTTAAAAGTAGATACTTAGGGCGACTGGTATTGGGACCAGAACTGTTCAATAGTGTTTAGAAGGAAATGGAAAATAGTTTGAACCAGGTGCAGTGAACTCTGAGACGGAGTTAGAGTCAAAACTATGGAGTCGGAATTTAAGAATTTTTGTGATGAGGAAATCGGAGCTGTGGAGTTGGAAATTTCGTATAATTCCGACTCCGAGTTTCAATATAATTATTTAAATATAATTGTGCTAAACATATTTCGTTTTTTTTTAAATATGAACCAAAATAGTTTTCAATTACAATGGAAATTTATGTAATTTGCAAATGAGAGAAAATGAAAAATTTCGATTTTTTTCCCAAAAAAAACTATTAGATTGCAATTATGCACATCTAGTAACCATTAAACATTTATTTGTATTGCAAAAATTGCATTATTAAGTAAAGTTTTAAAATGTTTACATGATTCAAAGCAACTGTCGGAGTTGGCGTAGGATTTTTGAAAGATAGAGGAGTCGGGGACGGAGTTGGAGTCGAATATTTCTTTAGCGACTTCGTAGAATTATTTAGAATGTATCTGAGAGGTCTAACTGACATTTACAACTCAATCTTTAAAAATAAGTTAGCTATGAAAAATTGAAATTTAATAACTTTAATTACTGAAAATCGTTGTCCGTAATAAAATTATGTTTCCTGCAAAAATTGTTTATTTGTTAAAGACCATTTCAGTGATACCCCTTTTGACCTATTCTGCCATTTAAAAATCTGGAGTTATTAACATTTTTAAGCAAACTTTCAGGGATGCTAACCTTTTTGCGAAAAAGCAATATCACCATTCGATTCTTCAATACTTCTTTTGTAATACATTTTCTCAAAAAAAGATTGATACGGGTGGTCTGGGACACCCTGTATAAGGGGAAAGTATTTTAAGATTTACCACTCAAATGCAAATTATCATAAAGAACAAAAGCATTGTTTTAAATTATGTTCAAGGATTTACTAGTATTAAAATGATCGGTCCAACATTTCATATTTTTAGACAAACCAGCAAATTAATTCGACGACTTTAACAACATTTTCTATACTCTAGTTAGTGAACAGTTAATAGTGATTCACAATAATAGCTCAGAATAATCTTCTGATCGGAGATTAATTTTGTCAAATTCCAAAAGCCTTGTACAGATTTGGATACAATCGGTGGTAACATTATCGGCCGACTTTGTCTATTTCTATCAACAGCCGGCCGATTAATAAACACAAATGTATCTTGTTTACATCTAAAGTTGGTCAAATAAAAAATGGCATCTAATAACGTTTTAATGGCTGCTGGTATTTGTGCGGCATATTTAATTATAAAAAATAAATAAAGACGATAGTGTCAAAAAGAGATTCTACGAGGAGTAAATTATGGCAATGACTTAATGAACGACCTAAAATTAAAAGATGGAAGTGGTTTTTGTAATTCTATAAGAATATCAAGCACTGATTTTGAAAATCTTGCTAAAATATCAAAACGTGATACAAAATTTTGTGCTACCATTCCATCTTTTGTAAGATTAGCAATAACATTACGGTTTATTGATACAGGAGATTCCTATAGTTGATATATTCATATTCATATAATTTATTAATGCCATAACTACAAGGAAGTTTTACACAAGTCATTCAAAAAAAAAACAAATATTAAAATATATCATTATATATAAAACACGTGCAAATTCAGAATGGTAGTAGGAGGAGACCTGCTTACAATGGACAGAAACATATATGAAACATATGAAGCATAGCACATAACATTACGGTTTATTGATACAGGAGATTCCTATAGTAGTTTAATGTACCTATTTAAATTATTTAAACAACTAATATCATCCATAATACTCTACTGATTCAAGTGAAAAATCACGCAGCGGGGGAGTTTTAATTGAGATGAAAAGCTGTTATGGTGCATCAATCTCTCAAATATTTTGCAAATCCATTGAACAAATGTATGTTAAACTTAACATCGATAACACAGTTCTTATGTTAGGAGCCGTTTATCTACCACCTTTTGCATCACTTTACAAACTTTTATTAACACACTCAATTGATAAATTTATATTGTGCGGACTTTAATTTGCCTAATGTATTTTGGAACCTATTGGACAATGACTTTACATCCTACTATAATCAAGCAGAGGCCCTCGCAGATACTCCTTCCTTTATGAACTTTAAACAGTTGAATAATGTACCCAATGATAGAGGAGTTTAATTAGACTTGGTGTTCAGTGACAATGAAAATGTTGTAGTTTCAAGAGCTGTTGATTAATTATGCGCTAATTCTTGCCATCATATTGGCTACCATATGTATTAGTTTTCAAAGTTGTTATAGCCAGTTATTGATCTGTGACTTTTAGCGGGCCGATTACGGTTTAATTAACAATTATTTAGCATGAATTGACCGGGATACTTATTTAACAATCGTATTATTATAATGATTATTTAGTATTTTCTAAGTTTAGAGTTGAATGTAAACATTTAAATAATTCATTCTACGAACAATATATTAAAAAAATTGAACAAAATATTAATCTAAATCACATGCGTCTCAATAAGTCACGGAATGGCACCAATTACTACGGGCCAAAAATATACAACTTGCTACCAGATATAATTAAGTCAGCAAATCAGGCAAAATTCAAAATTACGATAAAGAAATACCTCGCTGCCAAAGCATTCTACACATTAAATGAATGTCTTATAAATGACTACAGTAACGTATCCAGCACAGTCGAATTTTAACACATTTACTCATTATTTATTGTATGTAAGTCTTAAGTTAATTTTAATTGTAACTACTCATAACTGTATTGTTTCGAGTTTACGTGAAGTGATTAATCACAAATAGAAAGACTGTTATTCCTTACTTCACTTTTTATTTTTATGTTAGATGTACATTTCGAGACACGAGGTGCTCATTATCAATAACAAACTAAATTCTTAAAACTATGTGCGCGGTATATATAGTTGACGGGATATCGGAAAAACCAAAAAGTAATTAAACCTATTGTTAGCGGCTAAAGGTTCTAGATGGGTGTCGGTGTCATTACATTATCTGCGGGATGGGACGGCGCGGGCGGCTTATGGATCGGGAAGTTGGTCGGTAGGATTACATTCATTGAAGGATTATTTTTGGGTAACAAATCTAATAATGGATTAACTAAGGGACTAAGATCGAAATTCAGCAAAACATTTTTATTTTTATACATTTCAATGGATTCAAGCATATTTAATCTACGATGACTTGATTGCTTTAAAAGTTTAATATTGTTTACCGAGAATGTGTGTCCTGTTTCAATTGAATGATGTGCAACTGCTGATTTGTCCGGGTTTTGAATTTTAAAATAATATTGGTGTTCTTTAAATCTTTTTAATATGTTACGTTGTGTTTGACCTACGTATATTTTATTGCAATTGTTGCAGTTTATTGAGTAAATTCCGGATTTTTCTAGGTGGTTTGTTTTAGTGAATGTGTTGCCAAGTAAACATTTTAATTTTGTGTTGACATAAAATGCAGGAGAAAGGTTGAATTTATTCAATAAACCACAAATTTTCATACAAGTTGCTGGGTGGTACACGAATCTAGCATACTTTTTTGGGGCGGCTTCCTTTGAGTTGGTTAGTGTGGAATTTGAAATAATTTTATGATTCCTAATTTGTTTGTTAAATGTTGCAACGGATTTGTTATGAATTCAAGAAGAAGATCCGCTAAAATACCAGATTTTGATTCATAACAAATCCAGTGCAACATTTAATGAACAAGAAATGGATTTACTAAGAAAAGGATTTAAATACTCACCACCAACACATCAAATCCCCATAGAAGAGATTATCAATGACACGGAATTAGCAGCCCAACAACTAGAACAAGAAGATGCCACAGCCTTTCGAATCGCAGTTAAAGAAACCATCCAGAAAATACGAAGAAAACCAAGCAAAAACAACAGCATGAATAACACCGAAACAAAAACCATTAAATTGTTAAAAGAAAAGGACGTCTTTTACATTAAATCGGATAAAGGTAATTCAGTTGTGATTGTCAATAAAAATGACTATTACAACAAAGTAGAATTAATGTTAAAAGACGGACCCTACATAAAACAAACAAAAAATCCAATCAACATTTATAACAATAGAATAAATAGTTTACTGAAGGATTCGAAAGGTTTGATAGACGATAGACTTAAATTTAAACTCAAAGTTAAAAATCCATCACTTCCCAAGTTGTATTGTTTACCGAAAATTCACAAACCCGGCGATAAATGGAGACCCATTGTTTCAAATATTAATTCTCCTACGTATTTTTTAGCTAAATGGTTGGTAAACGAATATAAAAACCTTAAAATTAGTAATGATTTGTCAATTCAAAACTCATTTCACTTAATTGAAAAACTAAAACATATTCAAATAGAACAAAATGAAAAATTGGTTTCCTTCGACGTTGAAGCACTTTTTCCCAGCATTCCATTACATAAAACATATGAAATACTAGAACAACTTTTGATCGAAAACTCAATTGAAACTCGAAAAATAGAAGAGTACTTGAAACTTACGAAATTTGTTATGGAATGCAATACTTTCATATTCAACAACACGTACTATAAACAGACTTTCGGAACAGCAATGGGCAACCCCCTTTCACCTTTCTTAGCAAACATATTTTTAAACCATCTTGAAAATAAGGCTAAGAAAACAATTCTTAACTTTCCGAGGGTCTGGTATAGATACGTAGATGATATTATTGCAATAGTTAAAACAGACACAGATATGAAAGACATAACATTAAAATTAAATAAACTTTTCCCTAGTATTAACTTTACTTATGAAATAGAAGAAAACACTCAAATTCCCTTTTTAGACTTACTTTTGATAAAAAAACAATAATACAAAAATAGAATTCAACATTTACAGAAAAAACACACACACACATTTAATTACATCCACTCATCTTCGTCTTCTCCTTTTAAACACAAATTAGCAGCTTTTAACAGCATGAATTTTAGAGCAATAAACATACCATTATCCAAAGAAAATAGGGAAAAGGAATTTAGTTTAATCAAGAACATAGGCATTTCATTAAATTACAGCATTGACACAATCAATAGATTAATTAACAAACAAATTAGGAATCATAAAATTATTTCAAATTCCACACTAACCAACTCAAAGGAAGCCGCCCCAAAAAAGTATGCTAGATTCGTGTACCACCCAGCAACTTGTATGAAAATTGGTGGTTTATTGAATAAATTCAACCTTTCTCCTGCATTTTATGTCAACACAAAATTAAAATGTTTATTTGGCAACACATTCACTAAAACAAACCACCTAGAAAAATCCGGAATTTACTCAATAAACTCAACAATTGCAATAAAATATACGTAGGTCAAACACAACGTAACATATTAAAAAGATTTAAAGAACACCAGTATTATTTTAAAATTCAAAACCCGGACAAATCAGCAGTTGCACATCATTCAATTGAAACAGGACACACATTCTCGGTAAACAATATTAAACTTTTAAAGCAATCAAATTATCGTAGATTAAATATGCTTGAATCCATTGAAATGTATAAAAATAAAAATGTTTTGCTGAATTTCGATCTTAGTCCCTTAGTTAATGCATTATTAGATTTGTTACCCAAAAATAATCCTTCAGTGAATGTAATCCTACCGACCAACTTCCCGATCCATAAGCGGCCCGCGCCGTCCCATCCCGCAGATAATGTAATGACACCGACACCCATCTAGAACCTTTAGCCGCTAACAATAGGTTTAATTACTTTTTGGTTTTTCCGATATCGCGTCAACTATATATACCGCGCACATAGTTTTAAGAATTTAGTTTGTTATTGATAATGAGCACCTTGTGTCTCGAAAAGTACATCTAACATAAAAATAAAAAGTGAAGTAAGGAATAACAGTCTTTCTATTTGTAACTACTCATAATTAAAACCTGTACTCTTCTTATATTATTTTGTGCTTATATTTATTTATTATTGTTATATGTCTTATTTTATCTTACTACTTATATATGTATTCTTGACCTATGTAAACTGATTTAATAGCATCAATAAAGTAAAGTAAAGTAAAGTAAAGTAATACGAATGCGAACAAATTTTGGTCATTTGTTAATAACAAACGCAAAACGAATGGGTTTCCAAGTCAAATGACGTATAATTATGAAATAAGTAATTATATGTAAGTAACCGTAGACCTGTTTGCAAATTACTTTTCTACCGTTTACTCTTTAGATGAAACAGTTACTCCTTCACGTGTTTACTCTAATAGTTCAATAAATTCCAATTATACCTTTTCGATTTCAACAATGGCGGTATTTAATGAAATAAATAAACTAAAATTAACATCTACTTGTGGACCCGACAATATTCCGAACATCTTTTTAAAACAGTGCATTTTCGCACTCTCTAAACCTATCACTCATTTGTTCGAAAGCTCTATTGCCTTTCAATATATGCCTGTAATTTGGAAACGTAGTTTTATCTTTCCTATTTTTAAATCAGGCAAACCCTCTGATATAAAAAAATTATCGTGTGGTGTGCATACAATCGTCTATTCCCAAAAATTCTTAATGGCATTCTTGCAAAGCAAATAATGTGGATGGTAAAGGGTTTTTATAATCGATAACCAAAATGAACTTTACTCTGGAAGATCAACTGTTGCTAACCTTATTGAGTCTCAAAATTACTCACTAGCAGCTTTGGAGGGTCGGTGTCAGGTTGATACAAGCTACACAGACTTTTCAAAGGCGTTTGATAGAGTTACATGGTTACATGACATAATAATTGGGAAACTGAGGACTGTAAACATAAATTATGGTGTAGTTAATTAGATAAAAAGTTTTTTGAGGGATAGATTTCAGTGTGTGAAGATAGGTAATTGTATTGTAATGTATACAAATAAACACTTCCCACTCAAGAAAATTAAGAATCAAAAGAAAACACTGAAATATAACTCGATTGAAATTATTAATTGTAAAAATCAAATGCATGTTTATGAAATTGCTTCCCAACGCATGCCCGAGTATAAATCATTACTAAAAAAAGAAATCGCAAAGTATAAAGAACTACTACACAAGGAACGTTGTGCACACTACGAAAATAAGCTATCTAGCTCACAAAATAAATCAAAAGCTGCGTGGTCTATCATTCGCGATGTAGTCGGTACAAACAATAAAAAACCAAGAGTATTACCAAAAACTAATAATGAAAGACAACTGGCAAACGACTTTAATTATTATTTCAAAGAAACCTCATTAAATATATTAAAGAGTAAATTGCCAGTACAAAACGCAACCTATGTATGTAATATACCTATACATAATATCCGAATGTTCCTAGAACCAATCACCAGCACAGAATTAATAAACATAATCGCTAATATGGAAAATAAAAAATCGTTCGGTCACGATGGCACTCCAATATCTTTAATAAAACATTCGATCCATATTATTGCTGAGCCACTTATTAATATTTGTAATAGCTCTTTTTCTTCAGGTACCTATCCTGATAAATTAAAACAGTCCATTGTAACACCCATATATAAAAAGGGCAACGCCGATGACTACAACAACTATAGGCCCATATCAATACTAAGCACATTTTCTAAAATACTAGAATCAATTATGGCAAAACGTCTCACAGCATTTTTTCAAAAGAATAACTTGTTCACAAATAATCAGCATGGGTATACTCCTGGTAGAAGTATTGATACTGCTCTTTTTCAATACCTCAACTCCATTCTATTTGCCTTGGATAAAAAGGAATGTGTGTGTGGTGTGCTATTGGATCTGTCTAAAGCCTTCGACACCATAGACCACTCAATACTACTTATCAAATTAGACCACTATGGAGTACGGGGTATTGTGGGGAAGTGGTTCAAATCTTATCTAGAAAATCGCTCACAAACGGTAAAAATAAGTAGTAGTAGACATGAAACCATTTCTGATATGTTTGAGACTAACATAGGTGTCCCACAGGGGAGTATTCTGGGTCCACTGCTATTTATTATATACTTAAACGACATATCTCACATTACCGATAACTGTAACCTCACCTGTTGTGCAGACGACAGCAACCTTCTGCTACTTGAAAAAACATATCACCAATTGACTGATATAGGCAATTCTGTTATGGAGAAACTTAATGAGTGGTTTGTCAACAATAAATTAATTCTTAATACAGAAAAGACAAGCGTAATTCATTTTAAAACAAATCAATCTATAACAACTCCTTACAACATCATACTAAACAACACACCCTTTGAATTCACAAACACGGCGAAATTTCTTGGAATCACGATCGATGAAACTCTCAGCTATAAAAAGCATATTAATAATCTTGCCTCTAAACTTTACAAAACTTGTTACCGATTAAAAATACTAACAAAAAACACGAACAAGGCGATATCTAAAACATTTTATTTTGCGAACTTTTACTCACATTTAAAATATGGAGTCATATTTTGGGGTAGCAGTATTCATAATGATATTATCTTTAAAGCTCCAGAGCGTGCCATACGAACAATTTGTAAAATGAGACAGCGTGACAGCTGTAAAGGTATTTTCAAAAATATTGGAATACTGACTACACCTGCTATTTACATATATGAATGCATAAAATTTATAACCAAAAATAAACATTTATTTTCAAAATATACGTTAAACAGTCGTCACAATACAATATGCATCACTGTATGCATATGTGTACCCATCACACCGATTAACAATGTTAGAAAGAGGTCCCCTATACAACTGTATCAAATTTTATAACCATCTACCAGAATACATAAAAAAAGAAAATAATTATAACAATGTCAAAAGAATGTCGTATGAGTTACTATGCACGTTGGAGCCATATAATGTGGACGTGTATCTAAACAACACATGTAACATTTAATTTAAGTTTTCTCTTATTTTGACGTATTTCCATGCCTTTGTTGTATATATAAATTATTTGTATATGTAATCACTTGCACTGAAAATAAACATTATTATTATTATTATTATTATTATTTCTAATGCAATATGCGTAACGTCGGGGGTACCTCAAGGCGCACACATTGGTCCTTTTCTCTTCAATATCTTTATTAATGATATCAATACCGTAATTATGATCAGTCAATTTATATTATACGCCGATGACATGAAATTATTTACAACCGTCAAAACCATCACGGATGTTTACAGCCTACAGGAAAAATTGGATAGAGTGTTTGATTGATGCGAAACGTCGAAACTACACCTTAACATAGACAAAAGTAAAGTGTTTTCTTTTAGCAAGAAAAGAGATACTCTTATATACAATTACAGTCTTAACAACAATACATTAAATAGAGCAGACAATGGTAAAGATCTTGGTGTAGTTTAAAGCGTTAACTATTTTTTTTTTAAATTCACATTTTGTCCATGTCTCATAGTGCGTCCAAAATATTGGGCTTTATTAATAGGAACTCTAAAGAATTAACAGTGCGTACCAGAGCTGGGCAGGATTAAAATCATTCAGGATTCGATTCCCGGATTCAAATCCTTTTGGAGGATTCAAAAGAGGTATTCGAATACTTTAGTGAAAACGGATTCGTGATCCGGATTCGTTACATTTTTTTAAAAGGATTCGTATTCGAATCCAAACGTAGATGATTCGAATCCTTATAAAATGATTCGAATTCTTATAAAAGGATTCGAATCCTTATAAAAGGATTCGAATTCTTATAAAAGGATTCGAATCCTTATAAAAGGAATCGAATCCTTATAAAATTCGAATCCTGATACATGGATTCAAATCCTCCTACATAATTAGAATCATCGCTATTAAGGCTGGGATTCAAATTCGATTAATTCAAATAGTTAAATATTCTAATATAAATATTTAAATCACTAAATTATTCATATTTGAATATAAATATTAAAATTTTCAAATAATTCAAATATTTGTGAATGCATATTTGGTTACTTAACCATGAAAAATATCCAACGTTAATAGTATATTTTTAACTTCACTTGAAATCGGTGTTTTATACGCGTGGCGCATGAAGTAAAATTTCGAGTTTAGAAAAGCCCCGTGAAAATTTGTCTCGGGTCGCTGCGCGACCCTCGACAAATTTTCTACGCGGGGCTTTTCTAAACTCGAAATTTTACTTCATGCTTAGTCTGGGAGTGGACAACACTCGTTTTAAGAAGTTTCAAATTGAAGGATTACTCTAGATTACTAAGTTTATTACCGTTTTACAAAGGTTACAGCTCAAAGGACTAACCATGGTCTTCGCAGAACGATAGACTACAGGGTATCGAAGTTTTTTTACAAGAAAACAACGAATATCTGAAGGTTTACAGCATGGATAGGAAAGAAAACATCTAATTTTGAAAAAATATCGAAGTTGGGTTGGTTTTCAGTGCATTTTTAACTTCACTTTAAATCAGTGTTTTATACGCGTGGCGCATGAAGTAAAATTTCGAGTTTAGAAAAGTCCCGCGAAAATTTGTCTCGGGTCGCTGCGCGACCCTCGACAAATTTTCTTCGCGGGGCTTTTCTAAACTCGAAATTTTACTTCATGCTTAGTCTGGGAGTGGACAACACTCGTTTGAATTTTAAATTTAACTCTTTTAAAAAATCGACGTATGTAATATAATAAATCATTCATTGAAATCATAGAAAAAGATGCAAAATTTTACCTAAAATTAACTTTTAGAGTCAACTTTATAATTTGTTAGGCTCTTAATGGGTGAATATTGTATTCCTAAAAAAAACCGTTTTTATTTAATATTAAAGTTGCATTTAATACAATAACAAACAGTGAATAAATCGACATAAATCTAGAAATATCGAAAATCTCGACATTTAGAAAATCTTGACGGTCCACTCCCAGACTAAGCATGAAGTAAAATTTCGAGTTTAGAAAAGCCCCGCATAGAAAATTTGTCGAGGGTCGCGCAGCGACCCGAGACAAATTTTGACGGGGCTTTTCTAAACTCGAAATTTTACTTCATGCGCCACGCGTATAAAACACTGATTTAAAGTGAAGTTAAAAACGCACTGAAAACCAGCCCAACTTCGATATTTTTTCAAAATTGGATGTTTTCTTTCCTATCCATGCTGTAAACCTTCAGATATTCGTTGTTTTCTTGTAAATAAACTTCGATTCCCTGTAGTCATTCGGTCTCCGAAGACCATGATTGGTCCTTCGAGCTGTAGCCTATGTAAATTGGTAATAAACTTAGTAGTCTAGAGTAATCCTTTAATTTGAAACTTCTAAGAACGAGTGTTGTCCACTCCCAGACTAAGCATGAAGTAAAATTTCGAGTTTAGAAAAGCCCCGCGTAGAAAATTTGTCGAGGGTCGCGCAGCGACGCTCGACAAATTTTCACGGGGCATTTCTAAACTCGAAATTTTACTTCATACGCCAGGCGTATAAAACACAGATTCAAAATGAAGTTCAATAACACATATATCATCATTAATTAAAATCATTATATAATCAGATATTTAGTCGGTAAATGAACATGTTTGTTAATAGAAACTGATGGAATAAAATATTACTGGTTGCAAATAATAGATTCAAATTTATTTTTAAAGGATTTGTATCCGTGATTCAAAAATGAGGATTCGAATCTTTGATTTGAATCATATTTTTCACTTACGAATCGTTTATTCGAGTATTCGTGATTCGAATCATATTAGGTGATTCGAATTCGTGATTCGAATCATGTTTTTGAGGATTCATCCCAGCTCTGGTGCGTACATATAAGACCCTTTACTGTTCACTTGTAAGATCCAAACTTAAATATGCGTCCCAAATTTGGTCCCCACACTAAAGCTATCTAGTAAACAAGGTCGATCCGGTAGAGAAACGTGTTTTAAAAACATCTATCTATAAATCAGGTATTTTTCATCCAAATTTTCAAGATTTTTGTGCATTTAGATTAACATACAACATCCAGTCATTACATATTAGACGACATGTCACTGACCTATGTACACTGTATAACATACTAGATAGTAATTTAAATTGTCCCAAGATATTATGATTATTTAACTTTTGGATTCAATCCTGTGGGGCGACGACTAGGAGCAATAAACTATTTAGAATAGAATATCATCATACCGTTTACACTTATAGCAGTCCACTTTCGAGTATGATGCGTTTTGCAGATTTGCTTCGGCGTTTTAAAAATTTTAATTTATTTGCAGATTCTATATATACTTTTAAACGTAATTTGCTGCGTATTGATTTAGAAAGTATTCTTGCTTAACTTCATCACCTCAATATTTTGTGTTCCTTATTATTGTGCATAATGTACCTATTTTTAAGTAAATAGAATATATAAATTAGATATAAGTTATATTTTGTAATCATTGTATAAAATTTGGAAATTTTCCGTTTTCGAAATAAAATAATACCAGAAGCGTGTGAAGCTCTCACTAAAGCTCTTGCAGTTTTTGCAAAGGTGAGTAAAACTACACCAATTAGTCTTATTTTATAATAACTAATTTATTTGGAAGTAATCAAAACCTTAACTATGTTACATGATAGTGAATCATTTTGAAAATGAATACTAAGTTGGCCCTAGTAGAAGCGAATAATGGCCTTATTCTGATTTACATAAGGTATTTCTGGCTTATGATTGGTGGATTGCGTGACATAAGTTCGGGTCATTTCTGGAGTGCTAATAGGATTTGGAGATGACGAAGGAATGGATAGGAACATGTTTAAGGAATACAAGGATACAGTTGATGTAGGAGTGTTGCTTCTTGTAGAATGAAAGCTTTTAACATTTCTTTAAATATTTGGATTAGCGTTTTCAACAAAGAAGCCCCTCTTAAGATCGAATAGTATATTTTCAATTTGGTGTTTAGCTATACTTTGTGTTTTATTATTTTTATTGCAATTTCGTAACCTAGTTGCAATATAATCAGCATAGATAGTATAGACACCTGGTTTTCCACATTTATCATAAATTGGTAGGCTTCTTCTGTTCTTTGATCTACTAATTATTTTGCTTTTTTTCTGCGTTGGGTTAAACGTGAAGACGAAGGCATTTCTGCATTTTCGGAAGATGGGCGTTTCTGTATCTTAGATTCGCCAACTGGAAGTACAGACTTAGGACTTGTCATTCCAAGTCATCATCAATATTTTCAGTAACATTCTATTCGCTTTCCTAAAAATATATAACAAATGCATCTAAACGTTTTCTTAGTGGAGGAAACAAGGGATTTATTGGATTATAGGATATACTATTAAGAATGTTAAAAATTTTTTTTCAGATACCGCAAACAGAAGCCGAGTGAAAAGAAATTGAAACGGAATTCAATTAAAGATGTAATTTTTCTCACTGCATTGCAGCTATGCATAGCAAGCATATTGTTATTGAAGCTTCAGAAAATACTGGAAGCACTTACTACATTTATAAGGGGATGTATCGTATTATTTGCTTGGCTATTGTTGATGCTGATTTTAATATAATTTATGCTAATTTAGGTTGTCAGGGCAGAATATTGGATGGTAGGGTTCTTTAAAACACAAGTTTTTATAAAAAAAAGTTGCAACAAATCAGTTGAATACACTGTGTTCTACGGTGTTACCAGGAAGAGCCACACGTATTCCATACTACCTTGTAGCGGATGACGCCTTTGCGTTAGGTGAAAATATATTAAAGCCGTTCCCAGGCCATAATCCGAAAGGGTCACCAGAGAGAATACTTAGTTAGGCGAATAGTCGAAAATGTGTTTTCACTTTTAGCTACAGTCTTTAGAATATTAAGTCGATCTATACTTTTGGAATTACAAAAGGTGCAGTCTATTGTTCTACCTTGTGTTCATCTGCATAACTATGGACCCCGTGGAACATTTGGTATAAAAGGCTTAGATACTGGTATTATAACTAATGGTTCACGGAGAAACGAAATTGATAACACCACGTCGAGGCCTCTCAATTTACAAAATCTTCGATGGAAATCATACATTCTGGCAAAGAGAGTAGAAATGAATTTTCGCAATGTCATGGCAAAATCATTTTGGCTACATTTTATTTTTTGAATTAACGCATTTAAGAGTTAAGCCATAGTTATTTTTTACTTAAAATTATTGTACTTCGACTTCCTTTAGACTCAGTATTTTGATCAAGATCAGTTAATGCTCATATCCAAACCAAGTACATTGTGATGACGTACCCACTCCTATTACCGTCGAGTAAGTTTTTCTGCTCTCTTAATAATTGCGTTTTCAAAGTTATTTTTTGTTTGTTATTTCTTTTGTAGTTGTAGAAAATTCTTCTGCTAAACGTGGTGTTTCGAAAATATTCTTGTTACGATCTCTGTATTGTTTACAAGAGACATTCTATAGAACACACACTTGTCTTAAATTTTAAATTTTCTATTAGATTCAACGTTTTTTCAGTTGTCCACATTTTGCAATGATTTTTGTTCATTTTAAAGTAATAAATACTCACGGATCCAAAAGCTAACCTCAAACCTCAAGTAAAATATCCACTTCAAATCGGCCGACTCAAGAGAAACAAAAAAGATATATTCAGCCGACAATGTTGCAACCAATTGTATCCAAGTCTGTACAAGACAGAGCTGGGCAGGATTCGAATCATTCATTATTCGAATCCTAGATTCGAATCCTTTTATAGGATTCAAAAGAGGTATTCGAATACTTTAGTTAAACTGAATTCGTGATCCGGATTCGTTACATTTTTTTAAGAGGATTCGTATTCGAATCCAAATGCGGGTGATTCGAATCCTTATAAATGGATTCGAATACTTACAAAACGATTTGAATCGTCAAAAATAATTCGAATTAATTGTGAGGATTAACATGAAATATGTGTTTTGTGTATTTTTAAATTTCTCCTTAAATCACTGTTTTATACGCGTGGCGCATGAAGAAAATTGTCGAGTTTAGAAAAGCTCCGTGAAAATTTGTCAAGTTTTCTATGCGGGGCTTTTCTAAACTCGGCATTTTACTTCATGCTTAGTCTGGGAGTGGAAACGCTCGTTCGAAACTTCAAACTGAAAGTTTTGATAAGAACATTAAATGGCTGAAAATGTTATTTAAAGATAATAATTAAGTTTTCAAAATGTTGTTTAATATTATTTCAAGTATAACTGACATGGTAGTCACAATATAAAATGTCAAATTTTTCCGACATTTTCTTGATACAAGTTTTTTTCCATGGCCTTTGAATATAACTTTCTTTTGTGGAAACCCCCATTTTAACTGTATTGTTTCGAGATTACGTGAAGTGATTAATCACAAATAGAAAGACTGTTATTCCTTACTTCACTTTTAATTTTTATGTTAGATGTACATTTCGAGACACAAGGTGCTCATTATCAATAACAAACTGACAGTTTGTTATTGATAATGAGCACCTTGTGTCTCGAAATGTACATCTAACATAAAAATAAAAAGTGAAGTAAGGAATAACAGTCTTTCTATTTGTAACCCCCATTTTATTAAATTGCTTTCATTGATTTTTCCACATTTAAGTGTGTTTTATAAATGTTTACGTGTTTTGTAATTTTTATGATGCCTGTTGATTTTGACAAATTTAATAATAACATATGGCTTCTTTGTTAGTGTTTTGGTCAATTTTAATAAAATTCCATGTCTTTTCTCTGACTTACTCGGTTGTAATGATATTTACTGATTTTTTTATTTACGTAATTTTCAGGCATTCGTCGATTTGTTGCAAGAGTTTAATTTGAAGTTTTGAACAAGTGATTTCACTCCCAGACTAAGCATGAAGTAAAATTTTGAGTTTAGAAAAGCCCCGTGAACAATTTCTGGGCTTTTCTAAACGCAAAATTTTCCTTCATGCTCCACGTTTATACAACACTGTAAAGTTCAAAAACACTCAATTACAAGTAAGACGGAATCAGATATTTAGTCTGTTATCTACGATGTTCAGTGTTAATAATAAATGATTAGGTTTTGAAAATTTTGTTAAAACAACTGATAGTGATATTAAAATGTTATTGGTTAATGTACTAGAATAAAATTTATTTTTAAAGGACTTGTAATTATGATTCGAAAAAACAGGATGCGAATCTTTGATTCGAATCATATTTATCTCTTACGAATATTTTATTCGAGTATTCGTGACTCTAATCATATTAGGTGATTCGGATTCGTGATTAGAATCCTTTTTACGAGTATTCGTCCCAGCTCTGGTAAAAGACCTAATAGTTACGAACAGTAAATACAAAACTTTCATTATTCATCATTATTCCTTCAAATGCTTGTTTTGACTTAATACTTCTGAGCATTATTCTTGTAATACTGGAAACTATCCAAAATAAATTTCTCAGAATAATGGAGCACAAACTAGGCAGGACACATAGTCCAGGGAATTACACTGACATAAAGGACCTATTACAGATGCATACTCTGGAATCCCGCAGACGGATCAACTACTCTGCATAGCCTCATAAACGGCTCCATTGATTGTCCAGATATTTTAAAATATCTGGATTTTTTACTTTTCCGCCAACAGCCGTTTATTACGATCAAGACCGCTATTTCGCGAACAAAAAATCTCTTCGAACTTTGGTCGCAACAACTCCATTGATCGTATAATGAGACTCGCTAATTTATATAACAACTGTGAATGGTTTGATATATTTAACAGTCCTCTAAGGAGTTTTAGATTTGGTATCATGCAAAATATTTTAGGATAATAAATCAATTTCATTATTAGTTTTCCTTATGTTATTATTGTTTTTACATTTTGTTATTTCTATATAGAATAATTGCTGTAATTATTACCACCATTTATTAAATTTTAGTTATTAATGTTAATACGTTTTATCAATTTTTAAATATTATTGTTATTATTTTGTACATATTCTTTGTAAAAGGGGTTTCCCGTGAGAGAATAAATTAATAAATAAATAAATAGATAAATAAATATCTTTACATTATACAACACCTAGATTTTGATTTTGACTAGAGTTTGACTTTTCTCTTGATTTTTTTCCACTTGAAATCTTGCCAAGTTCAATAAAATTCTTCTTTGTTTTATGACAATTTTTAAACAAAGTTTTAATTTATGCATGAAAATAACTGGAGATCATTTTCCTTCTTGATTCTCGGAACTAATTATTCTTCCTTCTTCGCGTTATTATTTACGATTGCCTTGCGTTTACACCATTGGTCAACACACAAGTTCAACATCTCGAACTGCAAAGCCGTAATAAATATCCTCTACAAATCACACAATTTCAAAAGGCCGCAATAAGTCCGCTTGTATATGCATTACGATCCGTTTTATATTTCATCCATAAATGTCTGTTCCGGACAACTAATTGCGACATCATAAATTACTCGAATTATAACATAACTTATAATATTAGTTGCTCTCGTTGTTCACTAAAAGTAATAAAAAAAATAACTTTTTTACTTCTATTATGAAATGTCTTATAGCCTTTTCTGATTACCTCAGTACGCACGAAGTAAATACAAGAAACTTTTCTAATGCAGTTAGTGCAGTTCGACCATAATCTAAACGCGCCCATGCGAGATTTCTATGTTTCTGTTGTGTTGTTTGAGGTTAGGTTTGTTGCGTACTTTTCTGAAATCGATTGTAAAAATAAATGTGAAAATACATCCAGTCTGGAAAAACTGATTTTTCTAATTAAAATATAAATTTGGTCTGAAGAATAAAATTAATAATAATTAAAATGTATCTTAGTCAGAATAATTAAAACTACGCGATGTGGATGTGGATGTGATAAATTCAGGTTTCGGCCGATCGGCGGAAATTACAATTTCTCGGCGCTCTTATTACTCTTATTTCATCTGGCTACCTAACAATCTCTTGATACTGGTTTTTACCTATTCCATAAAAAGTGATCTCGTATTATTTATTGCAGCACGGTAATTATAGTGATTATTTCGAGAGCGCAGAGAGAACGCGGTGTGCCTCGCTTACGGATGTTGCGTTTTCTATCATTGAGCAAGAAAGAGCGGACGACTTGCCGACCCGAGTGTACTGGGTTTGACCCCCGCGGTCAGGGTTGCGCCACGCGATGTCAGAGGTTAGAAGTCAGAAGAACCAGACTGAATGCTGAACCCAATAATACTCTAACCTGTGCGCTGTAAGGTTCAACGGAGCGGACGCAAGTTTTCTTTCGATGACCTCACATTTTTATAAAATCTGTTATTTTAAAATGTATGAAGCATATCACTGTTCTCGGGTGATAAAACATGAAAATAACACTTGCAAAAATTGTGTAACATGCAACAGTGCCTTTTAAAATGGCCCTTTCAAAAATTATTGAAGTCCTCCGTTTTGATCAATATCCTCAACTTTTATTTTACATTTATAACACCCCTTTTGGCAGCATTAGGTATCAAAAGATGAAATAGCTGTCTTCAAACTTCCGAATTAAGCAGTGTTTTGTACGGTTGGTGCATGAGTAAAATTTCGAGTTTAGAAAAGCCTGAAAATGTACTGCAAGCTTATTCAAAGAGTTAGCATTGACTCTGTTAGAATTACTTAAATTCATCAACTTTAACATAATATATAAAATTACGATAATGCCCTATAACTTAACTAACTTTTTTTTAACTTTTAGCGTCCCTATAAATTGCAATTATTAAGTTATGACAATGAAAAGTATGCTAAATGAAAGCATATTATTAGTATCATTAATTAATTTCTCACTTAACCCGTGGTGAAACATTTTTGAATATAATTCTGGATATTCAATTAAAACACTTGGTTTTGTTTCACTAATTTATATTTTCTCCGACTAGTTTCGACCATTGGTCATCTTCGGGGAGGAATGTACAAAAAATATCTAAACAACTATTTATATACAAATACAGGCTATCATAAAATATCGGCAATAAGGGCGGACGCTATCGGAGAGTTCCAAAGCTCTTCCATATTATTTACAATCGGCTTTCCCCGCTTTAGCGCCTTCCTAATTTCTAGTCCCTCACTGAAATTTAAGTATCGACCCTTATTGCCTGGGTATAAAATTTTACAATCTGTTGTGTTGAAAATATGATTTTCTTCTATGCAATGCTGTGCGAATCCGGTTGAACACTTTTTATTAATTATTGATTTTTTATGTTCTTCTAGGCGTGTTCTAAAATTTCTTTCAGTCTGACCTACGTATATGTTATCACAATCACCACACTTAATTTCATAAACGCCGCACTTGTCAAGTTTATCGACCGCTGATTTGTTATTAACTAGAAGTCTTTGTAGGTTTATTGGATTAGTCATTATAACATTAAAATCATACCCCTTAAAATTTTGTGTGATTTTTTTCGGAAAGATTATTAACAAAATCCAATCTATGCCAAATTGTTTTAATTGATTTTGTTTCACAATAAAAATATTTTTTGAATTGTTTTAATTTTTTCATTTTTACCAAGTTGTTAATTAGTTGCTCATTGTAGCCATTATTAGTAGCTATAGTTTTTATTGTATTTAATTCTAAATTAAAGTTATTTTCGTTGAGTGGAATATGTATAAGCCGGTGAATTAAAGAGTGAAAAGTACTGTTTTTTATTTTGTGGTGAGTATTGGAGCTACTAGGGATAATTACATCAGTAAAGCTGTCTTTTCTGTAAATTTTAAACTCTAGGGCGTTATCTATTGTTTTAAAAATGGTCAAATCTAGAAAATTTAGGCTATTGTTGAGTTCCATTTCTGTGGTAAACTCAATATTATTATTTATGGAATTTAAAAATTTTTTTTTTCTGTGAAAGCGTTTAATTGTCGTATTGTACCATCCCAAATGCAAAACACATCGTCTACGTATCTCGCCCAATAAACAATATTTTTACACCTGTTATCTTTAAATAAGTGTTCATGTCTAATTTTGAAGAACACTTATTTAAAGATAACAGGTGTAAAAATATTGTTTATTGGGCGAGATACGTAGACGATGTGTTTTGCATTTGGGATGGTACAACACGACAATTAAACGCTTTCACAAAAAAAAAATTTTTAAATTCCATAAATAATAATATTGAGTTTACCACAGAAATGGAACTCAACAATAGCCTAAATTTTCTAGATTTGACCATTTTTAAAACAATAGATAACGCCCTAGAGTTTAAAATTTACAGAAAAGACAGCTTTACTGATGTAATTATCCCTAGTAGCTCCAATACTCACCACAAAATAAAAAACAGTACTTTTCACTCTTTAATTCACCGGCTTATACATATTCCACTCAACGAAAATAACTTTAATTTAGATTTAAATACAATAAAAATTATAGCTACTAATAATGGCTACAATGAGCAACTAATTAACAACTTGGTAAAAATGAAAAAATTAAAACAATTCAAAAAATATTTTTATTGTGAAACAAAATCAATTAAAACAATTTGGCATAGATTGAATTTTGTTAATAATCTTTCCGAAAAAATCACACAAAATTTTAAGGGGTATGATTTTAATGTTATAATGACTAATCCAATAAACCTACAAAGACTTCTAGTTAATAACAAATCAGCGGTCGATAAACTTGACAAGTGCGGCGTTTATGAAATTAAGTGTGGTGATTGTGATAACATATACGTAGGTCAGACTGGAAGAAATTTTAGAACAGGCCTAGAAGAACATAAAAAATCAATAATTAATAAAAAGTGTTCAACCGGATTCGCACAGCATTGCATAGAAGAAAATCATATTTTCAACACAACAGATTGTAAAATTTTATACCCAGGCAATAAGGGTCGATACTTAAATTTCCGTGAGGGACTAGAAATTTGGAAGGCGCTAAAGCGGGGAAAGCCGATTGTAAATAATATGGAAGAGCTTTGGAACTCTCCGATAGCGTCCGCCCTTATTGCCGATATTTTATGATAGCCTGTATTTGTATATAAATAGTTGTTTAGATATTTTTTGTACATTCCTCCCCGAAGATGACCAATGGTCGAAACTAGTCGGAGAAAATATAAATTAGTGAAACAAAACCAAGTGTTTTAATTAAATATCCAGAATTATATTATTAGTAATTTTACTAAGTTTATCAACTTAAGCGTCTACAAAAGACAATGTCTTTAAATTAAAATGAAGCAACATATTAAATTAATTCTTACTCCAATACTAGTGCGATTAGAAGGAAATAAGCACATCAAAATGAATGAAATTTTGTTTGTATAACACACTATTTTTATTTTCGTGACTGCAGTTTCGGCAATTCAACTTGCCATTATCAAACAGAGTAACTTAAATTACGGTATGGTACAGGTATATATACACAAAATGGTTATTTACAAAATAGCATTAAAAATGGGGGTATACACTAGATCGACCTGGTCGTTAATTAGGGGGATTCCCGGATTAGCGCGGGCTTTCTGTATCTCCAGGGATTCTAGGAGGTTCATTTTTCGGCCCTTTTCGGCATAATGGATGATCTTAAGTACATCCTCGCCAAAAGAATGGTTTTCATCGATTAGATGTTTGGCGAAATTTGATTTTTCTATTTGATTAAGCCGAAAAGAGCGCTGATGTTCTTTGAGCCGAGTGCTAAAATTACGACCAGATTGACCAATGTATACTCCTTCACAATCGGGACAAACAAGTTTATATATACCGGATTTACTAAGATTACAATGTTTTGTTTTGTTATTAATAATGTGGTTTTCTGTTTTACAATATGTTTTTTCATTTAATTAACATGTATAACGAAGTAGAAGCCTCCACAGTTCATAATTTACATCAAAATGACTCGCAAAATAGAATAACAATCCATATAATACGTAAATGAAAGTATCTCCTAATGAAATTCAAGTAGTATCTTGTAAAATTAAATCCTTTACCTTAAACAAACATTTACACAATAATTATTCCTTGTTCGTGTTGGAGAGAAAACGTGAATACCTCCGATACCAAGTGTTAGAATATACAAAGAGAATAATCCGCAGATTCCAATAATCGATAACAATTGCAGCTCATTCGCAATTAACGAATAATGAATACAAATGTGAAAGGATTCACTCACAAGACCGTAATTGTCACTTTTCGATCTTCGGTACGTGATCCGAGTGATGAGGCAACATTGTAAGGGGTTAAGAGGTAACGAGCTCCATTACATAAATATCAAAATCGTGGCCGGCGTTCCGTTCCTATAATTCCAAAAAGGATCGTCTTAAATGACTTATCCACCTTTTATTGCTTTACTAATTTGCGATTAGAATTTTAATTATTATTCATGTAATGTTATTGAAAATGATTTATTAGTGTTTGAATAGCAATATGTGTGTATCTACAAAACAATGTTACAATCCTAAGAAAACCGGATCGTGAGATGAAAATGAATAATTCAGTTGGAAATATAGAAATGAAACAATCCTTAAACGAGAGCAGAACCACTGCTCTATTTTTTTCAGACAAAAATATTTAAGAGAAAATAAAATAGTAAAAAAATGCACTCAAGGTATAATAAAAGAAATAGTTATTTCAACAGGGCTAACGCATTTTCAAAGAAAAATATTCATTTTCGAAAAAGTTTATTTTGAACACAGAGAAACATTTAAGAAAAGATTTCTTTTTACGAATAAGGAAAGGTTCAAGAAATGAAAGAGTAAATATTTGCAACTCATGATCCAGAAAAGATACTAATTGAGCCAATGTCATTAATTATTTTCAAATAATTGGCTAATTCAATTTTGATCCCATTAATCATATTTTTTTTAAATATTTTTAAGGTATCGTTAAGAAATTGTATGTTTGAAAACATCATGAACAAATATTCGAGAAATACACATGAATAGAATTTTATAATTCGAATACTTAAAGTTGAACAACAGTAGAGAGATCACAAGGAAGTTGGGTTAATTGGTTAGGGAAAATAGTGAAATGTAGACACTTCCAATATAAAATTTCGATAATTAAGTACATCGATAATTGGCAAAATAAACAAAACTAACTATTGGGGACGCGTGAAAACAATAATACTTTCGGAAATTGACGCCAGTAAGCCATCGCTAGCGTTATTTTGATTAGGGGTGTACAACCTTTTCTTTTATTCGAGTTATCTTAGTCCACAATTAGTGAAAAGCAAAGAAAATGATTTACATATTTACTCTTGCAATAAGATGGGAGCAAAAAAGCAACTATTTTTATAAACACTGAAAATCGTTGATAACAGACTAAATATACCAAAATATTTAATTCTGTGTTTATATTATCAAAAGTTTTTAAACATGGCGCCAAGTGATGTTGGCTGTGTTAAAAACAATTGCAAAGTGTGTGCTACACCAATTAATAATACTGATGTGAGGATCCAGTGCATAGGAATATGTAACAGTGAGGTGCATGGTGCATGTTCAGGCCTTAAAGACACTGAAGTTCGTCTAATAAACAACAAAGAAAATATTGTGTGGTTATGTTCATCATGCTTGATATCACGCCAAGAAGGTCAGTCTATATTCACTCTACTAGTTCAAATAAATGCTAAATTAAATGAACATAGTGAGATGATAAAGCAAAATCATACAGATTTAATTAAAATCAATGATAAAATAGAAATAGCTAATGTTAGCTCAACGGCAAACCAAAACAAAAGCAACGACACCTATAAATCAGTGTTAACAAATGCTCAACAATCATCGAAAAAGAACACTGCCCAATCCGCTAATAAAAACCTACAACTCGAAAATACCAAAAATTCGGCGTTAATCAGCACGGACGGGAAAGCGCAAGCGCCCCTGCCTAAGCGCACGAAGAGTTCAAACTATCAGGATCGGCCTCAACTCGAAACTCCGAGCACGCCAACCACATCCGCGGAGGAATTCACCTTAGTCAAACGCAGAAGAACAAAAAAAGTAATTGTCTGAACAAAAGAAACCAATATTTTTTTTTTTTTTTTTTTTTTTTGTTTTTTTTAATGACCTTGACCTTAGTCATATAGTCAACTACCAAGAATTTAGGGATAGACAAAGGACAATTTACTTCACACCCAGGTGTCCTTCAGGGTGACTAACATAAAGACAAACTAAATCAGACAACGGATTATAGGTAAAACCACATAGGAACCAAACATAGGATACAATTAAATACTGTATTTTATTGATACCAAAAAGTCATACAGTGAAACATTAATACGATCATCACAGAATGACAATGCTAAGCACAAATTATAAGGACCATTTGTAAATAAATTAAGTGTGTTCAAAAGGCATTTTCTCTCTATATTATATTTACCACAAATAAAAATAATGTGATTTAAATCCTCCTGCTCACCACAATCACATTTGTCACTTTCTATCTTGTTTATTTTTTTCAAATATTTTTTACATAAACCGTGCCCTGTTTTTAATCTGCATATAGTTTTGATATAATTTTTGTCCTTGGAGGAACTTTGAAACCAGCATTTTTTATATGGTGTCCCAACTACACTTTTATAAAGGAAGCCTTTGTCAGACTTCTCAAAATCTTTACCCCATTTGTCGAAAATATCTGAATAAAATAGTCTATTTAGATCAGAGACCGGACACTGAGTACAATTATCGCCATTTCCATTACCTAATAAAGCACTTCTCTTAGCGAGATTATCAACAATTTCATTCTGTTTTATGCCGCAATGTCCCTTGATCCAAAATAATACAACTTGTTTGTCCTTTGTCGCAATATTATATAAATTCACAATTTCTATTAATAAACTATTTTCATTTGAAAATGGAACAAAATTTTTAATTTTACTTAAAGCACTTTTGCAATCCGAGAAAATAATAAACTTATTTGAAGAGGTGTCTTGAATAATAATTTTAAGTGCTTCTAGAATAGCTACTAGTTCTGCACTATATACAGAAAATTCGGCAGATAGCGGTATACGTTTTTGATAGTCATCGGAATAAACTGCGCATCCAGTTTTCCCACTGACAACTGAGCCGTCTGTAAAAAAATATTTAAAATCTGGATATTTATCTGATATATATGATTGAAATTCAAAATTAATTAATTGTTCCGGAACGTTGTTAAAATGAACAGATGTAACCACTCGTGGAGATATAAAATTGACATTATACCCGATTTTATAAATCGGCAAAACGCTATGTTTTTGTGCCTTCTGAAATACATTAAAAAAGGTGGCTGTTATTTCATATAAAAGACATTGCGGTTTCTTCTCCCAATAGCTATCGGTAAGATATTTTACCGTGTTACAATACAATTTATTTCCTAATACTTGATTACAAGAAAATATCTTAGCAATCTTCTTACTACATAGATATTCTCGGCGGTACGTCAACGGTAATTCCGCTGCCTCTGAGAGTACGGCAATAATTGGAGTAGATGGTAGCAACCCTAGACATCTTCGTAAACACTTATATTGGAATCGATCTAGCTTTATTAAATTTGATTTTGCGGAGGAGCCATAGAATATGCAACCATAATCTAAGATTGATCTAATATATGCTTTGTAAAAAATAAGAGAAATTGAAACATCCGCTCCCCAAGAAAAATAAGTCACCGACCTTAATAAATTATATGCCTTTTCCAGTTTTCCTGTAATAAAATCTATATGTGATTTCCATGTGAGTTTCCGATCTAAATACATGCCTAAAAACTTCACAACATTTTTGACCGGGACAATGTGATTTCCCATTTCGACTGAATCTGGGATGTGCACTCTTTTTTGACTAAAGAAACAACAGCTTGATTTAACATCTGATATAGATAAGCCATTTGTATACAGCCATTCGTCGAAATCCACCATAAATCTAGATAAAGTGTGTGCACCAGCATCAAAATTTTTGCAAGGAGTAAAAATGCATATATCGTCAGCATATTGTAAAATTTTTATATTTGAGTTAGTCATTTCCTCTAAATTAAGAACATATATCACATAGAATAGTGGAGACAGTATGCTTCCTTGTGGCAAACCGAGAGAGGATCTACGAGATTTGTTAAGAACTCCATTAATTCTAACGTATATCTCCCTATTTGAAAATAAGGAAATAATATTGTTAACGAATCTTTCGCTTAAATTTAAAGCTAATAATTTTGTATATAAGATATTCAAACAAACATTATCGTAAGCCCCACTTACATCTAAAAATGCAGCGAGTATAGATTCCTTTTCTGAAAAGGCTTCATATATACTTGAAATTAATTCCATCAGGTTATCTTGTGTAGATTTCCCTTTGCGGAAACCGAATTGATATTTTGGTAGAATGTCTTTGGTTTCTAACCACCACTCTAGACGCCCTTTAATCATCCTCTCGACCGTTTTTAAAACACAGCTTGATAAAGCGATTGGTCTATAAGAATTGGCATTATTTGGATCTTTATTTGGTTTTAGTAAAGGTATTACAATAAAGCTTTTCCAATCACTAGGATATTCTCCCGACTGCCAAATGTTATTAATAACCTGTAAGAGTTTACTTTTAGCTGTATTTGATAAATTGGCTATCATTGTGTAATGAATATTATCCATGCCTGGAGCAGTATTACTATTTTTTTTGATAGATGCATCAAGTTCATTGATTGTAAATTTGGCCGTAAAGAAGTCTTCTTGATCGAGTTCTTTGTTATGTTTTTTATTTAATGTATTATCTACGACAAAATCCGGCGTTAATTTATTGTGAAATTGATGTACCCATGAGTCATTAATATCTATTGGATATCTGTTTGGTATCTTAGAATTCTGCAAACATTTAACCCGGCTCCATATGTCTTTTATAGGAGTAGAAGAATTTAAATTATTACAGAACGATTTCCAATTTTCTCTTTTAGAGGTTTTAATTACTTTTTTGAAATTGGCATCAGCTTTACTATATTCTATAAAATTAAATGTAGTTGGAGACTCTTTATATATTAAAAATGTCCGCTTTCTTAAATCTAAAGCCTGCTTGCAATTTGAGTTCCACCAGACAGAGGGTACAGCTTTTTTACATATTATTTTATTGTAAGTAGGAATAGAATTTACTGCCGCTACATTAATAATATCTATAAACATCCCGTAAGAAACATGTTCGTACCTATCAAGGATTTCGTCCGTTATGGAAGCATATTTGCTCCAATTTGCCTCATTAATTTTCCACTTTTTGTGTTGCCTAATTGAAATATTGTTTATATTATTTAATTGAGAAGAAATTAGTATAGGATAGTGATTTGATCCCATTGGGTCTTTTAATACTTTCCAAGATAATGAATTAGTAATATTTTTTGAAGATAATGTGATGTCAGGAGCAGAAGGATTTTTATTAGGGTACCTAACTAATGTTTCAGCACCATCATTCAATATCGAAACGTCCAAGTCATCAATGCATTTCCACAAATTTGTTCCCTTATGATCGTTATAGCTACAACCCCAGAGGCTGTGGTGATGATTAAAATCACCTCCTAATATAAATGGTTGTGGGATATTAATCAAAAATCTATACCAATCTGAATAGCTTAGATTTTTCTGCGGCTCTATATATATTGAGATTAAATATACTACTTCGTTTGAAGGTAATTTAATTGAAATAGCACAACAAGATATATTTTTTGGTATAAAGTTTATTAATATTGGATTAAACTGTATTGTATCCCTAATCAAGATCGCACAACCACCTTTCCCATCCGGTCTATCACTTCTTAAAATATTATAGTTCTTAAACTTAATAAACGTGCCTGATTTGAGCCAAGTTTCTGATATAAAGGCAAAGTTAATATCGTTATTCAGTAAATAATTAATTAAATGAAATTTATTAGCAATAATCGAACGAATATTCCACTGTAATATCTTTAAATTTTCAAGATACATTTTTAGAAGAGTCAGTAAATAGAGCTGACATAACCTTAGCGCATACTTCTTCCACTGAGGTAATAGAATTTGAACTATTGCCTGACATTAAATTCACAACTAAATTAACAATTCTAATTATCGTCTCTTTTTCTAAAGGTTCTCCACTACTACCTTGATTATTTAAACAAACTCCATTCGAACCTTCAATAGCTGAAGGTCTCACGATATTTTTATGTTGCTGCATAGTCTGTATCTCACTTGGGGAATATGAATAAGACTGTTTACGTTTTCTCTGTGGTAGTAGAGGGAATTGAGAAGTATTACTTAATACCGGTACAGATCTAGAATGAAAAGTATTGCTATTGCTGGATAAATTTATATTATTATTAGTATTGAACGTGACTAGGGATGAATAGCTATTTGTGACTTTAACTGTTGCTTCCTTGTACGAAATATTCTCCGTACCCATTATATTTTTAATAGCTCGTTGTTTGTCAAACTCTCGGCAAGCCTTTGAGTCTATGCTCTTATGTGGACCATTACAATGAACACATTTAATGACAATACTATTGCATGCAGTACTTTCATGTTTATCACCACAGTTTTTACACCTAGGTTCCCCCCTACATTGATTAGAAACATGGCCAAATCTTAGACATTTATAACACTGCGTAACTCTCTGTATGTAAGGAGAAACCGGACAGGAGACACTAAAAATGCCCACTCTACTTGGTAAATATTGTCCTGAAAAAGTGATCATAATAACCGGGGTCGGTTTGAAAATATCTTTATTATCTACAACTATTTTTTTATTCATCCTTCTAACCGCAATAACTCTAATGTTGTTTCCGTCTAACGGGGTTATAAACCTCATTAGATCCTCTTCTGACATATTTGTATCTACATCCCTAACAACCCCAATTCGCCTAGTAAGATACATCGGTATGTAAACATCGTATTTATACTTCCTCAAATATGAGGATTCAATTAATTTATTTGCACTTATTGCTGTACGTAATTGAACGCAAATTCTATTTGACCCTAATCGGTCAATAGCAACAATTGAATTGCTTATGTCTTTATGTTTTTGGTGTAACATTTTTCCGATCGACATTGGGTGCAATGAACCCACATTTTTATCTGCACTTTCAATATGGACTTTGAATGGACCCGTGTCCGTCAAATTATACGTGGTTTTTACTCGAACACCTGTGACTGCACTCGAACTATTTATATTTTGACCTTCAAGAGGCGCATGGTTTCCAGTCATGTTTTGAGGATTATTATTAACTTGAACTTTCTCAATATTTCTAGAAATACTATTTCTATTTTCTTGAAAATTGGTTAAGTTTCTTAAAACTGCCTGCGCATCCGCAGCACTGTCGTATTGTAACACATTTACTGCGTCCGAAAAAAAATTGCTCTTATCTGAATCTGGACTATCTAAATCCATATCGGGGACTCCTGTGTCCCCGGCAGAAGAAGCTGCCATCCTATACACCTCACACTACACTGTTTTTTCCTTTTTCACCCACTGATTTATTAAGATTCGCTCGATTAATTTCGATAAATTAACGACAACTCTTCGCACGACCGATCTCCGCGAAAGAACAATGCGAACTGAAACCAATATTACAGCGGTTGAAAGAAACCCGTGGTTCCATGTATCACGCTATCCCCTAGATATGACATCAGAAAAATTAAAGGACGTACTAACTAAGAGACACCACCTTAAAGAAATTGTATGTGAAAAAATAACACCAAAATATGAAAACCCGACATTCAGCAGTTTCAAAATTGGGGTTGCATTTTCCAACAAAGAAATTATTGAAAATCCCATCTCATGGGAAACGGGAATAAATGTCACAAGATATAATTTTTTCATCCACCCCAAAAAGAGCCATCCAAAAAACTGATAAAGTTAACAACAACTAATAATAGAACAATTTTGTCAAAACTCTGTAACTTTAAATTGCTACACTGCAACATACAATCACTAAGCACAAGTATTAATGAAATAAAAACTGTTATTCAAAATGATATCCAAGAACTTGATATATTATGTCTGTCGGAGCATTGGCAAACCAATGATCAATTAGAATCATATAGCATGGTTAAGGGGTTTAAACTTGTTTCATATTATTGCAGAGACAAACATGAACATGGCGGTGTAGCAATTTATTGCAAATCCAACATTGAGGCACTTTCTGTAAATGTCATTAATAATATGACAGTTTGTAAACAAGTTGAATGTGTAGGTACAGAATTAAAAATAGATAAAATCATAATATATGTTGTTTGTATATATAGAACACCAGCAAGTGATTTAGGTTTATTTTTTAATATTTTTGATAAGATTCTTACTCTGCTAACACAAAGAAATTCATATTTCTTTATAGCAGGCGACTTTAATATCAATACTTTAACAAATTCACCTGAATCAATGATGCTTACAAGCTTAATTGAATCTTATGATGCAATATTAACTGTTAACGAATATACTAGAATGCACCATACAGGCTCAACTTCATGTCTTGATAATATTGTAACTAATATTAGCCGTAATAATGTTTATTACAGCAAGATTAATATGTTCACTTCTGATCATTCTGCACAGCTTATCTCCACAAAGTTAGAATTACGTAAGCAGCCTAGCTATAAAAAAGGTAGGCAATTTTCAGATTACCTACTCAATGATTTCTGTAACGACTTGGACGGAGAATATTTTGAGGATGCATTCTTAGGAGATAACGGTAATGAAAAATATAAAGTTTTTATGAATACATTTATGCTCTACTTAAATAAATACTTTCCGGTACGAAATATTAAAACAACTTGCAAACAGCATAAATCTCGCATTACAAATACGGAAATTGAACAATGTAAAAAATCTATTGATTTATACGAAACTCTTAACGTCTTCTTTCCGGAATATAAAATTCACTTAAAAAATGCAAAAATACATTACAATAATTTACTAAAAGCAGAACAAAATAAACAATATGAGAATAAATTAAATAATTCAACCAACAAATCTAAAGCATCCTGGAATATAATATCAGACCTTGTAAATACAAAGAAAAAAGAATTTATATTGCCTTTCACAGAAAATCCACAACAACAAGCCAATGAATTTAATACATTTTTTAAAGAAATTGCACAAAAAATAATTATAAATCAAATTCCTCAGTCTAATAATTATATATGTAATATACCTGTAAATAATTATCGTTTTAAATTTAAGCCCATTTCTAATGCCGATATTTTAAACATTGTCAATAAAATGGACAATAAAATGAGAGTGGTTCCGATGAAATCCCAGCCATTGTAATAAAAAAATGTATTCATAAAATAGAACCCCTAAAACACATTTTCAATTATTACTCCCTACAGACAGGAATGTTCCCGGATGATATGAAATATGCGATTGTCACACCCGTTTATAAAAAAGGTGATCGGCAGTATTTTGAGAATTACAGACCAATAAGTGTCCTAAGTACTTTCTCAAAGCTACTGGAATCTTTATTAGCAACCCAAATAATACACTTTTTTAATGACAATCGTATATTTAGTAACTCCCAGCATGGATTTCTGAAGGGTAAAAGTGTTGAAACAGCACTGTTTGACTATCTACAAGCTATTTATTCATGCTTAGACAAAGGGGATCTGGTTTGTGGTGTGTTCCTGGATTTATCCAGGGCATTTGATACAATCGAACACACGATACTCTTAACTAAACTATTCCACTATGGAATCAAAGAAACTAAAAATAAGTTAATAAAATCATACCTACTGAACAGAAAACAGACTGTGAAGATAAGAGATTCATCGAGTGGGTCGAATGTATTATCAGATGTCCTGGATATCAATAAGGGCATTCCGCAGGGCAGTATTCTGGGCCCTCTTCTATTCATAATTTTTATGAATGACATAAGTGTTGGCATGGAGGATACTTGTCGATTTCTTAACTACGCAGACGACACAAATATATTACTGTCTAGTGCGGAGTATACGGGTATAAAAAGCCAAGGCAATGTTGCTATGGAATCGACAGAAACATGGCTCATAAATAATGGACTGATTCTAAACACATTAAAAACCAATTGCACATTTTTCAAAATAAGTCAGAGAATAAGTACTCCAGAATCAATTTCGCTAAATAATAAAATCTATTCGTTCACATCCCATTCTAAATTTTTAGGTATAACGATGGACGAAACACTAAATTATAAAGAACATGAGATATATTAGGGAAAAAGCTCAACAAAGCATGTTATGGGTTGAGAATTCTATCAAAAAATGCAAATATTGAAATAGCGAGAACATTCTATTACTCTTATTTCTATTCAAACCTAAAATATGGCATAATATTCTGGGGTCATAGTAGTGCCATACATTCTTTATTTGTGACGCAAAAGAGGGCACTGCGTATTATGTACAAACTTAAATATGACAGCAGTTGAAGGGGCTACTTCAAACGTGCGAACATACTGACTTGCTACGGAGTGTACATATTTGAATGCATCAAGTTCTTGTGGAAACATAGACACTTATTTGACGTTTGAGAGATGTATATAGTACGAGACATGGAGTTGAGTATAGTTATCCTGCTCATAAATCAAGTTTTTTTGAGAAAGGACCTCATTACACTTGTCTCAAGCTATTTAATCATCTCCCCAAAGAGATAAAGAAAGCAAAGTCATACACGGCAATGAAAAAATCACTCTACAATCAACTTGTAGCATTAGAACCATATAATATGGATGAATTCTATTGTACAAATTAAATATGTAAATATACATTGTATTTTTTTTTTGTTGACTTGTTTTCGTGTAATTGTTGTATAATTGTATTGTACTGTAATTCCATTGGAAATAAATTTGTTATTATTATTATTATTATTATTATTATTATTATTATTATTATTATTATTATTATTATTATTATTATTATTATTATTATTATAGGAGTATGTTTTTTAGTGTGCTATACGAATTTAAAAATGCCTAATCATTTGAATTTTTTGTTAAAGAAAAAAATGGGTATGTATCCACAATACTGTTTCCTCCTCATTGATGATTTGTATAAAAAATATAGTATCTAAAAAATCAGGATACATGTTATTTAAAAACCACTTAAAATCTGTGTTTAATACGCGTCGCACATGAAGTAAAATTTGAAAAACCCGAAAATTTTGATTTTTCGGCGCGCTATGCTTTGCTTGGCGCCTGCAAATCCAAATGTATAGGCTTTTTAAAACTCGAAATTTTACTTCATGTTTCAACAAGATGTGAAAACACTCGTTAAAGGTAAGTCACTAGGCTAGAAGTATTAATTTTCCTTATATTTAATGAGTTTTATTTACCCCTTGTGCAATAGTTGTTGTTCATAATAGCATTTTCTCCGTTAAAGATATGATGATTTAAATATTATCAATGTGGAAAAGTTGCTCAAACGAAATTTATTCAACTTTTAATATTATTATTCCAAAACTATTCACAATAAAAGTAATTATTGCATTTTTTCGGTACATCTCGGTAACTATCAGAGCTGGGATGAATCCTCAAAAACATGATTCGAATCACGAATCCGAATCACCTAATATGATTCGAATCACGAATACTCGAATAAAGGATTCGTAAGTGAAAAATATGATTCGAATCAAAGATTCGAATCCTCATTTTTGAATCACGGATAAAAATCCTTTAAAAATAAATTTGAATCTATTATTTGCAACCAGTAATATTTTATTCCATCAGTTTCTATTAACAAACATGTTCATTTACCGACTAAATATCTGATTATATAATGATTTTAATTAATGATGATATTTGTGTTATTGAACTTCATTTTGAATCTGTGTTTTATACGCCTGGCGCATGAAGTAAAATTTCGAGTTTAGAAAAGCCCCGTGAAAATTTGTCTCGGGTCGCTGCGCGACCCTCGACAAATTATCTACGCGGGGCTTTTCTAAACTCGAAATTTTACTTCATGCTTAGTCTGGGAGTGGGCCGTCAAGATTTTCTACATGTCGAGATTTTTGATATTTCTAGATTTATGTCGATTTATTCACAGTTTGTTATTGTATTAAATGCAACTTCAATATTAAATAAAAACGTTTTTTTTTAGGAATAGAATATTCACCCATTAAGAGCCGAACAAATTATAAAGTTAACTCTAAAAGTTAATTTTAGGTAAAATTTTGCATCTTTTTCTATGATTTCAATGAATGATTTATTATATTACATACGTCGATTTTTTAAAAGAGTTAAATTTAAAATTCAAACGAGTGTTGTCCACTCCCAGACTAAGCATGAAGTAAAATTTCGAGTTTAGAAAAGCCCCGCGTAGAAAATTCGTCGAGGGTCGCGCAGCGACCCGAGACAAATTTTCGCGGGGCTTTTCTAAACTCGAAATTTTACTTCATGCGCCACGCGTATAAAACACTGATATCAAGTGAAGTTAAAAATGCACTGAAAACCAACCCAACTTCGATATTTTTTCAAAATTAGATGTTTTCTTTCCTATCCATGCTGTAAACCTTCAGATATTCGTTGTTTTCTTGTTAAAAACTTCGATTTCCTGTAGTCCATCGTTCTGCGAAGACCATGGTTAGTCCTTTGAGCTGTAGCCTTCGTAAAACGGTAATAAACTTAGTAATCTAGAGTAATCCTTCAATTTGAAACTTCTAAGAACGAGTGTTGTCCACTCCCAGACTAAGCATGAAGTAAAATTTCGAGTTTAGAAAAGCCCCGCGTAGAAAATTTGTCGAGGGTCGCGCAGCGACCCGAGACAAATTTTCACGGGGCTTTTCTAAACTCGAAATTTTACTTCATGCGCCACGCGTATAAAACACTGATTTCAAGTGAAGTTAAAAATATACTATTAACTTTGGATATTTTTCATGGTTAAGTAACCAAATATGCATTCACAAATATTTGAATTATTCGAAAATTTTAATATTTATATTCAAATATGAATAATTTTGTCATTTAAATATTCATATTAGAATATTTAACTAATTGAATTAATCGAATTCGAATCCCAGCCTTAATAGCGATAATTCGAATTATTTAGGAGGATTTGAATCCATGTATCAAGATTCGAATTTTATAAGGATTCGATTCCTTTTATAAGGATTCGAATCCTTTTATAAGAATTTGAATCCTTTTATAAGGATTCGAATCCTTTTATAAGAATTCGAATCCTTTTATAAGGATTCGAATCATCTACGTTTGGATTCGAATACGAATCCTTTTAAAAAATGTAACGAATCCGGATCACGAATCCGTTTTCACTAAAGTATTCGAATACCTCTTTTGAATCCTCTAAAAGGATTTGAATCCGGGAATCGAATCCTGAATGATTCGAATCCTGCCCATCTCTGGTAACCATTGATCACTATCACATCTGAGCGTTATATATTTTTAACTTTACTGTAAATCAGTGTATTATACGCGTGGCGCATGTAGTAAAATTTCGAGTTTTAAAAATCCCCCGTTAAAATTTTCTACGCGGGGCTTTTCTAAAGTCGAAATTTTATTTCATGCTTAGTCTGGGAATGAAAGACAGTCGTTACTTTAAAATATGTCACAACTGTTATAATGTGTATCATAACTGTCACAAAGAAAAAGAATAACATAGCGATCTCATTATAGTTCAATTCATACTCGTGTCACGTTGGCACGATTGGTTAAATGTCGGCTTACGTCGACTTATGCCAACTGACATTATACTTAAATTGTCTGTAACTTATGTTAACTGTTATTTTAGTCAACGCTAAAACGCTAACGCCGACTTATGTCAACTGTCGTTATAGTGCAAATATCGGGTGACGCCGACTTATGCAAAGTTGGCACGATGCACAGTGCGTCGTCCAATGGACAAAAATCAAAATTCGAAGAATTTATTTTTCAGGTAACACTTGCGTAATTCTCAAAAGGGATTACTAATTCATCAGGTAAACGGATTATCCGTTTTTGAACAAATTTGTATCACTCTGTTTTACACCCTTAAAGTGAACACTTGTTGAATAATAATTTAAGTTGCGTTGCGAGTGCATTAATATAATTGTGTTTTTAAACAAATTTATTTTTGATTAAAAAAAATATTGTCATGGACTCTCATCCTGAAGGTATGTATGTATTATTCTTATAATAAATTCTTCTAAATATATTACATGTATCAAAAAATTAAATAGTGAAAAGTATTGATATTTTTATGAGAGTTTAAACTTTGGATAGAATTTTAAAAAATACCTATCAAAACATATTCTTTAATAATGAGCTAAGCAGTACCCGCTAGTAGCCGTTAATATCAGCGTAATATATTTTTTTTTTTTAGTTGACGCGGCGCGGATTACAAATTTAGACATTTTCAACATTTGGTTGGATAGCAAAGGCGCAGAGAAGGAAAAAAATATGTTTTCATTTCTGTAAACTAAATTTAAAATAGGCAATCGCCCAAATGAGGTTTTAAATGAATTATCTAAATTTTGTCGCTTAAAATGTTTGAATTTTAAAACCTTTTGGATAAAGTGCAACAAAAACAAAAATTTGTTATTATCCCGGCACAATGTAGGGCTACATTCCATAGTAGTGTTGCCAGAAAACAATAAAGAACTTGTAGGGGATGAAGAGATAAATTATGAAGCCTCCACATCTCGCGGACGACCCCCCAAACCATTCGAAGAATGTTCAACTAAAACAAAAATTCGACGGACTGAGGATTTGGTTATAAATAATAGCTATGAAGAACTAAGTTTTGCGGCAAAGCGGTTAGATAGTTCCGTTGATAAACGAAAATCTCTTAAACCAGTTCAAGCTTTAGCATTATATTTGGATTTGGGCTTATCGGAGAGTAAATACAAAATTTTGCGTAGTGTTAGTGAGGAGTGCGTACCGAGCTTACACGTTTTGCGACAAACTAAGAAATAATTTTTGTTAAATATATCGGTGAATGAACTATCTACATCTGTTTTGCTTCAAAATATTTTAAATAAAACAACCGAAAGCATAATCAAAACAATAAATATAAAAGGTTAAATTACTGCAACATTAATTTGTAAGTGGGGATTCGATGGAAGCTCAGGGCATAGCAATTACAAACAAAAATTTTCAAATCTTGAAAATACAGATAAGTACATATTTTTGTAGCATTTGTACCATTAAAGTTAATATGCATTGAATCAGGACAAGAATTATGGGCTAACCCACGTCCTGGTTTGAGCATATATTGTCGGCCAATTAAATTTCAATTTATGAAAGAATGCCCCAAATTAATTCATGACGAGGAAGAATGTATGAAAAATCAAATTACCAAATTGCAAAATTATATATTAACAATTTTTGAAAATACTATTAATGTTTCTTTTGAAATGCATTTTACGATGGTATACGGAAGTGTTTGCAATGTACCAAGTGAAACAAATGCAGCTTCTAAATGTTATATTTGTGGTGCAAACCCTACAGAAATAAATGATGCATCTATTCACAAAAAGGAACCAAATCCCGAAAATTACCGTTTTGGTTTGTCTACATTACACAGTTGGATACGATAATTCGAATGCTTATTACACATTTCGTATAGGTTACCTTTTAAATCTTGGCAGGTTAGAGGAAATGAAAATAAAGTAGTATTCAAAGAAAGAAAAAAACTTATCCAAAATAAATTCAAACAAAAACTTGGATTAATCGTAGACAAACCAAAACCGGGATTTGGTTCATCAAATGACGGTAATACGGCAAGACGATTTTTTAAAAATAGTGCTATTTCTTCAGAAATTACTGAAATAAATTTAGATTTAATTAACAAATTACATATAATATTAAAAATTATATCCACTGGATATCCAATTAATACCAAAATATTTGACATTTTATTGAAGAATGTTACAGACTTATATATAAATTTGTATGGGTGGTACTACATGCCTAGTAGTCTCCACAAATTGTTAATGCATGGGACACAAATTATTAATAATTTTGAAGTGCCTATTGGTCAGTTAACAGAGGAAGCTCTTGAGGCTACTCATAAATTAATAAGAAAATATAGACTGTGTCACACACGCAAGATATCGCGATGTGATACAAATAACGATTTATTTAACATGCTGACATTATCATCGGCAAGTTTTCGCAAAAAATATAGCTCGAATTTGAAAAAATAAAACAAATGATGATATAATTGAATATTTAGTTATAAAAAATACAGAATGTAGTGAAGATGATGATATTTTCAATTTTGATGATTCTGACAAAGAGAACAATTCAGATGAAGATAGCTTAATTTAAAATTTAATATAATTATGTATCTTTTTTATTTTAATTTGGTTAATTTATTTATAAATAAATATGTTAAAAAGAGGTATTGATTTAACTTAACCCATTATATATTTAATAGTTGCTTAGAATATTTTTCTCCGTTCATAATAAAAAAGCTTAATATTTTAGACATCAGGTAACTCGTGTGGTGACCACACTAAAATATTTTGTTGTATATAGGTGCATATCGGTTCAATATAACATTTTATATTAAAAAAATATAATATTATGTATTAATAATGGAAATTTGATTTTTGTCTCATTTCTCCATAAGCGCGGTGCACTGTGCGCGATGAACTAAATGTCGGTTCGCGCCGACTTATGTCAACTGTCATTATTGTTCAAATGTTGGCTAACGCCGACTTATGTCAACTGTTGTTATAGTCCAAATGTCGGCTAGCGCCGACTTATAGTTATAATACAAGCGATTTACAGTTTAAGTTAACGACACAGTGATTATATGATGATCAAAATGTCGTGATAGTCAAATTAACTGTCATTGAATTTTATAGAATACATGTTGATTATATTGACGGTCGTTACTATTTTGACTACCATTTGAAGACAAAATCTACTATTATCAAATTTGTCACATAAATAAACTCCACAGACAACTTTGGAGATAAAAAGTGGTCCGCTTATATAAATATCGATAAATTTTACAAGTTATCGTGAATGTTGTTGATATTTTCCATTTTATCACCCAATTTTATAAAATTTATGATTCTGAAAATCATTGAAATATATACAGGGTGTTTCAAATTCGACTCTCACCATGGGGATCTGGCTTATTATAGGAGATAGAGGGTAGGTTTGAATTTGGCACTTTTGCAGAATTTTATGCAGAATAATAATCCGTTGAAAAAATTTACTTAATTTATTTTCTTATTTTGTTTGTTTTCGAGTTAAAAAAAACTGAAAAAACTTTTTTTTTAATTTATATTTCCGTTTTTTGGGGCAATAATAAAAAACTGTGATGACCTTCTTAAAGCGCTTTTTATTATCTAACAGATGGCGTAATTTATTTCTTTATAACATGTTTCCTTTCTTTTGGGCCATCATCAACTTTCTTATTTCTTATAGACGTCATATTTATTATTTTATCACATCTCATTGCTTTATTTTTTGTGATGACAACGATATAGTACAACATACATCTTATTTCATAAACCAACATACTATCGTTAAAAATGTTTTTGCTGACAGTCTGTTATTGTGCTAACTAAAAATCATCTTTGCCGTGGAATTTAAAACAATAAAAATATGAATAACTTATTATTTATCAAACGTTCTATTGTTTTGCAGTAATAATAACTTTCTTCTGGAAATATTTTATTTGTATTTATACATACAGGGAGTTTTTCTATGAAGTATAAGTATTCCAAATTCAGCCTATTGTCTGTAAATCTTTAAATTTTCCTTTTTTTTCATAGTTCAATTTGAAGTTTTAAACGAGTGTTTTTCACTCCCAGACTAAGCATGAAGTAAAATTTCACAGCGACCCGAGACAAATTTTCTGGGCTTTTCTAAACTTGAAATTTTCTTCATGCGCCTCGCGTATAAAACACTAAAATATTGTGAAATTTCTGTATATTTGAACTTAAAATCTGTGTTTTATACGCGTTGATAAAAATATCATCTTCATTGCACTTTTGCATCAACCAATTGCAAAATGTAATACGTCTTATATTGTCACCAGGCAATAAAGCTTGGCTTAAATGAATTTTGTATGGTTTGTTATTAAATTTATTTAAAATTCGCCATACTTGCGCTGATGACTAATTTAAATCAGCTGCCACTGCATGGCAACAGAGCAATGGGTTTCGATGTATCTAAAATATTGTTTGTAAGTAGTACACCTTAAATAAAATAATCAAGATAAATTTAATATTACCATTTCTAAAATATTATTACAGTCTTCTTGAGAAATTTTATTTCCGTATGCTTTGCGGGGTTGATTTAACGATTTATACTCTTCCAAATTTCTGTCAATATGTATAAAAATTGTTCGATGCGGTTGCTTTCTTTCTAGATACATTTGTAAATATTTTTGACTAGGTAATTCTGTATTTCATTTTAATGAATAAAAAATACGTAACAAATCACGCTTTTCAGAATAACCGAACTGCATTTTTATTAATAAACAGTAATAATGTTTGATAAACAATGAGTAGTTCATATTTTTTATTGTTCTTAATTCCGTGGCAAAGATGATTTTTAGTTAGCGTAATAATGGACCCGCAGCAAAAGCATTTTTAACGATAGTATGTTAGTTTATAAAATTAGGTGTATGTTGTTATATATCGTTGTCATCACAAAAAATAAAGCAATTAGATGTGATGAAAAATATATATGGCGTCTTTAAGAAATAAGAAAGCTGATGATGGTTCAAAAGAAACGAAGCATATTATATAGAAATCAATTACCCTAACTGTTAGAAAATAAAAAAGTGCTGTAAGAAGGACTTTACCGTGTTTAAATATTGCATCGAAAAACAAAAATGTAAATATAAATGAAATTGCCAATTCTTGGTTGCAGAATACTTCAAACATTAAAAGTGCGATTCTTTTCGCAATCTACAACAAGTTAGTCTTACAAAGACTATATCAAACACTCATTGAAACAACTACTTCCCGGGCTAATACCCTGACGGGCATTGAATTATACAACAAGTGTTTGCTGTTACATACAGCAACCTATAGACGGCCTACGCGTCTATAGATGGCCTGAATAATTTGACCCAAATTGTTACATTTGCAGTAGGTTGCTGTATGTAACAGCAAACACTTGTTGTATAATTCAATGTCCGTCTGGGTATTAGCCAGGGAAGTAGTTGTTTCAATGAGTGTTTGATATAGTCTTTGTAAGACTAACTTGTTGTAGATTGCGAAAAGAATCGCACTTTTAATGTTTAAAAATATAAATAAAAAAAGAAAAACAGTTTTTTCAGTTTTTTAGACTTTACTCGACAACAGAAGAATTTAAGTAATTTTTTTTCGGATTATTAATCAGCATCAAATTTTGCAAAAGTGCCGAATTAAAACATACCGTCTATCTCATATAATAAGCGAGATCCCCATGGATTAGGGCTCGAATTTGAAACACCCTGTATATTTCTCAGGTGCGGCCCTTGAAACATTTTATGGGACTATTTTGGCCCTCGGAGCAATTTCGGTTTAGATTTTTTAAATGGAAACCATAGTTGACTGTCATCATTGGAAATGGATTTTTTCTGTTTAATCAGATATATCACTTGACATACTTATTTATAAAAATAACTTAGTTATTAACAAAATTTAAAATAGTTGGCCATGACTATTTTTGCAGTAAAATTCATATTTTTGAAGAAGAAAAAACTATACGAAAGAACAATAGATTTTCTGAGTTCTCTGAATATTATGTCAATTAAAGAATCGTTAAATGTTCAAACATAATATTAATTCCTTTTCTTTGTAAATTTAAAATAAAATATTTATTTTGATTTCCCACTGTAAGCACCTTATGTTATTTGCAATCTTCTCTAAACTCGAAATATTTACTTCAATTGTTCAAAACCGCAAGCATTCAATCAGTTTTATAAAAACTGGCAGTGTTGGATTTTTCAGAAATGTTGAAAATGTTTGTTATGTTCACATGTCTGTGAAGATTTTCTTTCGTGACTAAAAAACCAAACAAAATTACAAAACTACAAAGAGTTGCATACTCTGCATACTCCTACGCCTATGATTATAGCGTTTGATAAATTTTCAGAAATTCATCCAAGACATCTAACGAATATTTGCACTCCTTGGTTAAAAATAAAGTAAAATGTCATGTTCAGAAAATCCTGAAAATTTAGCTTAGTCGTGTAGCGAAGCAGAGCGATCAATCAACATTTTTAGGCTTTTCTAAACACGAAATTTTACTTTATACGCCACGCGTATAAAACACTGATATAAAATAAGGTTCAAATCAAATAGTTTAACTGTTCTCTGTTGTAAATAAAACGCTTCTTTACTTTGTTTAATCACTGTATATTGCACTTGACTCTGAGACTATAGTGTCGACTCATAAACTATACAATGCATTGCCCGATGGGTTAAAAACAGCTTCCAAAGAAAAGATTTCAAAAAGCTCTCAAACAATTTATACTTGATTTTTTATACAGTAGATGAATATCTCAATGCCTGTGATATATAATTTTAAAATTTACATCATTTTTTCATTATTGATTTTATGTTAGTGTTGTCAATTATACACCAATTTTAATATGTTTATAATGTTCAACTTAAGGCTAATTTTTAATAATGTTTAATATTTTAATATGTTTGTTCTATTCAATTATACAGAAATATTAATTTGTTTGTAGTGTTGTCCTATATACGAGTACAAGTTTTAATGTGTTTGTAATATGTCCTATATGGGTAATCTCAATTTTACTATGTCGTAATGTCCTATACGCAGTAACTTTTATTTATTTATTTAATTATTAATATTTTACTTATATTTTATTCTTATTTATATTTTAATATGTATGTAATGTCCCACAAACTGTTTTTATTTTATTTCATACCATTTTAATTCTATTTTACTTGACCCACCCTCGAATTATATGTAATTCTATTGAAAATAAAGAAATGATGATGATAATGATGATGACTATCTAGTAGTCATTACCAATTGACAATGACTACTACATAGTCAAAACTCAAAACCGCACATTAATTCATTAACATAGATAAACTTAAACAGTTTACTTTGTAAATAAAACATTTTTATATTTTAAACTATATATGCTGTTGGCTTCTGCTTTGATATACATTTTAATTCAATAAAATAAAACACTTTAACTTTGTTTGTATAACACACTATTTTCATTTTCATGACCGCAGTTTCGGCAACTCAACTTGCCATTATCAAACAACCCAATCCATGCACTGAAAGTCTCCTTAATCACCGAAAATCAAGAAAGCATCGTTTTCTTCGATATTCAGGATAACAATCCTCATCGAATGGGTGCCTGCAGGCCAAACAGTTAACCAGGCTTACTACTTAGAGGTCCTACAAAAGCTGAGGGAACGTGTAAGAAAGAAACGCCCCGATTTGTGGAAAAACAACACCTGGATCCTTTTTCGGTTAATCAATTTTTGGTGGATAAAAGAATCCCTGTACTTAACCACCCACCATATTCGCCGGATTTAGCCCCCTGCGACTTTTACCTGTTTCCAAAAGTAAAAGAATCGTTAAAAGGAACCCAATTTGAGACTTTAGAACAGGTACAGGGAAAAGCGGCAACCCTACTTCGCAGTCTTACACCAGAAGACTTCCAAAATTGTTTTCAGCAGTGGCAAAAACGTTTGCAACACTATCTTTAATTAATTTCTCACTTAACCCGTGGTGAAACATTTTTGAATATAATACTGGATATTTAATTAAAACACTTGGTTTGTTTCACTAATTTATATTTTCTCCGACTAGTTTCGACCATTGGTCATCTTCGGGGAGGAATGTTTGCAACACTATATTTAACTGTTAAAATGTATTATTTTTAAAATGTTTAACATGTTGTGTGAATAAACTTATGTTTATTTTTAACGAGCAATCCAAAAATGTAAAAATATATAGGGTGTTCTATTTAAAATAAGGAAGTTGGTGTTTACTTCCGGTATCACCGCAAGGCCGCTATATTTAGGAATAATTTTGAGTTATGAAAAACTTGATTCGAAGAACTTTTATTTGAAACTTTTTTGCTATTTTCAACGATCCCCCCACTAGATATATATATATATATATATATATATATATATATATATATATATATATATATATATATATATAAATATATATAGTATTACTTTGTAAATACTTATTTCTTGAAAATGAACGTTTATTATTATTATTGTTATATACTTTTTTCTGGCAAAATCCCATCTATCATCGACTTTTTATTTAGTTATATAGTGTGGGCCATCTAGTGGTCTCTTTTTAAATCATAGATTATTTTGACACTGACATCTTTTTCCCGCTCGAAATCTTGACAGAAAGTCGGTATCATTCCTCCGCGGTACGAAATGAGTCGCTTTTCGCTTGGACAACGTTGGGAAATATTGCAAACTTATTTCCAAAGTGAGTGCTATGTAGCCCAAACAGTGCGTTTGTTGAAAATAAGTTTTGGCCGAAATGAATCACCCACCGCGCCTGCTGTACGCAAGTTTGTGCAAAAAGTTTGTGAGACTGGCATGCTAGTGGACACCACTCATGGTCCTCGTTCTCGTACGGTGCGCACAGACGAGAATGTGGCTGCTGTAACCGAGAGTGTGAGACTCAATCCACGAACATCAACTCGCCGTCGATCTCAACAGCTCAACATTGCACGCTCTAGCCTGAGGAGAATTCTGCACAAAGATCTCGGATTATTTGCCTACAAGGTCCAATTGACTCAGCAATTGAAGGCGCATGACCATCCGCTTCGTTATCTCTACGCAGTTTAGGCCTTAGAGCAGCTTGAATTGGACAACGATTTTGGGCAAAAAATCATCTTTTCTGACGAGGCTCATTTTTATCTTGGCGGCTACGTTAACAAACAAAATTGCCGCATCTGGGGCTTGAAAAACCCGCACGTTATTGTCGAGAAGCCAATGCATCCCCGGAGAGTGACAGTTTGGTGCGGATTGTGGAGTGATGGCATCATTGGACCATTTTTGGGAATTTTTTTTTTTTTCGAATATGAGGCTGGAAACAACGTTTCGGTCAACGGTAAGCGTTACAGAGGTATTTTATCCGACTTTTTTTTAAATAAAATTGAAGACATGGATTTGGACGACCTCTGGTTCATGCAGGATGGCGCAGCCCATGCCACAATCGATCTTTTGCGCACCAAATTCCCAAATCGTGTTATCAGTCGTCTTGGCGATGTCAATTGGCCGCCTCGGAGCTGCGATATAACCCCTTTGGATTTTTTTTTGTGGGGAACAGTGAAGGACGGATGTTATGCCAACAATCCAGAAACGATTCAAGCACTTCAGGCCAATATTATTCAAGCAATCCGTGAGCTATAGCTCAAAACCATCAACAAGGTCAAAATCATCTTTTCTGACGAGGCTCATTCCCCGGAGAGTGACAGTTTGGTGCAGATTGTGGAGTGGTGGGCATCATTGGACCATTTTTCTTCGAAAATGAGGCTGGAAACAACGTTTCGGTCAATGGTGAGGGTTACAGAGCCATGTTATCCGACTTTTTTTAATGAAATTGAAGACATGGATTTGGACGACCTCTGGTTCATGCAGTATGGCGCGCCATGTCACACAGCCCATGCCACGCGACGACACGAAAATATCTAAAATTTTCAGATTTCTATCTCTTTCCTAAAATGTTGGAGGGTAAGGGGAAAGAGACCGAGTACTCAGGGGGTAATCCATTATGAACACCAACCGCATTTTTTGATGTCAATGTCAACCCGATATTAGCAGGTAGTAAGAAATCTATTTGTTTTCAGCCAGCGCGTAGCGTTAACTTTTGTCCGACTTGGGGTGGTTTTGATAGGAATATTTATTTGATATTTATGAAATTATTTAAAATGTAATTATAATTAATACCACATTTGTAAAATAAAGTCGAAATTATGTCTACATGTACAATTTTAGGTCAATAGAATTTTTTAAAACATATCTGACGTTTACATCTCGGTAAATATTGATCATCACATCTGAACGTTATATATTTTAACATTACAGTAAATCAGTGGTTTATACGCGTAGCGCATGAAGTAAAATTTCGAGTTTAGAAAAGCCCCGTGAAAATTTGTCTCGGGTCGCTGCGCGACCCTCGACAAATTTTCTACACGGGGCTTTTCTTAACTCGAAATTTTACTTCATACTTAGTCTGGGAGTGGGCAACACTCGTTCTTAAAAGTTTCAAATTAAAGAATCGCTATACTAAGTTTACTAAGTTTATTACAATTTTACAAAGGTTACAGCTCGAAGGACCGATCATGGTCTTCGGAGACCGAAGGACTACAGGGAATCGAAGTTTTTTTACAAGAAAACAACGAAAATCTGAAGGTTTACTGCATGGATGGGAAAGAACACATCTAATTTTGAAAAAAATATCGAAGTTTTGTTGGTTTTCAGTGCATTTTTAACTTTACTTTAAATCAGTGATTTATACGCGTGGCGCATGAAGTAAAATTTCGAGTTTAGAAAAGCCCCGTGAAAATTTGTCTCAGGTCGCTGCGCGACCCTCGACAAATTTTCTACGCGGGGCTTTTCTAAACTCGAAATTTTACTTCATGCTTAGTCTGGGAGTGGAAAACACTCGTTAGTTTAAAATACATCACAATTGGTAAAATATGTATCGTTGGATGCCCGTCTTCAGGGGTGATATGTAAGCAAATTATGGGTCTTAGGAGTTGTTAAATAAGTGAGTTACTCAACTGTTTCCAAGGGAATCTTTACGAAAACAAAAGATTAACACTTTACATATAAAATGTACAAGGTGAGAAACTCGATGTCTCAGCTCTATCAAAAGGGAAAAAAATCCGATAGAAAAAATCTGAAAAGAGGTTCATAATCGGGATTGAGTAAGGTTCATTTTAATCCATAATTGCATATTTTTCTAAATTTTGAAAGTGAAGTAATGACGTCATCGAATATTTTTTCCCCAGAAACATACCTACATTTTTGGATATTTCAAAATAGCTAATTTTTCTGAACTTTGTAGAGAAAAAAATTTGCTATCTTCTTTCGTTAAAAAATTTAAAGCAAACTTAAAAAAAAGTATTATCAAAAATTCCAAATTGTCAAGACTTAAACAAGTAGACTTTGGAAGCAAATAACAAAGCCGCACCTGTCAATAATTAAACTAATGGTTAACAAATATTGTTTTGTTGTCATTTGATTTTAGATTTATATCGTTTTTCCTTTTCATATAATAGAGCGGAGACATCGAGTTTCGTTCACTCTGTATAATACACTATAAGTGTGATACATCATTGAATTCAGAAAAAAATATTCTTAAAAAAAATATGAAAATCCAAAAGAAAATCCAGAAAACGTGAACGCCATCTACTCCCAATAGCATTGTCGATGGTACTCACAGAATGACTATTATAAATGTCAATTGATTGTGCATTTTGAAATCCAGAAGGAAACTGAACTTTTATAACCATTTTAGTAGTCATATGCAATTTTCATAAAAATTGACGATGTGAACGCCATCTGCTACCAATTTTTGAGTACTATCGTTACAGCTATTATTCACGTCGTTATTTTAAATGTAAATTACATATGAGACTATTAAAATGAATAAAGATGGTTAGTTTTCTTCTGGATTTCAAATTGCACTATAAATTGGCAATTTTAATAGTCATATGTAATTTACATTTAAGTTGACGACGTGAACGCCATCTACTGCCAATTGTCTTGTCTATTGCACTCACAAAATGACTATTATAAATTGATTGATTGATTGTGCTGTTTAAAATCCAGAAGAAAACTAAACATCTATAACCATTTTAGTAGTCATGTGTAATTTACATATAAATTGACGATGTGAACGCCATCTGCGCAATCAATTTTTGAGCAGTGCTATTGACAGTAGATAGTGTTCACGTCGTTAATACAAAAATAATATATATGTTCATTATAGCACTTTTTCCGTCATTTAAAGAATTGATGATTGTCGTACGAGGGTTGCCTTTTATATTTCGGGATTAGAAAACAAAAATAAATATTAATCATTGAAAATCGCTTTATTGTTTTTCAAAATATTCCCCATTAAGCACTTTTGCCACTCTGATTGAGGTATCTCCAAAACATGCATTCTGAACGCATCAACCGCTTCTTCAGGTGTCGAAAAACGTTGACCTCTCATTTTATTTTTTACGGATGGGAATAAAAAGAAGTCATTCGATGCCAAGTCAGGACTATATGGCGGATGACTCATCAAATCGATGTTTTGCGTGCTCAAAAATGCAGTAGTTTGAGCCGATGTGTGAGAGCTCGCATTGTCGTGGTGAAGAGTGATCCGTTTTCGGCGGTTGGTTTTCCTGATTTCTTGGATGACAACTGGCAAACAAATGGTTGTGTACCACTCAGAATTGACTGTTCTGCGTTGTTCTAGTGGTACGATTGCGATATGTCCAGTTTTTCCGAAAAAACAGGCGACCATTTGCTTGGAAGTGCTTCTTGCGTGAACAACTTTTGTTGGATTTGGCTAATCTTGAAACACCCATACGGTCTACTGCTGTTTACTTTCGGGCTCATACCCGTAAATCCAAGATTCATCACCTGTCACGATGTCATAGACGTGTTTCAAAGCACCGCAATCGTATTTTTTGAGCATTTCTTTGCACCAATCGACACGAGCCTTTTTTTGAGCGATTGACAAATTGTATGGGATCCAACGCGAACAAATTTTTTTGACATTCAAATGTTCATGCAATATTGAATGTATGCTGGTCCCACTAATGCCTAAAGTTGTCTCAATCTCACGCTAGGTCACATGACGATCTTGCAATATTTGTTTGCGCACAGCATCAATGGTTTCCGGAACAACAACTGATTTTGGACGACCTCCACGAAATTCGTCTTGGAGTGAACTACGACCTCGGTTGAATTCACCATACCATCGATAAACACTGGTCCTTGATGGAGCTTCATCGCCAAAAATTGAATTAAGTTCATCCATGCACTGTTGTTGAGTTAATCCACGACGAAAGTTGTAAAAAATAATAGCACGAAAATGATCACGATTTAATGCCATTCTTTGGCCGAGATAAATCTTTTAAGTTAGTGTAAACGACACAAATAACGCTCATATGTCAAAACGTTCTGAGTACGTATAACCTCAAAAATGTCAAACTTTACGATAGAGCTCTCAGTTGCCAGATTGCAACACTAGGGTTGCCCAATCCCGAAATATAAAAGGCAACCCTCGTACTAAACTTATTTCACTTGCTAATTGGTTGGTTATAGACTATTTCACATTAAATCACCTTTTTATACGAGTCGCGCATGAAGTAAAATTTCGAGTTTAGAAAAGCCTAATTTGTCTCAGTCGCTCTGCTGCGCTATGCCCGAGCCAAATGTTCAGGCTTTTCTAAACTCAAAATTTTACTTCATGCTTAATCTGGGATTGGAAACACTAGTTAGATGATCGATCATAACCAGGATTGTTATGTTTAAAACACTTGTTTTAAAATAGTGTTTTAAACTTGTTTAACAACAGCCGTCATGTTTTAAACGGTTTTGTTTTAAACATTAAACGGATTTGTTTTAAACATGTTTTAAATCTTAAATTTGTTTAAAACATGTTGTAAACGTTGGATTTGTTTAAAACCGTTTTTTTATTATCTTGACTGCTAAAAATAAATATTTGCTAAATTATATGTTATATTACTTCATTAAAGTTTTTTGTTTGTTTTTAAATTCTAGCTAAATTGTTAAAGATATTTCAAATTACAGTATCAAACATAACATTTTATTACAATAAAACCGTGTCTGCATAAATGTGGTTTTTAAATACAGGGATTTTTTCTTTCAGGTATACATAAGCATTCACTGTAAATTTTTCGACGTTGGTTGTTTTTGTTCAAGATTTCAATTTGAATTTTTAAACGAAGGCATTTCACTCCCAGACTAAGCATGAAGTAAAATTTCGAGTTTAGAAAAGTCTGAAAATTTGGATTGGCCGCGTAGCGAAGCCAATCCAAATTAGGCTTTTCTAAACTCGAAATTTTACTTCATGCGCCACGCGTATAAAACACTGAAATATCGTAATGTTTAAAATTTACGGCTTTAGCAATCTTATATGTAAATGTGGATAAAACGTGAGTCAAATTCTGCGCTGAAAAAATTGTTTAAAGCAGTGATTATAGGCAACCCATAAACTGTAACGTATATTAGGTTGCCTTTAACCGCTGTTGCAAGTGTGTGTTTTTTGAACTTTACTGTAAATCAGTGTTTTTAAGCGTGGCGCATGAAGTAAAATATCGAGTTTAGAAAAGCCTAATTTGGATTGGCCGCTCCTCTTCGCTACGCGGCCAATCCAAATTTTTAGGCTTTTCTAAACTCGAAATTTTACTTCATGCTTAGTCTGGGAGTGGAAAACACTCGTTTAAAGCCTCAAATTAACCGCATTAAAACAACGATTTCCCACAACTTTTAAAACGCTGTAATTATCGGGGTATGTATACTCAAAAGAAAAACGCCCTGTGTATTCTATTTTAAACACGTTTTAAACGTGTTTTAAACATGTTTTGAACACGATTTAAACCCATATCATAACCTTATTTTGCATTATTTTATTGCTAGATTAGCGTGCTCTATTTAATCGATTTGATTAAAACGTAACCAAATAATACCATTGCATAACATATTTATTAATGAGTTAAATTGTTGGAGTCATCAAATGAACATGAACGACCGTTTAAAATGCTTTAAAAAGGGAAACTACCTGCTATTCTAACAGATAAAGTCATAAATTGTAACATCAACACACCATAAATTGTGGTTTCTTTTCTTCCATTATACTCCCGCGCTTATAGAGGGTGTCCCTCTTCAAAATTTTCTGGTTTAGATATTTTGGAGAGGCCCTCATGCCACAATCGATCTTTTGCGCACAAAATTCTCAAATCGTGTTATCAGCAGTCTTGGCGATGCCAATTGTTATGTATACCAAATAAAGTACCAACAATAAATATATACAGGGTGCGAGTTAAAAATGGAATATTAAAAATAAAATCTAACTCAACCGGTTTTAAATAGGTCGATTTTTGTTCATTAATGCGCCGTTTTTGCGTGCTCAAAAGTGTTGTGACGTCACATATATTTTTTTTAAATACGTGTTATTTGATTGTTTTTAATTTTTAACTTGATCTTTTGTGCTTCAAATTTTTTTAATATTTGATAGAACAATTATGAGTTTTCTGGGGATCTATAATACCATTTTGTTCACGACAATCTTATAATATATGCATTATTTAATTGTGTGGGCAGCATAAATGGGGTGCATTTAACACTCAAGTACATTAAATGTGGTTTTTTAACACGAATATAAATAATTGCCTAGTTCGATTTTTTGCCGCTATGCAGTAACAGCGGTGTGCTAGTCAAATCAGATTCTTTTGTGTCACATTTGACCATGGTGGTGATGAAGTCGTCGACGCCATGTTATTAAAGTACGAAGTAATCGCGTCAACATCTCCACCGTTCTCACTAGATTAACCCGCGTATAACGCGTTTGTAAAGAAAAATCATTCTCAAATCGGTTTAATCAATGTGCTTCTATCCGCCGCGAGTGTTTTTTAAAACTGAACAAAAGTTAACACCGTGAAACCTCCATCCAAACGGAAGAGTTCGTTTTTTGTGCAAAGAGCGTGTTTCTATCTAACTTAGGCGAAAGGGTAAACTGTGTGAGTATTATTTATTGTTGAACGATTGTTCATATTTGTGTTGAAGTAGTTTTTGGATAAAAAAATTAAATCAATTTAAAAAAGAACAGTTTATTGTTGATATCTCTAAAACAAAAGAAGATATTTCAAAATTGTTTTTAGATTATTGTTAGGCCCTAAAATACGCAACTTTACCCTAATTTAACCGACTTTCTATCTGTTCAAATAATTGATATCAGCATACATTCTGTCGAAATACGGACACCCTGTATAATAAATGTTGTGTTATATATTATTATTTTTGTGAACAAAGTATAGTGTATAACTCGCATATAATAGCTATTAATCACTCGAACGACTTGCTCCACTCGCCTTCGTTTCATTTCGCAAACATCGTTCTCGTGATTAATAGATATAATTATATGCTCGTTGCACAATATACTATTAACTTTGTTTGTACAACACTTTATGATTTTACGAAAAATAAAAAAGTGTTATACAAACGAAGTTAAGAGTATTTTATTGTTAAGTACAAAATGTTTCCAAAATTGCACGGTTTATGAGCTTCTAGAGGATTGCAAATCTGGATTTTAACTCACAGTAATAGTCCGAAACACATATCTAAAAATCAGTAATACTCCATTTAATATAAGAACACGCCTTTTTTGTGAACATTTCACCTGGGCTTTTCGTTACACGACCAATCCACATTTTAAAGTTACTTGAGTATTTGTCTAATCGAACATACTTTATTGTACGTTTGTCTTTCCGCACATGTAAAAGATATTTACGTTTATCTTACTTGGTAATTGTAATTTCTTGTTCGCATATTTTTAATTATCTCATATATACAGAAGGACGCATTCAGCGATTAAATTAATGAGGTGGCATTGTGCATTAAGTATGCAAGAGAATCGAAAATGAAGATAACATACGGTCTGTTGGCAATACATGGATTGCTTTTCTTCTCTTATTTTCTATATCTCCTTCGTGCGTACTGACGGAAAGGAAATACCAGTTCGACGAAGATTTTTCTCAGACTGGTTTTCATTCAGCATTACATGCATCGTCGACCTGAGCTCTATCAATCAGTTCAAAACAATACACATTCGCAATTCCAATTGTATTAATCACAACATTTACGTGTTTATGTTTTGCACATAGGTAGGTCAACAAAATTCTGAAACCAATCTACAATAAATAAATTGAGCACAGAGCTGGGCAGGATTCAAATTATTCAGTATTCGAATCCTCGATTCAAATCCTTTTAGAGGATTCAAAAGAGACATTCGAATACTTTAGTTCAACTGGATTCGTGATCCGGATTCGTTACATTTTTTTAAAAGGATTCTTATTCGAATCCAAATGTGGGTGATTCGAGTCCATATAAAAGGATTCGAATCCTTATGAAAGTATTCGAATCCTTATGAAAGGATTCGAATATTTATAAAAGGATTCGAATATTTATAAAAGGATTCGAATATTTATAAAAGGATTCGAATACTTACAAAAGGATTTGAATCGTCAAAAATAATTCGAATTAATTGTGAGGATTAACATAAAAAATGTCTTTTATGTGTTTTTAAATTTCTCGTTAAATCGCTGTTTTATACGCGTGGCGCATGAAGTAAAATTTCGGGTTTAGAAAAGCCCGGAAAATTTGTCTCGGGTCGCTGCGCGACCCTCGACAAATTTTCACGGGGCTTTTCTAAACCCGAAATTTTACTTCATGCTTAGTCTGGGAGTGGAAAACACTTGGTAAAGGTAAATCTATAAATTCTATTAATTATCCACGTAACGTATTTAATGAATTTTACCCCTGAAACAACGATATCATGATTTCTCGGTGAAATATCGGTAAACCGGTTTAGATTCATTAATTTATTGAATCACGGGTAATTTACAATTCTTAATAAATATATGTATATTTATTAAGAATTGTAAATTACCCGTATAATTACCCTGTAATAAAAATGTACGAATCAAATTAAAGCGTATTTAGTTATTAATCAATAAGTTAAAAAAAATTATTAAGCGTTTATTTTAAAGCTTAAACTAGTGTTTTCCACTCCCAGACATGAAGTAACATTTCAAGTTTAGGAAAGCCTTAACGTCCAAATCCAAACTCAGGCTTTTCTAAATTGAAAATTTTACTTCATGCACCACGCGTAGAAAACGCTGATTCAGTGGAAAGTTTTAAATTTAGATGCTTGCGATTTATGGCGTCCAACTAGGGGCCACAGCGTTAGCCTGGCTTCAGGTTGGGCGCCAAAAAACCTCAAATGCTCCAATGCAAGCGTTTTAAGTATTTTTAAACGAGTGCTCTCTACTCTTAGCTTAAGCATTTAGGCCCGTAGCGTCCAAACTCAATCTTTTCTAAACTTTAAATTTTACTTCATGTGCCACGCGTACGAAACACTAATCAGTGTGAAGTTTTTAACTTTTACTTTCACAATTTATGGCGCCCAACAAGGGCCCAGCGTTAGCATGGCCCCAGGTTGGGCGCCAAAAAAACTTCAAATCTATGCAAGTATTGGAAAATTTCTAGATAATTAAGAACACACACCGTTTTACCGTTTCCTACAGCATAATCTGAGATATGTAATTTATTTTCCAAAGCAACGTTTTGGTAGAGTTTTTATTTCTGTGTTAAAATTCTTCAAGTTTTTATTAAAAAGAAGTTGGCAAATCCATGTTTAGTGTCTCTTCATTATGAATATTTGTTCAGTTTACACTGCCATGGCTGGATACACTGCCATGGTTGCTTTCATAATCTAATGAAATTTTTCTGTGACGAAATTTTTTAAACCAACTTTGACATTTTCAATTGTCATAGCACCTTCATCGAGAGGACTGCAACTATTTTTTTGCTAATTTGTTTTTTTTTCAATTGAAACTTGTACAGCATGCAGTGATTAATGTGTTTATTTTTATTTCGATCTTTTTTAATTGTTTCAACTGAAAAATTGTCATCATTTATCTGCCTGTGTGGCAAAACAAGTGTTGCAGTGGCAACAAATAGACAGTGAAATCTTAACCAAGTGTGTTATTTACTAAAAGTGTTGAAAAATTATTGTTATTACGCAAAAATCGTGTTCACTAAACTTTATACTCTCTGTACATATAAAATGTTTTTATGTTATATTGCTTAGATTATTAACAAACTTTATCATCTCTATCAAGTGTGCGCCTTGATAGAGATGATAAAGTTTGTTAATAATCTAAGCAATATAACATAAAAACATTTTATATGTACAGAGAGTATAAAGTTTAGTGAACACGATTTTTGCGTAATAACAATAATTTTTCAATACTCAATCTTCGTCATTAAATATTACTAATTACTAATGATATATTTTTTAAGAAATGCACAAAATCAAGTTATTCCATGATTTTTAAAAATTATAAGTATTTAAGAATCTTTCAACAAACTGTTATTGTTCTCTAAGAAAGAAGATAGTTACAAAAAAACTTAAAAATAGAAAAATTGTCCAAAAGTTTCTTATCTAAAACTTTTGTTTGAACGATTTTTTTGCATTCCCAATAGTTATTGAGTTATTCGCAACAAAATAGCGTAAATTTTCGACTTTCCTCAATTTTGACAAAGAAACGTTATAACTCAAATACTACTCGAGCTACAGAAAAGTATAATACATCCATTTAGGCTATTGTGGCGAGATCTACAAGATGGGCGTATTTGTTTTTATACAGAGTCTCTAAAAGAAAAAGTCGATTGTTTTTTTTTCTAAATCAAGAAGGCGAGTGTTTATCAAAAATTATCAATTTTATATACAAGACTGTTTTCCACTCCCAGGCTAAGCATGAAGTAAAATTTCGAGTTTAGAAAAGCCTGAAAATTTGGATTGGTCGCGTAGCGCGTAGCGCTACGCGACCAAACCAAATTTTCAGGCTTTTCTAAACTCGAAATTTTACTTCATGCGCCACGCGCGTAAAACGCTGATTTATCCCGAAATTCAAAAACATACACAAATTCCAATAAATAGTTCTAAGAAGTTATTCCATGATTTTGTAAAAATTATAAGTTTTTTATGAAGCTTTCAACAAACTGTCGATTTTCTCCAAGAAAAAAGATAGCTAAGAAAAAACTTGGAAATAGAAAAATTATCCTAAATTTTATTATCTAAAACTTTTATTTTAACAACTTCTCTGCATTCCCATTAGTTATTGAGTTATTCGCAACTTTTGTGAAATACAAAAAAGCGAGCGCGCTTGCGTAAATTCCCGGCATTTTTCAACTTTGACAAAAAAACGTTATAACTCAAAAACTATTCGAGCTACAGAAAAGTATGATACATGCATTCAGGCTATTGTGGCGAGATCTACAAGATGGGCGTATTTGTTTTTATACAGGGTAATCAAAAGTTATCAATTTTATATACAAGACTGTTTTCCACTCCCAGACTAAGCATGAAGTAAAATTTCGAGTTTAGAAAAGCCCTGATTAAAATTTGGCTCGGTCAAATTTTGCGGGCTTTTCTAAACTCGAAATTTTACTTGATGCGCCACGCGTACAAAACACTGATTTGAAGTGAAGTTCAGAAACACACAATCAGAGTAACAGAGAATCATATATTTAGTCTGCTATCAACGATGTTTAGTGTTTATAATAAATAATTAGGTTTTAAATATTTTTGTTAGAACAACTGGTAACGATAATTATATATAAATGGTTGAACAAAAATAATAAAATCAAATTTATTCTTAAAGGATATGTATTCGTGATTCGAAAAAACAGGATTCGAATCTTTGATTCGAATCATATTTATCTCTTACGAATCCTTTATTCGAGTATTCGTGATTCGAATCATATTAGGTGATTCGGATTCATGATTCGAATCCTTTTCGCGAGGATTCGTCCCAGCTCTGATTGAGCATATTTTTCAAACACTTTATTGAAGAAATATTCGCCTATTTTCTCACGGCAGTCACACACCAAGACATTTTTATCATATCAACGGACAATTCTCGGCCACCAGAAAGCAACGCATACATAACATTTACACGATGTCTTCTGCAGAAGGTGGAGGAGAGCATTGTGTGGCCTCGGAAGAAAGAATGGCTGAATGGCTCAAAAGGGCCGCCGTTCTATCTGATTTATGTGCGCCAGATGCGTCCCATTGTTCAACCGGCTTGATTGTATCCACTTGTATGCACTCTCACTCTGATATCATTTTAATTCAAATCACAAAAAAATATTTGTTATAGTGTAACCTAATAAGATTATTCATAATATTCTATTGTGAAAATTTCAGAATCAATTTTCTCTATCAATATGAATTTTAGGAGTGAATGAAAAACCAGAAGAGCCTGAAAGTTTAGTTTGGTCGCGTAGCAAAGCGAAGCGACCAAACCTAATTTTCAGGCTTTTCTAAACTCGAAATTTTACTTTATGCTTAATCAAGGAGTGGAAACACTCGTTATAAGCTTCAAATTTAACGCTTTTGAAAAACAACGAATGCTTGGAAAATTACAATGTATACAGGGTGTCCGTATTTCAATAGAATGTATGGGGATCTCAGTCATTTGAAGAGATAGAGAGTAGTTTAAATTAAGGCAAAGTTGCGTATTTTAGGGCCCAATAACAATCTAAAAACAAAATTGAAATATTTATTTTTGTTTTCGAGAAATTGTCAAAAATCGGATTTTTTGAAAAGTCGTTTTTCTATTTTTATTCAAAAACTATTGATTCTAGACATTTACAACTTTGACATTATAGAGGCACTTTTTAATGATAAATCTAGTTACATATTTTACTTTAAGATAACTATAACATTTAGCCATAGCCAACTTTTGTTTTTCTATGAGCGCCATTTTGGATTTTTATATTTTTTACAAGAGTATTTTTTTCTGAATTCAATAATGTATCACACTTATAGTTTATTGTATATTTGATGTGTACAATTTTAATCTTTTGTTTTTTGTAAAGAGTGCCTTGGAAACAGTTGAGTAACTAACTCATTTGACAACTCCTAGTGCCCATTATTTTCTTACATAGCAGCCCTGAAGACAGGCGTTTAGCTGATTCATTACTGTACTGATAGAAAGGTTTGAGTTAGTGTTACTAATAACTATAAAAAACTAGATTTTTTCATAGAGTAATACAAAATTGAAGAAATTCATCTCTTGAAATAAATTATATACGTTAGTTAGTAAGGTATATCGAAAAATTAGTAACAAATTTATATCGAAAAATTATACACAAATTCAAAAATGGTTTACAATTATTCACCAAAATTTGTCGGAATTGCCCTAGTTCTGACACGTAGATATATTTCAAATGCAATTCGTCCTTTCCTGTGTAAATAATAAACTTTTTTCGTTGCTCTTGATTTGAACTTGACCTTTTTTTACTTTATGTTATGTGTGATAATCGAATATTACTATTATCATTATTACAAAATATTGACAGTTAATAATTCATTTTGACTTCTAACATTGAATGACTGCTGTAAAGATTTTGTTGATTAATAGATGTGACGTCATTGTCTCCAAAGCGCTCTTTATAAAAAAATAGTATAATTTTAATATCAAATCTAAAATAAATTAACCATCACTGAATTCGGAAGAAAATATCCTTTCAAAAAATATACAAATCCAAAATGACGCCCAGAAGGAAAACAAAAGTTGGCTATGGTCCCCGGGTAAATGTTATAGTTATCTTAAAACAAAATATGCTACTAAATTCCTCAATAAAAATTGCCTGTGTAATGTCAAAGTTTAAAATGTCTACACTCAGTAGTTTTTGAATAAAAATATAAAAACTATTTTTCGAAAAATAAGTTTTTTGCTGATATCTCGAAAACAAAAGAAGATATTTCAAAACTGTTTACAGATTATTGGTAGGCCTTAAACTACGCAACTTTGTCTCAATTTAACCGACTCTCTATCTCTTCAAATAACTGAGATCCCCATACATTCTTTCGAAATACGGACACCCTGTATATCGAGATAAAAATGAAAATTATAATTTTCGGTAAAATAGCTATAGTGTATGTTACAAATAATTGTGTTATGTTGATAAATTGTAACTATCAGAAACTGAAAATTAATTAAAAACATCAATATTAAAGTAAATACAAAAATTCAAAATGTATGTCAGTACTTTTCTCTTACAGTTTGGAATTTAATAGATTTCCTAAATATTTTACGTAAAATAGTTTTAAATTGATTGTTTTATAGCATTCATTGAATATAACCAGATATGAAAATCGGGTCAAATTATCACAATTTATAGAAAAATACAAATAAGCCTATCGGTGAAGTTATGTAAAGAATTCCATAAAAATCATTGGATTTAGGGGCGGGATTATGCTGAAATGGTTACCGTACACTTTCCCGAATATATTTTCCCGAATGACTTATTTTCCCGAACGCCATATTTCCTGAAAATTGAAATCCCGAATCCCATTTCCCGAATCTAATTTCCCGAAAGGTATTGTTCCTGAATAAAATATATATTTTGTATACAAAAGTTACAAAAGATTCCAAAAGTGTCACAATACAATATTGTGGGCGATTGAACCGAAAAATTCAAGAACGCCTTGACTTCCCGCCGTACCGCCCGCGTAAGACTCATAATCGGCTGTGATACATTGAAGTTTCTCTTGAGTTGTGAGCCACTTCTTCTTTGGCGCTGCCTTCACCATCCGACCCAAACTTAATTCCGCGAGCCCTAGCTTTACACTCCTTTGCACGTAACCGCCGGCAGTCCCAGTAAGTGCTTCCCTTACTCTGTTTCCCTAGTAGATATACAAACCCATCAAGAACGAGTTTTTTATCAACAATTTTGGCCTCCATTGTAAATTATTAAACAACTATTGCACAATTTCGTACGGCGGTATGACGTGACTACAATTTGTTTGACAGTTGGAGCTTGTTCAAATTTATTCCATTCGGGAAAAACATCATTCGGGAAAGTTGATTCAGGAAAGTAGTATTCGGGAAAGTGTTTTCGGGAAATGTATTATTCAGGAAAAACGTAACTCGGGAAAAATATATTCGGGAAAATGTATTCGGAAAAATGGGCGGATACGTGTTGAAATAGTACGATGTCAAAATTAATTCAAAATCTCAGATTCGATTTATTAAAAGATAACTATATTATAATAGTTGAGGCTGTTACTTGGAGAAATTCCATATTAACACTTTTAGTAAATAACACACTTGGTTAAGATTTCACTGTTTATTGATTGACACAACAATTGTTTCGCCACACAGTGGCTTCATTAGGCAGACGAATAATTATTCATTATTCATCTGCCTAATGAAGCCACTGTGTGGCGAAACAATTGTTGCAGTTTCAATCAATTAACAATGAAATCTTAACCAAGTGTGTTATTTACTAAAAGTGTTTATAACTATATTAAATATTTCTGTGCAAAAAACAAAAATTGCTTGCCTGATATTGTAGTTATAAGTCTTCTAAGTGAAGAATTCCTTAAAAAATCATTGGATTTTGGATTTTGTTATTTAAACTACTTTACATTCTTAAAACGTAGCAAAATATTTAAATATTTATAATCCAATTTTCTGTCTAAAATTGAAATTACGAGAATGATAAATGAGATTATCACAATTAAAATATTTAATAGGTAGGATTCAATTTGAAATATCTAAGGCTTCAGGGTACAGTTTTTTAATTTCATTTTTAAACATTTCGATATTGTTGAAAGCATTAAAAAAGTTAATTGACGTTTAAAAATACTTTTTAAAATCGACATTTCATTTTAAAACTTTTACAAAAACGATTTAACTTCAAATGTTTATACCGTCATCAAAAGATAATAAACAACATACTGCAGTAAAAATGCAATTAGAAACTGCCAGTTAATGTATTTAAAAATTGAAACACAAAAAAAAGGATTTTTACCCCCTTTTTAAAAATGTTGTATTTTTATTAAAGTAGTCAATGAGTTTATAAAAATGTTTCCATTCCTTGATTAAGCATGAAGTAATATTTAGAATTTATAAAAGCGCGAAACTTTGAATTTGAGGGCGCGCAATACGATGCGTACCGCTCAGGCAAATTCAAATTTGCAGGCTTATCTAAACTCTAAATTTCACTTCATGCGCCAGACGAATCATTTTTAATAAAATTCAAAATAATTATTTATTCTTGAATGACTTTTTCACTTATCACTTGCTAACTATAAACGAAATAATAATAAAGGATATATTAAAAGTAACACTTGGGTTGTTTTACAATTCGCTTCTATTAACTCAACTAGTTTCGCATGTTATGGCATTAATAAGAATGTCGTAAAAATTAGTTCAGTAAATACAAACAAATTGTGAAACTCAACAACTTTTTTTACTTTCCCCCGTATGTAATACAAAGGGAAAGTATTGTTTTCGTGAAAATTTTCGAATCAAAAATTTTAGCGGAAATATCCGTTTTGAGGTCCCCTGAGTCGAATAAGACCATTTTTGAAAAATGTCTGTCTGTCTGTCTGTCTGTGTGTGTGGCTGTGTGCGCTGTACCGCAAAAACCGCTAAAGATATCGAGATGAAACTTGAAACTTAAGCTTTTTGTTACAATCGGAAGAACTGAAAAGCTTTTGGTGAAAATCGGAAAACCGGAAGTGGTACTTTACTCCTAGCGTTTTTCAGTTTTTTCAGATTTTTTCAATAAATGTTCATCAAACAAAAAATTCTTTCAAATAAAAGTTGTAGAAAATAACAAAATAAAGATGTATTGTTCATTTACTTTTTGTCATAGCACTCTTAGTTTTTAAGATATTTCAAAAGTTGTGTGTTCTATCTAGTTAATGGTGTGTGACAGTGTATGTGTCGATACAATTGAAAAATGTTTCAAATAAAAGTTGTAGGAAATGGAAAACTAAAGATTTTTTGTAGATTCACTTTTTGTCATAGCACTCTTAGTTTTTGAGATATTCAATAAATAGTGTTTTTTATCTAGTCATTGGTTTGTATCAGTATGTGTTGATCCAATTGAAAAATGTTTTAAATAAAAGTTGTAGTTATCAAAAAGTTAAAGAAATTTTGAAAATAATAATGCTACAAATATTTTAAAAGGGATTTAATACGCAATTTACGGGGGAAAGTACTATGATGGACACATCACCATATTTTTTAAATTTATTCTTTATTATTATTTGTTTTGTTTTGTTTTGTTTTGTTTTGGGTTTTACGTCATCTATTTTCGCTGCTATTGCCTATCATGACGCCGGAGATTAGGTCTACAGCTATCCGGATATTTTGCCGAACCCGGTGGGAGTTCCAACCCACCGGTAGGGATCTTAACGTGCACGCAACATCCAGGCAGTACACGGGTCCTACATGCATTTACGTTATTATTATTATTATTATTATTATATTAATACATTACAAGATAACAAAGAATAAAGAATTTGGTCATGTTTTTTTTTGTGCATCAAAATTAGAACAAACATATTGCATTTCTTAAATTTGTTACAAATTGTCTCGTGCTTCACCCTCCTCAAAATCCTGACTGTGCTCATTCTGACATCCCATTTAGTTATGGTTAAATTTTGTGTTCAAATTGAAACAAGTAATATTCAGATAACTATACAGGGTGTTCCGGAAGGAATCTATCAAACTTCAAGGAAGTATTACTTAGATCATTTTAAGCAAAAAACGTTATATCAACATAGGTGCGATTCGAAAAAAATAGTGAATAATGGCCTGTTAAAGAAAACTGTTTAAACATTGCACGAGTATTGAATATGATACTAAAATAAAACATTGTATTAAAAATATTACAATAAAGTTTTAGCAACGTTAGAAACAATGTATAAACGTTTTCCGTTCAATATTGATTTATATACATTACCCAAATGTTGAAAATGATACTAAAATTCAACATTGTTTTATAACTTCCAAAAATGATGCGGCAAAGTAACACAACGTTGTATAATTATTACAATTTGAATTTTTTGCAACATTGCAAAACATTGGGTAAATATTGAAAATGTTAACATTGCATTTTTAACATTCTATAATTGTTGAAACTTTTGCTGTAATGTAGCATTGTGGCTTAGACATTTCATAGACATTAAACATACAGGGAATTTTTCATTTAAGTATGCATATCCCAATTATATGCTGTAAATATTCAGATATTTGTTATTTTTTTAAAAGAGTTCAATCTATAGCTCTAAACGACTGTTTTCCACTTCCAGATTAGGCATGAAATAAAATTTCTAGTTTAGAAAATGATTGAAATTTTAAGCTTATCTAAACTCGAAATTTTACTTCATGCGCTATGCGTATAGGACGCTGATTTTAATTGAAGTTCATACACTTGTTAACAATATTTTAAAGTTTTCAGAGATTAGGGGTACTGGGTACTTAGGTACCGGGGTACTGTCCCTCTTAGACTATACATTACTTTTTCTAAGACATTTTTTTTCTTGTTACCAATATATATTTCTATTTCTTGACCTATTTAAAGACAGAAATAAATTTTGCATTGAGATTAAGAGAGAAACATTCTTATAACGTTCACTTAATTGCTGCACATCAGGTTGTATACAATACAAATTCTATGCTTTCATCGTATGCAACTTAACATACATACATTCGTATGTGGTTTGCATACAAATAAGAGTAATCGCTCGTGTTGCGTGGGTGTTGCATTGTCAACGGTGCAGCAATATTTTTATTTGAACGTTAGCATGCAACGTTTTTGCAGGCGGACATTTAGCGTTTATTTGACGTTTTTCAACATTCATGCAACTTAACGAGCAAGGTGTTGCGCGGTAACATTGATGCAACGTGTCATGCAACGTTTCTTTTATTTTTTTACATATTACAATGTGGGAAACGCCGATGATATTCAGCACGGCAGTTCTAACGCTACCATTTTTAAAGTCGTAAACAAAATGAATATCTCCATATTCTTTATTGAAAAACGTTAAAGGCTTGTTTAAAATAATCACATTAACCAATTAGGTTAACATACAAGTAAAAGCAAAACAAATAATTGCGAAGCAATGCTTCCCAAAGCCTACTACTTCTTACAATGTTTAACAGTTTTCTTCAACTATCCATAATTCACTAAGATTTCCAAATCGGACCTATGTTAATAGGTCCGATGACCTAAGTAAATACACCCCTGCAGTTTGGCAGATTCCTCCCGGGAGACCCTGTATATATTTTTTTAATTAAATAAAATATTACGTCGGACAGGTGAAATTAGTCCCACTGATCGGCACCGGTCCGCAGACCACGGTTTGGGAAGCACTGGTTTAGGTAACATTGGCTTCTTGTGCATATGCAATTAACATATAATATCGAAAACAAATATTTCGCGTAACTGTCAATCTAAGAGAACTGCATGGTTGAAGTGTAAAAAATTATGTTCTGTGGTCTAAAGTAGGCAAACCCCGACTTATGTCAGCAGTCACTATAGTTTAAACATCGGCTGGCGCTGACTTGGGTCAACCGTTACTATAGTCCACTCGTAGTCCACTTGTGTCGTATGTCGCTGTAGATTAATGTTTACGCCAAAAACGTAAAAAGTGACGAAGTCAGTGTTTTGTACGCGTGGCGCATGAAGAGGAGTTCCTTCAAAAACAGTAAATTGTTATTAAATAATCATTAATAATTTATTCTGCTAATGTAATTAATTGTGCTAAGTGTTATAGTAATCGAATGTGTTACTGTTTTTTATCCTACGTACCCCAAAGACGATTAACTGTAAGTAATTATAAATAAGTATTTGCATAACCTATAACTGTGGACATCGATGACACGAAATGGAATAGTCCCCTGTGACTAAATACAAATCGAAACTCGCTGTGCATTGTTAGTTCTTCATTATAAGAACTTGGTGCAGGGTCCAGAACGCTAGGACACTTCGTGCTTTTGTAGCGAGCCACGGTTCGATCCTCGTCAACCGAACTTGGTTTATTATTTTCACTTATAAAATAATTAATTAAACTCAGATGAGTCACTAGTGGAATTTTCCATGGGAAAAATATTAATGTCCAATCGCCCAAACTGTCTTCACCTCTGTATCTCTTGTGTGACCTCTTCGGTGGCCTATCGCATTCCTAATTGTTTGTTTATTTTTATCAAGTCACTACGACAGGCCGTGTAGTGTGAAGAATTTGTATTTTGTCTACCTCCCGCTCCTACTGTAATTATCCTCTTCGATTATCATTTATTTAATTTAAATTACCTTACAAACCGGAACTCTGACATATATTATTACTCTATGTAGTAATACAACAATAAAATGCCTAGCTGCACATGTTGTAATAAAATTACTGAAGAACATGTGGCCGTCACCTGTTGGATCTGCAAAAATGAATATAATATCAATTGTGTCGATATCACAAAAGCGGAGGCCCGCAAAATAAAGTCAAAGACAGCCGGATTGTTGTGGACATGCCCACAGTGTGCTGCACTCGGGGATGACATCAATGGGTTAAAGGCCGCAATCATTATGCTCCAATAGGAGGTAAACATTTTGCAAAGCATATCTTCCCCCCCTCCAAGCACTACTCTGGATATAGAGGCAATAATACAAGAAGTGGCAGAACGTGATAAACGATGCTGCAACGTCATCATATACGGGGTTAATGAAATAAGCAACTCGATGCAAACAAATAAGGAATCTGATGAACTACGAGTAAAAAGTATATTAAATCATTTATCTATTAATGAACCATCTTCCACTTTCTTCAGACTAGGAAAATTCGATAATACTAAAAAAAATAAAAGACCAATAAAGCTTAGATTTAAGGACGAACAACTTGTGTTTAAAATCCTAAAAAATCAAGCTTTATTAAAAAATGATGACACTTTTAACGGCATCGCAATATCCAGAGACAACACACCGAAGCAAATAGAATATTATCGTAGTGTAAAAGAGGAATTGTCAAGACGTGTCGAGTTAGAGGAATCTAACCTACGTATAAAATATGCCAATGAAATCCCATCCATAGTATCTACTCTTCAGGAAAACTAAATGCGCCCAACAGTGATAACCAAGTGTTAAGAATATACTACCAAAACACTCGTGGCTTGCGAACTAAAACAACGTCAGTATACACTTCTACTTCTTGCTCTCACTATGACATTATTGCTATTACTGAATCGTAGCTTTCTGATGATATTGACAGCTCGGAGCTATTCACCGACAGCTATAACGTATTGCGCTGTGACAGAGATCGAACTGCCACTCAACGTAGATCTGGCGGTGGTGTGCTTTTGGCTGTAAATTCATCCTTAAAAATAGAACCAATTGATATGCCGCACATTAGGACAATAGATTTTCTGGCAGATATAGTATGTGGTAAATGTACGTTTAATTCTTTTAATATTTATATTTTAGTCATTTATTTTCCACCGGATTTGTCTGCGGAATCTATTGGTCTAATTTTCGAAGAAATGAGTTTGCAGTTTTTAGGTATGCCATTTATTATTTTAGGTGATTTTAATTTTCCATTATTTTATAGTACTCTAAATCATGATCGTAAAACTAAAACTTGCATTTCATTTATGGAAATGACGGATATTAAACAAGTGAATAACATTTTCAACATATCTGCAAGGTTGCTAGACTTAATCTTCACAATCATTAACCATATGCTAGAGCGAAAAGATAATCCTATTGTGTCTATTGATCAATACCATCCTGCTATTTCTTTGGATTTATTCTTTGATAAATCTCCCTCGTGTCAATTCCCAAATAATAAGTTAACAAATTCCCTTAATTTTAATAAAGCAAACTTTCCAGCCCTGTATAATGAATTATTAACAATGGATTGGACATTTTTAAACAAATTTACTGAGATTAACTCAGCTACCAATGCTTTCTACACTCATCTTTTTAACATTTTTAGTAAGCACGTGCCATTATCAGCAAAAAAGAGTAGCAAATATCCTATATGGTACACGCCTAGTATAATCAGTGACATTAAATGCAAAGATTACTATTATCGTAAATATAGAAAATCCAAGAGTACTTATTATTTTGACGAATTTAAACGAATGCGAAAACTAATTAAAGCCAAAATAAAAACAGCCTTCGATACGTACTTAAAAAAAAAACAGAGCTTGAAATAAAATTTAATCCTAAACAATTAATTAATTATATACATTCCAAAAATAGGTCGTCCAGGATACCTAACTCAATTAAAGTTGAAAACGAAGTTATCCAAGATCCACAATGTATTGTTAATGCATTTGCAAATTTATTCGCAAACACATACAATAATCAAAATCAATTTGCAAATAATAAAAACACCAAGTTTACTAGTCGTCCTCAAATATCGATATATATATATATATATATATATATATATATATATATATATATATATATATATATATATGCCAACGGAAGGTGATATAGTCAAATGCCTAAGGAATTTAAAAAACTCAAAAACTGCTGGAGACAATCAGATCCCAAGTTATTTGCTACGCGATTGCGCGTATGCCCTTGCACCTCCTCTCACTATATTATTTAGCCTCTCCTTGAATACATCAACCTTCCCAGAGTCATGGAAAACAGGTAGAGTGTGCCCTATTTTTAAAAATGGAGAAAGAATAGACATTGCAAACTACAGACCAATCACCATATTAAATAATTTTGCTAAAGCGTTTGAGCAGCTTATCTACAATGGTCTATGTACGCAGTTAAAGCCTCACATTTCAGAGTTTCAACATGGATTCTTATCTAAAAGATCAACTGTTACTAATTTAGTTCATATCACGGAATTTATTAGTGAGGCTTTTGACACAAAAGATCAAGTCGATGTTGCATATTTGGATTTTTCTAAAGCTTTCGACTCAATTAATCATAAAACTCTAATTGCTAAATTAGATTTATTTGGATTTTCCAATAGTTTAACCTCTTTCTGCAATTCGTATCTTTCCGATAGATACCAATATGTAGCATACAAGGACTTCAAATCACCCAAATATCATGCCTCTTCTGGTGTGCCTCAGGGCTCAAACCTGGGCCCCTTATTGTTTATCATTTATATAAATGATTTAATTGAGTCACTAACGTGTAATGTGCTTGCTTATGCGGATGATTTGAAAATTTTCAATGTAATTAAATGCCAAGAGGACGCAGACAAGTTGTAACAAAATATGAATTACACTCAAGAGTGGAGTCTATCGAATTGTCTTAAACTCAACGAAGCAAAATGCAAAATTATGTCTTACTCCCGCAAGGCGAGTCATCTATCCTGTAATTATTACCTTAATGGCACAATTCTTAAAAGGACTAATGAAATGATAGACCTTGGCGTTTTATTTGATAATCGATTAAATTTTACATCTCATATTGATAACATCTGCTCTCGTGCCACTAGGACACTAGGCTTCATATTGCGCAACTGTAGACAATTTTCAAATCCTGAAACCATTAGCAACCTGTACTATTCTTTGGTCAGATCAAGCCTTGAATATGCTGCTCTCATCTGGCACCCTCATTATGAGTGTCATAGAAAATCACTAGAAAATGTCCAAAGGCGATTTTTAAATATATCTACAAACTTAAAATTGGCACATATCCTCCTAGAAATATTGAACATAGTGAATTACTTTTAATTAACGATGATTGTAGTCTTGATTCTAGGAGAATATGTAGCAGCGTCTTAACTCTAATTAAAATTCTACATAATAAAATAGATTCTCCTTACATGCTTTCTAAAGTGAATCTCCACATTCCAACCCATAATTCTCGTTCTCATATTTTATAACACACCTTCTAGATCAGTTATAACATCAAAAGCTCCTTTACATTACATGGTTGAAAATACAAATAGAATTTTAACAAACACGAGCTGTGATATATTCTCTGACTACGATTGTACAGTAAAATATATCCGTCACATTGAGCTGTAAATGTTTTAATGTGAATTTTTGTCAACTTAGGAATACTCTTTTATCTTTTATTGTAAAAAACTTGTAAGCATAATTATGTTAATATGTCTCTTTAAAGTCAAATATTCACCTGTATATGTATTTGTTTTCTATTTCTTTACTTATTTGAAACTATTTAATGCTGTAATTTTTTAAACGTTTTATACACATATATTGTACTTAATTTTGTCCTGTAATTGGTTATCTGTTGGGCAAATAAAGTTATTATTATTATTATTATTAATTAAACTGAAACCATTGTCCATTCAACTAAATCTCTATAATTAATAATAAGAAAGTTACGCCTAACGGTCCTACCCAATGCGAGATGATAAATGCATGCTGTTAGTCAATATAGTAAGTATTGCCAATATAGGTATAGTTAATACAGTCAATGTTGTCAAATGACAGTCAATACAGTCAATAATGTAAAGTCAGTCAATATAGTCAACGTAATCAATTTTTGTCGTAGTAGTCAATATTGTCGAATCAATCAAGGTTTGCTTAATGTAAGTCAATTTAATTAATACATTTAAATAACAACATTTATATGATAACTGTAAACGTAAACGTCAATAAACTAAAGTCAGTCAATATATTCGACATAATCAATTGTTGTCATAGTAGTGAATATTGTTAAATTATTCAAGGTTTGCAAGATAAAGGTCAATTTAATTAACGCATATAAATGACAAACAATTTACAGTGAACATATAATCAGTATTTTGAGTATAGTATTTTTCTTTCGTCAAAATGTAGAAAATTATTCACTTAATATTTAAATAAACTGTAATTTTTGGTATAATGTGACATTTTTGATATAAAACGATTATTTGCGAAATGTCAACTATGTAGTTATTGATTTCTAGAAAATATTTGTTAATTTTATTATAATTCGACGTTTGTTTGATTTTGTTTTTATTAATGTCGTAATAAAACGAGAATGTTTCGCGTTTTTTTCATAATTTTAGTCGAACACGCGTACTGAAAAGAAAAAAAAAACAGTCTTTCTCTCCTTGATTAAGCATGAAGCAAATTTCAAGTTTAGAAATGCATGAAAATTTAGAAATGGAGAAGCGAAATTTTCAGGCTTTTCTAAATATGTAATTTTACTTCATGCGCCAGCCATATAAAACGCTGATTTATTCTAAAGTTCAAAAACAACAATTTCATCTTTTTTTACACGAGGTTGTTCAAAATGGACTTACTGATGTAAAATCGAAGTAGAAGATATTGATAAAAGAAAGAAGACCTAATTCATTTTTTTAATTTACCTGTCTTTTGAATATAATTATTAATACATCTAGGGAAATATGAAGACATTATTTTCCAAAATTGGCTAGTTACATCCCGACGATGAAAGGGGAGGGATGGGTATACATCAAGGATAATATTTCATATTTTCTGTGTTGTAATCAATAGTTTTTTCTAATTAAAGCAATACCTTTCTGAAAATAGGATTCATTTTTTAAATTTATTAATAACGTTGCTAAGGGCCATACTGGTAATTATCATAGTAGACTGATCTGTCGTGAGTCTGACTTTTTCATCATATCATAATCTGAAATGTCGTACGTGCTAACGCAAGCGACGTAAGCCCGTAATTGTTTAGTTCCAGCAAATTTAAATCTACATATAAAAAAATGTATGCAATTTTCACGAATAATCGAGGAGCCAGCATTCCGTGAACGGAGCAGCAGCAAATATTTTACTGGCGTTTTTTGAAAATATGGTAGGTTGTTTTAATTTTTTTTATTTTTGAGGTATGACTTGTTTATACTATCCGTAGTCACAGAAATATTCACCAAATACATTGTGGTCCAAATTATCAATGGGCCCTTTCATCAGAGACAACAGTTGGGAGTTTACTGCCAACTGTTGGGGAGATCTCGGATAACCGGATTGTGAATCGTGAACGTGTTTGGGATTTTTGCAATCGTACAAAATAGACCGACCGGAGGGAGTACCGTTCATTGGATACCAACATACATCACATACAAATTAAAACATGTTGAATGTTGAACATTTTGATGAAGGGGCCCAATGCAAAGATTAATGTTACATTTGTAAAACAAAAGAGCGTGTCCACACGCGGCTACTATGAGCCACTAAAGCCGGCTGTATGTTAATGCTACTACCATTTACGTGCAGTCTTCTTCATTTGTCAGGCGTTTATTGCGCGATAAAAACATTGGCCAGTGTGAATACGCTCAAAATGTGAACGGTATCGAGAAAAACATTTTGTTGTCACTTTTTGACAATCCATATTTCCCTAGGAAAATATGGATTGTCAAAAAGTTTCATATTTCCCTAGGGAGATATGAGTATGATATGACATATCGTAACCAACGCAATATTACTTATTATTGTATTAATCAGAAAAAACATTTTTAAGGGCCTCGAAAATATAAGTTGCCTAGGGCCTTACCAATGTTTTTATTTTTTACCAATGAATGGACGTTTTTGCTATATAATACAATAAGTTTTATGCTTAACTTTTAATTTAGTTACCGGTGATATTACTAGAAATTTGACTCAGTATTTTATTATCGGTACTTCTACATCTCTGTTTATAGTACTGAAGTCGCTTAAAGCTGGCCTGTACGTCTTGCATTTACGTAATACTTATGGTTTGTATTACTTAACTAATATTCAAGTATCTTCAACAATTTACGAACCACTAGTTCTAAGTACTTAATTAAGAAATTCAGCGAGAAACGATCACTTTCTACAATTTTTAAGATATTCATAACAAATCACTTCTAGTTCGTGAACTGACAGTGATTTTGAAGGTGTAACAAAATATAATATAAATAACATACCTACATATCCCGATAATAACAGCGTTTGGTAAATTTGCAGGAATTCGTTGTTACTATAATAGAGAGAGCGTTCAATTTGAAGCTTCTAACGACAAACACTCGTCTTGATTATGCATGAAGTAAAATTTTGAGTTTAGAAAAGCCAAATTTTCGGGCTCTTCAGAACTCGAAACTTTCTTCATGTACTACGCGTATATTACACTGATTTAAACTGATTCAAATACAATGCTTTAGTTTGATATCACGTACGTTAATAAACATTACAAACGTTTGTCTCCAAAATTTAAACGCCTGAAGCAATTTGCTTTCGGATATTTGTTTAAATGAGCCGTTTATTTTGAAAGCGGCTTAAGTCCGTTTTTCGATTTTATGTTGTTGGCTGTAATAATTTAAGGTTTGCCATTATAAACAACAAGTAGATGTTAAGTGCATTTAAAATATATAATAATTTTGAAGTCATAAGTTTACATACTTAAATCAATAATTAAAAAAATCCAATATATTTTTTAAATTATTGATTTAAGTATGTAAACTTATGTCCTAAGTCCACTTCATTTTTGATAATATCCGAAAGTGCGGATCTTCAATATTAAAATATTCATTTTTCAACGAATGAGAGTGATTTTGGCGTCGAAATAATGACATTATTTTATTACAAATAATGTTATTAAAAAGTGCCCGAAAGGTAATAACTTTATTAAAGATGAAATGAAATAAGAGCATTTCATACCAAGAAGATTGTTTTTAAAAGTTTAAAGAATTCTAAACAAAAAACAATAAATTGGTTACCAATATAAATTTTCTATAAAACATCAATGGATAAGGATGCAGAGTTTAAAATTTTAGATTTATAACCACGTCGGGGTAGATATACCGGGTGTTTGATTAAAAACGCCCAACGCCATAACTCTGTTAGTTATTGACCGATTTGAATGAACTAAGAACCAAAATCAATGGCTGTTTCAATACTATAAATTGACAGTAATTACATATTTTTTTAAAATTAACTTCATTGCCAAATAGTAGTCAACTATAAATTTTGAAAGGCTGCATATACTTTTCTCATTTTATTTTACTAAACATTGTTTTTATGAATCCGATTATGTCCGATATATTGATTTTAATTTAATATTTATGCTAGAAAAAATATTTAATTAATCTTGATCACATGATTTTTTCGCAGTAATTGTAGTGTGCCTTAAAAAATGGTCTTTTAATACTGTTTAAATTGTTTATATTTAATCCGTGTGTTTCGTTAACTAATTTATAATACATTTACAGTTTGTTCTTATTTTAAATGCAACTTTAATATTTAATAAATACTTTTTTTGTTTTAAACATACATAACGTATACGATATAAATTTCCTAGCATTCGTCGATTTTATAAAAGAATTCAATTTAAGGTTGGAACGAGTGTTTCCACTCCCAGATTAAGCATGAAGTAAAAGGCTTAAAATTTGGTTTGGTCATGTAGACAAAACCAAATTTTAAGGCTTTTCTAAACTCGAAATGTTACTAGTAGATAGAAAATGAGAGTTCTGTGACAGGAAGTAAATGACATAGAACTCTCATGGCATGTATCGAGTGTGGTATATCTGGAGAGTCGGCTTGTGGGGGTGTGTCTAGGGTGTTGTTGTTGTTAAGGTGATGGTTGTTTAAAGGTACAAAGAGGTGTGTTTGGGGGTGTGTCGTTTGTGGTTGTTGTTGTTGTAATTGGTGAAAGATAAGCAAGATGGGTGTGAAGAAAAAAAAGAAAGAATGGCGTCTGTGTGATGATAATAAAAAAGATGTCGGTTTTAAAATATTAAAAAAAAAAAAAATGGCGCCAGCGATGCTGATGATAAAAGATGGTGTTTTGACGGTTAAACTGGTGAATGTCTGATGGTGGGAGGGCAGGGTGGGGAGTGTTTTAATTTTGATCTTTATAAAAATTAAAAAAATAATGTATGATTAAGAAATTTATAAGAGGAGTGGGGGTGTATAAAGATGATTAAATATTTATGTTAAAACACGGTTTGTTAGTTTGCTAATAGTTTTGTGTACTCTCGGTTGAATAATTTACAATGGAATTGATTGGTCAATATACCAGCAAGAGTAGCAGCAGCAGCTGTAGCAACATCAACAGCAAAGATGTTGATAATAGTACAGAAAATGGAAGTTTGGAAATCGAATCGGTTATTGACCTTTGTGATGAAGATCATAGCCTCGATCCTTTTGATTATCTGGATGAAATGTTGAGGAATTACGATGTGGATATTCGTAATGAACAAAGACTTGTCGGTGAAGTGAAATATGAATTGAATAATCGAAAACATCTGTTTGTATCTGTGGGTCTGAGTGCGGTTCGCGGCTTTTATCCAACGATTAAAATCGCATCTGAAAATCTCAAATTGAACGTTTCTTTCATTAATTCTGAATGGAAAGAACTTCTACGTCAGCAATATTCCAGACTTTCAGAATACCTAAACAGCGAATCTAATAAGAAAAATAATATGAAACGGAAAAATTCCATGTTATGTAGTTGTGGAAAACGGATTAAAATTGAAGGGGCTGATGCGACTACTGTGGATCCTGTCGAATTAAAACCGATTGTGGACGTATTCGAGGATTGTAGACTTGTTTACGGTCTTCAAAAAACGTAAAAAGTTTGTTAGAATTGAAAGAAGACAAGTAGCGATTATTATTGATAAATTATCATTTTACAAATTAGAAAAATTGCTTTACCTAATCGAATTTCGCATTTCACGTTTGGAACGTTTACAATTTATTAATTTCTACAATCGTCGTTTGATGGAGCTTTTGGATATCATACAAACATTATCTGATCCTTTAGAAATTACAGAGAAGTGTAAAAGTATTTTGTTGCAATCATCACTAAACGTCAGCACAGAGTTGTCAAATACAGATTGGCAAATTGAAAATGTTGAGTGCATGTTGGAAATTCTCCAATTTAATAACGATAAATTTCAGAGGGATTTAGTGTCTCTTAGAGAGTGCTATGGTACTGTGGTGTCGCCTGAACAAGAATAATCCGGACGGCGGGGAGAGATAGGAAGGTTGCCGTGGACACAAAAAATAATAAAAAATGCAATTTTACAGAATAACTCGAGCTAACGTTCGTTTTTGTACGTGACATAGTTAAGTATAAATAAGTACCTGCATTTCTTGTGTTTTCCTGTGGTAAGATTCAAAGTATAACGACGGAATCAAATGCACCTATAACTGCAACCAAATGCACCTATGACCGCCGTTATAGTACAAACGCGATATTTATTCCATCGACGTCGCTCATTGACGAATGACAAGCGTCAGTGTTTAAAACTAGAAGAATTAAAAAAAAAGACTTTTGATTCTATCAACATCACTTCAGGAAATTAAACATCGAATTTATTTTTATGAACAAGTGAATAAGTTAACATTTGAATTCCACAAGAAAATATGTCTGACTTAAATCAGTGTGTCTTGAGCTTTTGTCACACATGTTGCTTTAAAACCATGGAGAATATAAGATATCATATCGTAAACCATTTAAAACCGCTCGAACTTCTAAATATTTGGGAAGATCTTCCGCATCACTACAAACTGCACAGTGAAATAAAATCCAGACTTCCATGTTTTAAACATTAAAACATATCTGCAAATATGGATCATATCGATGGACCTCCATCACCGAGATATAAGTGCCGCGGATGTCTTCAAAATGAAATATAATTACCATGTAACATTTTTTCATTAATAAAAATTTCATTATATTATTTAATTAATCATATTTTACTAATCCATATATCCCTTCCTTTTTTTTTCTGATAAAGAAATTTGAAATAAAAAACAAATTGTTTATTAATTAGATACAATTTATTGTTCAATAATAATATTATATAGTGTTAAGGTAAGTACAAGATTACAATTTATTAGATTTATTTATCCAACTATTATGACTGTTGTCAAATCCCAACCATTTAACATAAACCTTTGATCCCTTCCGACGTAACACTTTTTCCACTAAATAGACATCATCAAATTTGGTTTTCTGCATTTCTTCCGCGTAAAATCCACCGCTTATTTCTTGACCGCTTATGTCCTCCAGTAAATATGTAGCAGGGTCGGTTATTTTCACTTGTTTTACTTTAAAGAGTTCAGTTGACCAATTGGGTGTATATCCTTTAGAAAATACCGTTTTTTCTTTACTGATTCTGACGACGTTACCAACTTTGAATTTACGAGAACCAGCTAGTTTAATGTTGTTAAAAACCGTGTTTAATAATTGTTTTTCTTTACTTTTCGTAACATTTACAGGTTTCATTTTTGTAGTCCCATGTTTCCGATTATTATATCTCATAGTTATTTCGTCAAGGATATCATACCATTTGTAATGTCCGCGTAAACTAAATTGTCGATACAACATATCCTTTAAAGTTTTGATCACGCGTTCAACAATAGATGCTTTTTTGATGGTGAACGTTGAGTAGTGGTTTATGTTATACTTTTTCATTAAGTTGTTCATTTGCTGATTTTAAAATTCTTTGCCTTAGTCGGTTTGTAAGTTCATTGGGATGCGGCGGCCGCTATCATTTTCCAAAATTTGTAGAAATGATTTATAGACTGATCCTGCAGTCTTGTCTTTTAGAGGCTTTGTCCACACATATTTTGAAAAACAATCTATTACCACCAAAATGTATTTATATCCTTTATTCCCACCCGCATAAGGAATAAATTCCGACAAATCAGCTTGCCATAAATCATCTAATGCTTTTATGATAACTCGTCTTCTACGAAAATTGACACGTGCAGGCTTATGGAATTCATTGACAACGGTCTCTTTAGCTGGAATCTTCAATTTTATTGTTTGCTTTTTACGTGCCATATTATTATTAGTATTAATCTACAGGCGTTTTTTTTTTTCTTGAGATTTTACTAGTTTATAAACTTGACCAGTTAAAGCAACTAAAGCATCATCCGTTTGTTTCATGCGCCACGCGTATTTTACACTGAAATATTGCGAAGTTACAAATACTCTTTAAAAATAAGTAATAAAATATTTATATAACAAACATTTTCCTTTACACATTCTAAGTCAGGTCAAATGATACAATGTTTCAAATTAACTTATTTCGTTATTAATTAAAAAATAATATAATAATCTTGCATTATTATTATTTATTCTATTCTATATTAAGTTGTAACTTAGGAACTTATTTGTTTAGTCTTTATTATTCATGTTTCACACAACCTTACAATAAATAACATTTGACACTTTTTTTACAAGGCACACTAATTATAATATTTGAAAAATGTAGATTTAAATAGATGAGTGATTTTAATTTTTAAATAAAGGAATTAGGCATTATTGGATTCAGAAAAAATATGTCCAATGTAATAAAATCTAAAAATTATAGGCAGCCGTTTAAAATTGTCAAGTTGACTATTATTTGGCAATAAAGTTATTTTTGAAAAATATCAATATTTATGTCATTTCTTAATATTTAAACAGCCATTCACTTTCGTTGGGCTTTTTTTATCGAACACCCGGTATAACATTCGAAAATTATGAATAAAAATAAAGACCAATTACAACATCGAAATACAAGATCATGATGGACATTTTATGATATACCGAGTGTCTGGGATAAGGGGCGAACATAGGAATTTAACATGTAAAATTAAATATGTGTAATTATTAGCTCCCCTATTAATTTTAGAGAAAAATCGTAAAGGAATATTTTTTAGAGTATTAAAAACTGTATTAAATGTATCCATTTAATTTACGTTTGAACCAGAATCCATCTGAAAAATAATAAAAATAAGTTAAACAATGTACCATTTAATAAAAACCCTTGCCATAATTCACTCATTATAATTGTTATGAATAATAATCTGAATTATTCCAATGTTTCAACATAAAAACATTTTACAGTGGCGTCAGTTTACGCAGAGTTCGTGACTTATTTTCGGTTAAATTTAATAATCGACCAATTCCGTCTGTATCAACAATTACCAAGTTTGTGAAAAAGTTTGAAAATGCAGCAAGTATTGCGGCAGATGATTCAAAAGGTATTTTAATAGTCCAATTTCAACAAATATTAATTCAAAAACATTAACCTTACAGGCAAACGGAACAGAAGATGCAACAATGAATTGGAAGAATCAGTTTTGGGTTTAATAAGTGCTGAACCAAAAACTAGCATACGATGTATTGCTCGTGAGTGCAGCGTGTGTAAATTCTCTGTACATAAGATTCTGGAAAAGCATGGATATCATCCCTACAAACATCAATGCCATGGAGATACACCTAGTGGATGAGGAAAGCACTCGTGTATTCTGTGAAATAATGCAGGATCAATCAAACACAGACCAAAACTTTTTGCAGTCTATCTGTTTTATTGATGAATGCACGTTCACTGTTAATAAGGAGCCCAACACACAGAACACGCGATACTCGACCCAGGAAAATCCACGGATACGCTTACAAACTAGAACCAGTTCCCGCAAAAAATAAATTTTTGGGCCGGTATTTTTAACCCAATAACGGCCAAGTAATTATAGAGATAACTCTAATATTTGGTTATAGGTAATAAATGTGCACTTATTTTTAGGATTTCTACGAATGACTTATTGTATGACATACTGTGCATTTTTTTTAAATTATACATAATGTGTACGATGTAAATTTTTAGGCATTCGTCGATTTTATACAAAAACGTGCAATATAAAGTTTAGAAAGAGTTTCCACTCCCAGACTAAGCATGAAGTAAAATTTCGAGTTTAGAAAAGCCCCGCGTAGAAAATTTGTCGAGGGTCGCGCCAGCGACCCGAGACAAATTTTCACGGGGCTTTTCTAAACTCGAAATTTTACTTCATGCGCCACGCGTAATAGACGCTGAAATATTATGAAGTTAGACATACACTAGCATTTTTGTTTATGATGAATAATCAAAATATTTACAGCTTTCCTTATACACTTTCAAGTTAGGTTAAATAATATAAGATAAATTCAAATTCAAAACTATTTGAATTCCAGAAAATAAGCTTACGCTTCTTATAGTTTGCACACTTTAAACATAATATATAAAATTACGAAAAAACTTCCTTTTTCCAAGTAAATTTGTTTTAATTTTATTCCTAATTTTTTTAAACGTCATAAGCAAAGCTATACTGAAGAGAGATAAATCTCGAAACGCGTCTATAGATGGCCTAAGACATTAGTTTTAATCCAAGTCCTTTCACTTCTAATTTGTTGCTATCTCTCCTTCCATTTTAAATTGTATTGTTAGTTGGTTTGAAGAGAATTTGACCTAAACGTTACATATGCTTTAATAGAGCGTTGTAACAAATCAAATTAAATAAGATTTTAAATATTTCATTGTATAATTCAATATCCGGAGGTGTATATGCACGGGAAGAAGTTGTTTCAATGGATATTTATCGTCTTAAATTGTCTTATTATTTAAGACACTGTTTGCATTTTCACGAATAGTTTTTTCGTAATTTTATATATTAAATAATATAATATATCAAATTAACTTATTTAGTAATGTAATTAAGAAAGAAATAATAATGTTGCGTGTATCCATCAAAGGCGCTTAACGGGTTAAGAATAATATTATTGGGCTATTTGACATTTATGGAAATTTAAATTCGAATTCTTATTTAGACCTTTTAATCGATCAAGTTGGCCCTGCGTTAAAAGAAGTTGCACGTGAAAATCAGGAGATATGGTATCAGCATGCTGGATGTCCGGCCCATTATGGTTTAAATGTGAGGGAATATTTAAATGCTAATTTTCCCAATTGTTGGATTGGTCGCGGTGGCACTATCAACTGGCCACCAAGATCTCTTGATTTAACACCATGCGATTTCTTTTTATGGGGTCACCTGAAAAACAAAATTTATAAAAAACGTCATCCAAATATTGAATCTTTGCTGGAAGCAATTTTTGTGGATTGCCGATTAATTACAGATAAGCAGTTGGCTAATGTAAGGCAGGCATTTTATAACAGATTGGGTTATTGTTTACACCAGAATGGAGAACTTTTTGAGTACTTGCTCTAACATTTCCCATTGGGCGTAGATACAGTAAAATAAAAATTTAAACAAAAATAAATCACGAACTGTTTGTAGTCTGACACCACTATAAATTATCTTGATAATGAATAAATTATCTTTCTTCCGCTAATTACGTGTTATTATTATGATTTATCCCAAACGAAAAGTATGCATTAATTATTTTTCATCATTTAAATTTCTTTGGTAGCATTTCGATAATATGGATTCTGGTACAAACGTAAATTAAATCGATACATTTAATATAGTTTTTAATACTCTAAAAAATATTTCTTTACGATTTTTCTCGGAAATGAATAGGGGAGCTAATAATTACACATATTTAATTTTACATGTTAAATTCCTATGTTCGCCCCTTATCCCAGACACTCGGTATAAGACCCGGAGCACAATTTCTTCAAATCCCGCATCGCAAAAAGAATTGTTATGCAATTATATCGTTAGAATACTTCTTAAATTGCATACATTGAGTTGAGTGGCGCATGAAGTAGAATTTCGAGCTCAGAAAAGCCTGCCAATTCGGACTGGACAAAGCTGAATTTTCAGGCTTTTCTGTATTCGAAATTTTGCTCCGTGCTTATTGAAGAAGTGGAAACACTCGTTAGAAGCTTGGATTGGAATGCTTTTTACTTATAAGAAATAGCCATTGTATTTGTATACCAGGAGTAACTCAAAACTGGTACACCCCCGTAAGTAATACAAAGGGAAAGTATTGTTTTCGTGAAAATTTTCGAATCAAAAGTTTTAGCGGAAATATCCGTTTTGAGGTCCCATGAGTCGAATAAGACCATTTTTGAAAAATGTCTGTCTGTCTGTCTGTCTGTGTGTCTGTGTGCGCTGTACCGCAAAAACCGCTAAAGATATCGAGATGAAACTTGAAACATAAGCTTTTTGTTACAATCGGAAGAACTGAAAAGCTTTTGGTGAAAATCGGAAAACCGGAAGTGGTACTTTACTCTTAGCGTTTTTCAGTTTTTTCAGATTTTTTCAATAAATGTTCATCAAACAAAAAATTCTTTCAAATAAAAGTTGTAGATAATAACAAAATGAAGATGTATTGTTCACTTACTTTTTTTCATAGCACTCTTAGTTTTTGAGATATTTCAAAAGTTGTGTGTTTTATCTAGTTATTGAGGACCACTTCGTAATATGTTATAAAAAGAAGAACGTTTTTCGGGAACTTTCAAACACAATTTTCTACAGGGTGATTCATTAGCCTCTTTACAAACTTTAAAAAGTGATTTAATACGCAATTTACGGGGGAAAGTCCTATGATGGACATTTTTTGTTTTAGATTCAGGATGAGATTTTACATACAAATTAATAAATTTTTGGGAAAAAAATACTCTTGTACATTTTTTTTTTTTTTAAAATTTATATTGCATCTAGGTATTGATGACCCCAAATTGTTTTGTTTCGTATCATAGACTTACAAAAAATTGAAATCAACAACTTGTGTTGTTCTTAATCAAAAATAGAACCGCAAAACATATGTATTGCTCAAAATAGCCACAATCAATCAATCTCTTTGAATTAGTTCTCGTGTAACGTTATGAAGTTGCTGAGGAGTTATCGTCGCTATTACCTCAGTTCCGTAAGTCTATGATACGAAACAAAACATTTTGGGGCGGACATGAATACCTAGATGCAATATTAATTTTTGAAAAAAAATTTACAAGAGTAATTTTTTTAATTTTTAAAAAATTAATTAATTTGTATGATATCTAGATGCAATATTAATTTTTGTAAAAAAATATTCAAGTGTATTTTTTTTTGCAAAAAAACAATTGATTGGCATTCTGTATCCAAAAACAAAAAATATGTAGTGCATTTCATTTAAGTTTTGAAAATTGATGTCATTTCCGGTGAAACTGGAAGTGCAGCGAAAGCGTTCCTACCAATTTTAAAATCGATATCTCAGATAATAAAAAATACTAAAGGGGGTGTACCAGTTTTTAATTATACCCGGTATACTATAAAACGTCTATTGTTATAATGTCACTTTGAACTCGAGTTCAACAGTTTAACCTGTTAGATGCAATTAGCCCTAACGTTTCACTGCAAACCTTTCAAAATGTATGTTTGCACAATATTTGTGTTTGTGAAGAATTGCAATCTTAAAAGTGCAAGAATAATAAGTTTTCTAGTTTTCAATAACGCGTCTAGCAGTATTTCGTATTTAGCTAAAATTAAATTAGCTATGCTGAAATACGTTGAGAGCTAATTATGAGAAATTCCTAGGAAAGATTTCACAAAATACTTATGTAATTTAATAACCTCCTAGATCTTCACAAATTCGACCAATTAGAACTCCCGGTCTTTTCTCATAGATGCAATTACCTACTCTGATTCGCCTTAATCATCTAATTACGGTTCACATATACCCATTCCCATAAGTCACATGTGGCGAGTGCACGGTTTATGGACGGAATAACAACATGGCGTATCTGAAACGATGGCGAATTATTATGTGGAGCGACTTCCGATGGGTGGATGGATGGGAAAACTTGGAAACGTCCTGTTGACCACTGGACAATCCCACGATGGTCTATGACAACAAGATGCGGGCTTCCTCCTCGGCATATCCATTTCTTGTAATTAACTAATGGAGTTGATGACGGTGAGTCGAGTATGTTGGCTTTATTCGCGTTTTACTCATTACGGGAATATATTCACCTGTTGCCGGTGCAATTATGCACTTAGCATAGAGGAGGCCTTTTTAGCGTATGTCTACCAGATGGTCTACGTGAGGTAATATTTTATGAACTTTAAATGCTATTACTAATTGTAATTCTTTGCATATTTATTAATTTATTACTTACTTGTGTACATATATGCATGGTGGATATAAAATGAGCGACATTTACTTTAGGTAACGCAATTAGTAAACTAATTTTGTATAGACTATAGATTCCCAAAGTGCTCCATATCGACTCCTAGGAGTCGACTCCAAACTGCAAGGGGTGCATGTTAGCGAAAACTTAAACTGAGCGTGCATGTGATGGAAAAACAATTTATCCCATTTAAGCAAGTCATGACAGAAATGTAGGTTCTTTATAAATGGAATAATTTACACTACACAGATAGTACCTATACAGGGTGTTCCTGCGAAACCGCACACTAAAAGTATATGGACTTTAATTAATGTATTATAATGAAATTTTCGGCTTCTATGTAGTCATGTGTGCTTGTTTTAATGACTATACGACGTCCGGTTATACCGGAAGTAAACACCAACTCCCTTATTTTAAATAAAATACTATATTTTTTATTGCGAATTTGGATTCTACATAAAATTGTATTAAACAAATCATTAAGTAACATAACCTCCAAATTTAAATGTTCTCGAGATATTTGACATTTGGTTAAAATTTAGTACTTTTTAATAATTCATTTAAAAATACGTATGTCCGAACAAATAAAAATCGTAGGAATGCCATGTTGGCTGTAAAGAGCCAAAACCCGAAGGTACCCAATAGTGATATATTTTTGGAATAATAAATACAGAGTGTTTACAATTTCATCCCACATTTAGTTAACTCCAAATAAATAAACCTAGATTTTTTCAAATGAAACACCCTGCGTATACCGACATAATCTGACGCATAATTGAATTCTGCATTGATCTATACTAGCATTCTCTATACCTATCTTCTTTCGTTTCTAAAATATTTTTATATTAATGAAAGTGGTGAAAATAATAAGAGGTTTCAGCAAAATTGTCTTTTTTTATTATTATTTTAGAGAAAAAAAAATAAATATTTTAAGGATTTTTTCGATATGATCAATAATTAACAATAATAAACAATATCTTTCCAAACTTAATATTTAACAAGATATGGAGAAACAACTGAACAACGCTAAGAGTAAAGTACTACTTCCGGTTTCCTCATATCACCAAAAGGTTTTCAAATCCTAAGATTGTAATAAAATCATTAGAAAAGACGCCAAGTTTAAAAACAACATTTTTGCATTTTTTAAATTCAAAGTGGGCTAAAGTTTAAAGTTTCATCTCAATATCTTTAGCGGTACAGCGCATACAGACGCACAGACATTTTTCAACATCCTGAAAGTGAAAAAACAACAGAACAGAACAGAACAGAACTATGTACTAATACATAGTTAAATAACGAAACGACTTGTTATAATAACTAATAAAATGAACATAATAAATGTTCAACATGGCCGCCATTTTGTTCTAAACACTTCAAATTTCTGCGGTTTATTTCGCTATTGGTTGCCCTATTAATTTCGATAGCGTTCAATTTACCAAATTCAAATACTATACATTGTTTTGAATGTGACCCCAGAAATAAACATCAAGTGATGTGAGATCAGAGGATCTTGGTGGCCATCGCTGTGGTCCATTTTGTCCGAACCAGCGATCTTCAAATATTCTTGATAGATCTGCATCTACAGCATACGATGAATGCGTTGGAGCGCCATTCATTTGGTACCAGCAATTTCTAATAATATTTAGGGGTAAATTATCGATAATTTCTGTAATAGTTGTTCTGAGAATTTGTTTAGATCGATCACTAGCACAGTTCATATATATCCAGTTAGCCAGTCCCCATATAAATGTTGGGTACACGCGAATGGGAGCAGAGCGCTGGATGCCAAATTGGTGTATATGGCTGCCTATATACACCAGTCTGGCTTCCTGCGGTCGGTCGGTTACGACTATTTTACTCCAGATGTTGCGAAATCAAGTCTCAGAGAGAGAGAGTGAGAGAGAGACAATTCCTTTCTCCCTCTATTCCGCGCATCTCGTTGTATCATATTCGAGATGTTGATTTTTCAATCTTGAAAACACGTTTTTCTTTCTTTTAACGAGCTAAGGATGCGTGTTACATTCATTCATGCGTTTCCTTCTACAATTTTATTTTCTGCGTTATTAGAGAATAGATTTTATGAAATTATATGTGAACGTTGTAAAATTCATTAAGTATTATTTATTTTGTACAAGAAACTTAAAATACAAAACTATTTAACTTTTGATAAAAAGTAAAACAAATACATCAACTTATCATTTTATTAACTAATCAGATCAATCCTGTTGATCAGATCAAATCTAGTGATCGATAAGGGTTTCATTTTTAATTAGAGGGGTCAGTGCAAAATGCAGTTTTCATTTTTTTTTTTAGTTTTTGAATTATTACCGTTTGAAGTTTTTAACCCCTTAAGCGCCGTTGATGCATACACGCAACATTATTTTTGATAATTAAGTTACTAAATAAGTTTATTTGATATATTATATTATTTGACCTGAATTGAAAATGTACCAAGAAAAATTTAAATATTTTGTTATTTAAAGTGTATTATAAATACTTCACAATATTACAATGTTTTATACGCGTGGCGCATGAAGTAAAATTTCGAGTTTAGAAAAGCCTAATTTGGCTCGGTCGCTCCGCTTCGCTACGCGTCCGAGCCAAATTTTCAGGCTTTTCTAAACTCGAAATTTTACTTCATGCTTAGTCTGGGAGTGGATACACTCGTTCTTAACTTCATATTGCACGTTTTTATATAAAATCGACGAATGCCTGAACATTGACAGCGTATACATTACATTGTTGAGGCACTAATTTTTTGAAAATCCATTATCACTTTAATATAATAATAATAATAATAAACTATTTATGATTTTTAACTTTTTATTAAATTCACGTATACATTATGTGTATTTAAAGAAAAAAATCACAGTATGTAATGCAATAGAAATCATAAAAAGAAGTGTAGAATTTTAATTAAAATTAACTTTTAGAGTTAAAATTGCTTGGCCGTTAATGGGTTAAACTAGTTATAAATATACTATGTGTCCCGTTTCAAGGCGCATTGTATGTTTTATGTAAAGATTTCCAATGTAATTGGAATTTGAGTTTGTATTATTATCTTATTATCTTCCCTAATTATTTCAGGGAAATTATGATATTCATTTGGTTAAAGTAAAAATATACACACCGAGCTTTGCTATTTATTGCATTTTTAAAAACCTGAGTGTCATGAAATTAAACAAGCAAATGATGAGGTGTTGATTTGTTGGCTTTTTATTTAAAATATATTCTGTTGATTTTGTGTTACACTTCGATCTTTCTGTATAATTATTACTGAATAAAAAAAACGAAAAAACTGCTTCTAAAATATCGTTAATAAATAAGAAAATATATGTATATTTAATATAATTTTTTTATGTTTGTTAGTTTTTTGTATATATGAATGTTTAAATGAATCTATATTTCTATGTTTTTAGTTTTGTGTATTCGTAAATAATTTATCTGTTTTATTGAAATAATTTCTGTTTTTTTTTATTATCAATTCCATTTAAAACACCCATCAAATTTTCAATTTTCAAATTGATTTTTTCATTGTAAAAAGATTTTTGCATTTATCTAACTTTTAAATAAAATCTGTTTAGTAACATAAATATATTAAAAATCTATTAATTTTTAAACACGTTTTTATTTAAAATATGTATATATATATAATAACTAAAAATGTTGGAAATATATTTTAGATTTTTTCATTGTAAAATGACTGTGTTTATTTATACAAATTATGAATATTTGAAACAATAATCTATTAATCTAATAATTTTAACAATTTTTTTATTAAAAATACATAAAATAACTAAAATCGTTGAAAATATATTTTAGAATTGTTAATTTCATTGTAAATTTGTTTTTATAAAATATAACTAATTCCCGAATTTCATAATTTGGAACACGCTTGAAATCTCAAAATAAAAGAAATATTTTCGAATAGACTTTTTGTGGTGATAATAAATTTTATTATTTGTCTACCACAGTTCATATACAGGAAGTTTTCCGTTAAAGTATACATATTTCAAATTCACCTTATTTTCTTTAAATCTGTAGATATTCGTTGTGTTTTTAAAAGAGTTCAATTTGATGATTTAAACGAGTGTATTCCTCTCCCAGACTAAGCATGAAGTAAAATTTCGAGTTTAGAAAAGCCCCGTGAAAATTTGTCGAGGGTCGCGCAGCGACCCGAGACAAATTTTCACTGGGCTTTTCTAAACACGAAATTTTACTTCATGCGCCACGCGTAAAAAACACTAAAATATTGTGAAATTTAAGTATATTTAAACCTCACGTAAAATCAAAGTTTTGTGCGCGGGGCGCATGAAGTAAAATTTCGAGTTTTGAAAAGCCCAGAAAAATGTACAGTGTATTCTGTATATTGAGTTATTTATACCTAAAAAAACTCTCTGTATAACTAATCAATAATATAAATTATTTGCCAAATTTGGTACATACCAAAGTTTTAATTGAATTTATGAAGAAAATAAACAATCAAGATAAAAATAATATCAAATGAATTCTATAATGTAAACTCATTGACGTTTATTTTTTGATTTTTAGTTAAATTTTAGGTTTATTTAGGAGCTTTTTAAATATATCTGATTCCCAAAGTCCATAATTTCGAACACGCTGGAAATCTGAAAATAAACGAATTATTTCGGAACAGTTTATTTTTTCTGAAGGTCATCAAATTTATCATCGTACAAGTGGTGTAGACGGGATCAAATTACACGACGAAATAAGAGCGAGCGCGTTTGTGTGTGTGTGTGTGTGTGTGTGTGTGTGTGTGTGTGTGTGTGTGTGTGTGTGTGTGTGTGTGTGTGTAGACGCAACCGGAGCAGTTTTCTGTAGAATACTTCTACGTTTACTCTATTCATAGGTAGATGGACCCACTTCCCGACCACAGTCTCTCCTTTTCTATCCTCGAAAACTCGGAATCCAGTTCTCCCATAAGCATTGTCTACCCTTGTCACTAGTTACATTTTCATTGTAGATCTCAAATCCCACAACATCGCCCATCATATAAGCAAACACATTAACACTAAAGGTATATTGAAAGTTGGCTTCTCGTATAAAGTGTGGGTTTTTATCATTTCAAAAGTGGAAATTATGCCTGTTTATAATGCCTTCTCTGCTAAATTTTGCTTCATGGGTCCAAATAATATTACGCATAAAATGTCCATTTTCCTAAAGATTTACTAACATCATTTCACAATATTGCGTACGACGTATCTGATCATTTGGATTAATCGCTCTTTAACAAATGAATATAGGTGCATTTTATTCTTCTTTAAATGACGTTGAATAGATGTTTGAGTTATTCCAAGATCATCGCTAGCAGAACTTATTGAAGCATGTGAATATACTTGAAAATATGCTAGCAAGTTTACATTGTTGGCTTCCTCTTCGATTACAAATTAATTTCATGTTAAGGCATGCTTAGTACTGCCAGTTTGAAGTAAGTTCGCTTCGATTCTACAAAATGTCCATCTATTTATTGGCGTTAAATCCGGATACCTTTGATTAAATGTACGGTAGGTCGTCTGTACAACTCTTTAACATTCTGATGATTTAATAAAGAAAACACTTGGTTAAATTTCACTAATATTTTGGTTTTTTATTCCAACTATTTTCGACTTTGAGTCATTCTCAAGGAGTACTCCTTGAGAATGACTCAAAGTCGAAACTAGTTGGAATAAAAAACCAAAATATTAGTGAAATTTAACCAAGTGTTTTCTTTATTAAATCATAGTTAAATATGTTTCACCACGTGAAAGATGAGAAACTTGTTCAAGATATCTTTAACATTCGCCGTGAATATAAAATAAATTTAATATATCGTTGTTAGAGTAATTACCTCTAGGATTCATTTTAACCTTACTTCACTGTTAAAGCAAATAACAACAATACGATTGACTTTTTGAGTTAAACAACTCCTGTTTGTCTAAATCAACAAATAGTTGTTTATTTTTTAGGCCCGCTTGATAAATTACATTTCCATTGTTTTTCTATTGCACTGAATATTGACGTATTTTTACAAACATCTTAATATCTCGAAATCGAAAGAAGATAGGTATTGAGAGTGCTAGGGTAGATCAATGCAGAATTCAATTCTTCGTCAGAAAATGTCAATATATTCAGAGTAATTCATTTAAAAAAAATCGAGATTTAATCGTTTAAAATTGACCAACTATGGGATAAAATTTGGACACTCTCTATTTTGAAATTATAAAGATAAATCACCATTGGGTACCTTCGGATATTGACTATTTATAGCCAACACGAAATCCTTTTGATTATTTTTTGTTTGGAGAAACGTATTTTTAAGTGAATCATGAAAAATGACTAAATATTAACCAAATATCAAATATCTCGAATGTAGTTATGTTTTATGTAAAATCCAAATTCGCGATCAAAAATATAGCATTCCCTAAAAAATAAAGGAGTTGGTGTTTACTTTCGGTATAACCGGAAGTCGTATAGTATTAAAATTATGTTCATTAAAACGAGCACACACGACTACCTAATAGCCGAAAATTTCAATACAATACATTAATTAAATGTCTATATACTTTTAGTGTGCAGTTTCGCTGGAACTCCATGTGTACATTATCCCAATAAATCGTCGCCAAATATGAAATAATTTGTTCTTTTTTAACGCCCCTGAGCTTGTCGATGTCCCACTGAGGACTGATAGCTGTCTTCCAGAACTTACCTTTGGGAACAAGTTCTCCATTTCCATCCCGGACAAAACCGAATGGGTAGAGGGCAAAATTGTTCAGGGAAATGAAGTCTGGCTCTTCACGGATGGCTCCAAGTCCGAAAACATAGTAGGGGGTGGAGTTTTCTCACATGAGTTCAACCTCAAAAAATCTTTTCGACTCCCAAACCACTGCAGCGTCCTACAGGCGGAAGTCATGGCTATCCGAGTGGCAGTGGACTGGATAGGTAAAACCGACCTTCAGGTAAACCATATCAGGTTCGTCACCGATAGCCAGACCACCATTAGGACATTAAATAGTTCCTACTGCACCTCCAAGGTGGTTAGAGACTGCAGAAAAGTGCTTAATAAGCTCGCTAACAGCTGTGATGTGGGGCTCATCTGGGTACCAGGTCACAGTGATATCAAGGGAAACTCTATTGCCGACGGCCTCGCAAGGAAGGGGGCAAGGATGAGAGACCTATCTACTGAACTTTCCGCCGAAATTCCTCTTGGGGAATGCAAGAGACTATTAAGGAACCAAATGACATCATGGGGTAACCTTAGGTGGAAGGAAGAAGACACGTGTCACATAACAAGGCAGCTATGGCCCATGTGTGACATTATAAACAGTAAAATATTAATTGCACTTAGCAGAATCGACATAAAGAAGGCAGTAGGCATCATCACGGGTCGCTGTTTTCTGGGCGGACACGCACAAAAGATGGCTCTCAAATACAATGACTACTGCAGAGAATGCCTAGATGAAAAGGAGGAACAAACAGTACTCCACTATCTAGGTCAATGTCCTACTCTTGAGGGGAAACGAATGAAGTACCTCGGTCTGCACCACGCAAGTGAACTGGCGGAGCTCTCACCTATAAGGTTGGGAGATCTGATCGGATTCATTAGGTGCTCAAATTGGGTTGTATAGGGGAAGGATCTCTCATGGTATTACAACGGGCCCTATGGGCCTAAGTGAACAGCCTCGGCTGTTGCCATATAAACCTAACCTAACCTAACGCCCTTTATAGGACAAAATATATACAGAACCCCAACAGAAATGAACAGAATGAACACTACAGTTCAATAATTGAGCATTGATTTTAATTTTTTTGTTTAATTGAACTTAAAATTTTGTTCGGTCTAGCTTATGTGACATATAGTCATAGTTACACTTTAGATTGTTTTCGAAGTTAAGTACATGGTTTTTGCAATTAAGCCTTCTAAATGATGGTAGTATCATAATATATTTTCGTTAAGAAATGGTTATCTAATTTTTGTACAGTTATGCAAACTGCATTTTCTCTATAATTTGCATATAGGGAGCGGAACTAGCATGTACAAACGCTGCTTTAATTCAACTACCAATCCGTGTTTAATTATCTCGATCTTGATAACGTACCGAGAATAAAGTAATGAATTAACTGGTCGGTTGTATCAGCACGCACTGCAGGAGATAAACAAACTGATTGGTAATCTTATTTAGTGAACCTCAATTTGAAACAATATATGTTGAAGACAATTAATTGGGACAACAATTGTATACAATAAAATTAGAGACATTTGTAGTAAAGCTGGGAATTTCTCATATTTAAATATTCAAAAATTCTTTCAAAAAGATATCTATTATTCGAATTATTCAAATATTAAAGTAGCTTCAATATTAAAGTAACTTGCATATTCATATATTTGATTTATTTGATTAAAAAAAAAAGTTTATTTAAGATGTATCACTAAGTGAACACTTACGACACAAAACAAAAAAATATATGAATACAAATAAGAATGCTTATTTGATTTGAATATTGTGATAGATTAACAATAACTAAGTATATTTTAGAACTACACATTACAAAGTAAATATTTCTAGTTTAGAAAAACCTGAACATTTGGATTGGTCGCTCCGCTTCCCTTCACTACCATTCCAAATTTTCAGGTTTTTCTAAACTCAAAATATTTACTTCATGCTTAATCAAGGAGTAAAAAAACACTTAGAAAAAAAAAATACGAATTAAACTAGGTAAAAAATTCAGAAACATGTTGTTTATTTAGTTTTCTTGACTAATTTTAAATCAACCTCGTTTGTACAGTTGAAATCTAGAAGGCTTTAACCAGTATTGTTAAAAAAACGTTTTTTCTCCATTTTAATTAAAACAACCAGTTTTTTTAAAAACGTGTTTAACACATAACATGTTTAAAACATGTTTAAAATCACATTTATGCTGTGTTTTAAAAAAAATGTGAAAAATTACTGAAACGTCAGATTTTCATGAAATTTTCAGCGATCGCCAGTGGAAAGAATGCGTTTTATTGACACGTACAAATAAATCAAATTTATTATTTCAGATATAAAGTACAGATGATTAAATTTGATAAATAAGTGAATGAACATTGGGATAAAAGTAAACGTTTTTGTTGCGTTTTGGAAAAATTGTGAAAAATTACGGAAACGTCGGATTTTCATGAACTTTTCAGAAACCTGGAGAACAAAGAATGCGCTTTGCTGTCAAGTGCGAATAATTAAAATTCATTACATGGGAAATAAATTACAAGAGCTTAGAGCTACGACCTTTTGATTCAACAAACCAATTTAAATTCAAAAATATTAACTTAAAATGTAAGCTTCCGCGTAGGTTCGATACGTTCGATTCTCGAATAATCTTAAGGTGTCGATCTTTGGCAATTGTTTCTATTCGGTTTCGTGAAATAAAAATTTCAGTTTCTTCTTTGAGAGAGCAAAAAAAAACTATTATTAAATCACAAATAGAAAGACTGTTATTCCTTACTTCACTTTTTATTTTTATGTTAGATGTATATTTCGAGAACACAAGGTGCTCATTATCAATAACAAACTAAATTCTTACAACTATGTGCGCGGTATATATAGTTGACGGGTTATCGGAAAAACCAAAAAGTAATTAAACCTATTGTTAGCGGCTAAAGATTCGAAATGGGTGTCGGTGTCATTACATTATCTGCGGGGTGGGACGGCGCGGGCGGCTTATGGATCGGGAAGGTGGTCGGTAGGATTACATTCACTGCGGGATTATTTTTAAGTAACATATCTAATAATGGATTAACTAAGGGACCGAGATCGAAATTCAGCAAAACATATTTATTTTTATACATTTCAATGGATTCAAGCATATTTAATCTACGATGACTTGATTGCTTTAAAAGTTTGATATTGTTTACCGAGAATGTGTGTCCTGTTTCAACTGAATGGTGTGCAACTGCTGTTTGTCCGGGTTTCAAATTTTAAAATAATACAGGTGTTCTTTAAATCTTTTTAATATGTTACGTTGTGTTTGACCTACGTATATTTTATTGCAATTGTTGCAGTTTATTGAGTAAATTCCGGATTTTTCTAGGTGGTTTGTTTTAGTAAATGTGTTGCCAAGTAAACATTTTAATTTTGTGTTGACATAAAATGCAGGAGAAAGGTTGAATTTATTCAATAAACCACCAATTTTCATACAAGTTGCTGGGTGGTACACGAATCTAGCATACTTTCTTGGGGCGGCTTCCTTCGAGTTGGTTAGTGTGGTATTTGAAATAATTTTATGATTCCTAATGTGTTTGTTAATTAATCTATTGATTGTGTCAACGCTGTAATTTAATGAAATGCCTATGTTCTTGATTAAACTAAATTCCTTTTCCCTATTTTCTTTGGATAATGGTATGTTTATTGCTCTAAAAATCATGCTGTTAAAAGCTACTAATTTGTGTTTAAAAGGAGAAGACGAAGATGAGTGGATGTAATTAAATGTGTGTGTGTTTTTTCTGTAAATTTTGAATTCTATTTTTGTATTATTGTTATTTATTAAAAGTAAATCTAAAAAGGGGATTTCATTGTTTTGTTCTATTTCATGAGTAAAGTTAATACTAGGGAAAAGTTTATTTAAATTTAATGTTATGTCTTTCATATCTATGTCTGTTTTAACTATTGCAATAATATCATCTACGTATCTATACCAAACCATCGGAAAATTAGGGATTATTTTCAAGATGGTTTAAAAGAATGTTTGCTAAGAAAGGTGAAAGGGGGTTGCCCATTGCTGTTCCGAAAGTCAAAGTTCCAAAGAATATAGGGAAAAGCAAACCTTTTTTATTTAATAATTATTAAAACACGGACTTTGATTTAAAATGTAAGCCTTGAAATTAATCGAGAGTTACATCACTTTAAATTGTCGTTCGCCTTTTGTTTTGAGAAAATATTACGTTCGTGGAAAGAGTTCTTGAAACTTAATTGATATTTTTGGAATATCCAGTAAAGATATTTAAATTTGAATTATAACCAATCAAAGTTTATTCGATTCTGTGTAGATTCTTAGAATTGTATGTTAATGTTTTACAATTGTTTAAATAAAAAAACATTCACCTAATATCGTGGATTCTATTGCATAATTTCAAATTTGGCTGAATATTTTCTGAAAACGTGGCGAGATAATTTAATTTTCTTTCTATAAAATGTAAGTGCAATCAATTCTAAGTAAATTCTGTCAATTTAATGTTGATAGTATAGATTTATAATAATATATAAAATTACGAAATAACTGTTCGTGAAAATGCAAACAGTGTCTTAATTAATCAGACAATTTAAGACGATAAATATCCATTGAAACAACTACTTCCCGTGCAAATACACCTCCGGATATTGAATTATACAATGAAATATTTAAAATCTTATTTAATTTGATTTGTTACAACGCTATATTAAAGTATATGTAACGTTTAGGTCAAATTCTCTTCAAACCAACTAACAATACAATTTAAAATGAAAGGAGAGATAGCAACAAATTAGAAGTGAAAGGACTTGGATTAAAACTAATATCTTAGGCCATCTATAGACGCGTTTCGAGATTTATCTCTCTTCAGTATAGCTTTGCTTATGACGTATAAAAATATTAGGAATAAAATTAAAACAAACTTACTTGGAAAAAGTGTTGTGTATGGAATAAACAGGTACACAGAAATGGAATGAGTGAAAATGATGGTCGGGATTTATAGGTATAAAAGGGGATTATGTCATTAGCAGGTATGAAGAATGTTAGACCTTATTATTTACCTTACGGTACAGTTCAAACAAGATAAATTCAAATTCAAAACTATTTGAATTCGAGAAAATAAGCTTACGCTTCTTATAGTTTGCACACTTTAAACATAATATATAAAATTACGAAAAAACTATTCGTGAAAATGCAAACAGTGTCTTAATTAATAAGACAATTTAAGACGATAAATATCCATTGAAACAACTACTTCCCGTGCAAATACACCTCCGGATATTGAATTATACAATGAAATATTTAAAATCAAATTAAATAAGATTTATTTTAAATCTCAGAGAGGGCTTAGAAATGAATAAAGCCATAAAATGCGGAAAACACCTCGTCAACGACAACGAGGAGATTTGGAATTCCCCAATTGCAAAATCCCTTATTACCTGATTATATATAAGCCGGTCGGTTTCCTCTGTAATCCACTCTTGATAATGCCGTAAAAAGCGAAACTAGTCGAGTAAATAGAAACAAATAGTGAAACAAACCAAGTGTTTTTAATTTATACTTCAATATTATTGTTAATTCTATTACATAATTTCAACTTTGGCTGAATATTTTCGAAAAATATGTCAAGATATTTTTTTTTTCTCTATAAGATATAAATCCAATCAATTCTAAGTAAATTGTGTGAATTTCACGTTGATGGTATAACATATAATTTATAACATTAAAAAAAACATTCTCCCAAAATTGTCAATTTTATCGCATAATTTCAACTTTCACTTGATATTTTGGTTAATCCAATATTAAAATTGATTCTGATTCTCTTATGCTGGTTGTATAAAAGTTGATTTATTAACGCACAAGAATTTATGTTTGTCCTAAATTTGAACATCAATTTTATTTTACGTGTTTAAGTTTACAGTTTTCATGTTTTTGAATTTTTTTTGTCTATTATAATTTTGTTTTACATTATGTTTGTTGGTGACAGTAATGATATGTTTCAACAGCTACGACGTTTTTGAATATTTTTTGACAATTATATTAAAATACTCGACATTAATTTGTCTAAATATTTCCATAACATTTTCTACTTTTTCGACATTCAATTGAAAATAAGTTGAATACTGCCGCTGGCATATTGTTTTGTTTTTCGCATATTCTGAAAGACTATTACACGAAATTTCATGACAATTTCTAAAAGAATTTCCATATTTTGAATGTTTGAAACTTTAATTTCCCTAAATATTTCTATAAAGTTCTACGTTCTTGACTTTTAATTGAAATTAACTCCAAAATTTAGAAACGTTAACAAAAAAAACTTAATCATGTATAAATATACTTTAGATAATTTTATTTTTTACATATAAAAACATGTTTTTTACATATAAAACATGTTTAAAACAAAACCGTTTAAATCACGACAGCTGTTTTTAAACATGTTTAAAACACTGTTAATAAATTGTTTTCAACATAACAACCCTGGTTTTAACTAGATCTATAACATATTGACATCTTGTCTGTTTGTGCGCTAAACGTACTTAATACATTATTATACTGTAAATGACATAGTTTCGCTACAACTAAATATAATGTAGATTACAACGGTTACATGATAACATCTAAAAATATATATCGTTTAGATCTAATATAGTAAATTATAGTTTTTTTTAATACAATAAAACGTATAAAAAAGAAAATTGTCTCGAAGGAAAGAGAATTAAATATAGGTGGTATAAGTGCATCCGGTGGATCTATTCCATTCATTATGATTGTAGTTCTTGTGCGGAGGTGAATCCTCCTCGAGCTAAGTGACCTGTAACCGCGGGTCAAGCGAAACCGTCACGCCACCACTAATTAAGAAATGGCCTAATTAATACGGCACGTGCTTACATCTACATCTAATTACGCTCATAATTGCCTGCCTTTAGAAAAAGAACACGACCGTAAAACATCGACGCATATCTTTTTTCGCTGATCCAAAGATTAGGAAAACTGACACAACACGATTTCTTCTGCTTCGTTATGTAATCGTCGAGGAGTACATGATTTTATTATAGTTTTATGGTACTTTAAAATACCGTTATAGTAATAGATTTTACAAGGCAGAATAGGAAACACATTTAAAATCAGGTCGGTTTGAATTTCGCGCCATATTAAATTTTAAATTAATTTTGCTTACATTTCCAAGTTAGGGTGGGTGAAAAGTCCCCCAATTTTCTTTGGATGGTGATTTGATGATGTTATTGTGTTGTTTTTTTAAATTCTAACGATTTAGTCGAATTGTCCATGCAATTTTGTATAATTTTTTTTAAAATTAGTTTTTTGTTTTCATTTGTTTATTGATAATGAACTGACAAAATGTGCGTGTTACTATTGTTGAATTGACGAGAATGAAAATGGCTAACATCACTCGAGCAACTAGCAACATTTCTACGACGCTGTGAACCGCTACAATGAGGCTGGAAGAACTGCGAACACTCCTCAGAGTGGTCATTCAACCACCGCGACCACTCCAGAGAGTGTCAACATTGAGCAATGCCGAATTCGCAGAAATTGTTAACTCTTATTGAGCAAGATGGCCATGGAGCTCTGAATCAACACAGAACACATCCAAAACATCGTGAAAACCAAGCTGAAGGTACAAAAATGCTTATGTTTACTTTCTCAAAAAAGACAGTAAAAATAAAGCGGTTGGAGAAATGTTGGCGATTGATTCGCCTGGTCGGCGCTGGTCGCTTGGATTTACAGACAAGAAGATTTTCACCATTAAACCGTTCTACAATCGTCATAATTTATGTCAGCTGCTTAAGAATGGCCAGCGGAAGCCTGTCGCTGTGAAAACCATCGGCAGCATCCATGTCCATGCTTCAGTGATGGTCTGTGCCGCCATCTGTGCCACGATAATGGGCCACTGGTCTTCATACAAACAAACGTCAAAATCAATACCAGTTTTTCCACTCCGAATAAGGTATCTTCAAAACATGGGGTTTGAATGCATTAACAGATTCTTGAGGCGTCGAAAAGCGTTGTTCACGTAGTTTATTCTTCACTTGAAGGAACAAGTAGAAATCATTGGGTGCTAAATCAGGGCTGTACGGCGGATGGCTCATCAATTCGACGTTTTGAGTGCTCAAATAGCTGGTTGTTTGAGCCAATGCGTGCGAGCTTGCATTGTCATGGTGAAGAATGATCCTTCGTCGGCGGTTTGTTTTCATTATTTCACAGACGCCTTCTGGCAAACAAATGGTTGTGTACCATTCAGAGTTAACCGTTCTACATTGCTTTAAAGGCACAGTTGCCACATAACCATTTATTCAGAAGAAACAGGTCGCCATTTGCTTCGAAGTGCTGCGAGCACATACAAATTTTGTTGGATTTAGATCATTTTGGAAAACCCATACAGTCAATTGCTGTTTAGTTTCGGGCTTATAACAATATATCCAAGATTCGTCACCTGTGTACATTTTATACACTTTTTTTCATCAATTGTCAAGCTGTGCGGAATCCAACGGGAACAAATTTTTTTGACTGCTAAATGTTCATACAAAATCTTGTGTATACTTGATATTATAATGCCCAGAGATGCCTCAATGTCACGATAGGTCACATGACGATCTTGCATTATCAATTTGTACACAGCATCAATGTTTTCTTGCAAAACGACCGATTTTGGACGACCTTCTTTAAATTCGTCCTCCAGCGAAGTACGGCCACGTTTAAATTCACCAAACCATCGATAGATTGTGGCCTGGATAGTGCCTTATCATCCAAAGTCAGCAAGTTAATCGGTACACTACTGTTGAGATAATCTACGTCGAAAATCGTATAAAATCATCGCACGTAAATGTTCACCATTCAAATCCATTTTTTGGCGGAAATATAATGTTCAATTCACTGTTAACAATACAAATAGCGTCTGCATGACAAAACGTTCGGATGACATATACTGTTAAAAATGTCAAACTTTGCGATGACGAAGTCAGATCGCACTTATCAACAGCAGTGTGGGAACTTTTTACCCATCCTGTATACATACCTACACGTTTTTTGTTTATCAAACAAGTTACCGACCTTAAGTCTTTCCACTTATTTATTTCATCTTTTTCTATTAGTTATTTTGATGTTAATGGTTTATTGACGTATTTTAGATTAATAAATATGTAAAAATAAATATAATTCACCGATTTTCTTGTTTCTTTGTATAAATGCAGACCTTTAATTAAATACATAGTTGAAATAGTTTAAATTACAATTTTGTACACTTCGGCAACGCTATGTAAAACATATTTTTATAAATTTTATTTAGAAAATATGTCACAATTAGGTTCTTATAAATATGATTTATATGTAAAATAACTTTAGCATACTGATTTAAAAGTATATTTAAAACATTATATTTCAGTGTCATGGGCGGCACTTGAAATACAATTTCGAGTTTAGAAAAGCCTGCAACTTTGGTTTGGTCGCTCTGCTTCGCTACGCGACCCAACCAAATTTTTAGGCTTTATAAACTCGAAATTTTACTTCATGCTCAATTGAGGATTGGAATCACTCGTTAGAAATTTTAAATTGAATGATTTACAAAAACAACGTATGACTAAAAATGTATAGCGTATGTATCGGGATATGTACACTTAAACGAAAAATTCTCTCTATGTTTTATTTCTTCCAAATTATCTTGTATTAGAGAATATCTTCTTCTATTCGCAATAAATGATTAATAATGATATATGATATATATACAATGATATTATGCAATGTAATGGAGTTTAATATGCCGGAACACCTGAATAGAGAATTCAGGAGGATAGGTGCGATATGTCTTCAGGTTATCATCAATTGCATTTGTAGAGTGCATCGTTGACAACAAAACTACAGCTTTGTTTAATTTTGGAACATATGAGCACAACATGGCATCTGTGTTGAAAGTAAAATTCGTTGAAAAAATAGGTCGTTCCTTTTTTGCTAAAAGATCCTTGGAAACACAGGGTTTGTTTTTACTAAGTGTGCCAACTAGAGTGAGTTCATTTGATCTCAGCATGCAAGCAAGAAGCAGTGATGTGAAAAAATTGTCGGTGGTGATATAGCGGCCAGAACCGTTGTAATGCTGACATAAATGCATTGCAGTTTTTTCGCTAATACTTACCTGACGCTCATTGCCCGCTAATTTTTCAGTGTAAATTGAACCTTGGCACGGATAAAAAGTTGTAGCATCACAAACCCAGAATACTTTTATGCTATACTTGGCAAGTTTTAAAGGAATGTATTGGGTGAAGTTAGCTCGTCCCCGATAGGGATAGAATTGCTCAACGACAGTTAGGTATTCATACGGTTTATAATTCTTCAATAGATTTTCGTTTAGCATTAGCCAAATGTCGCTTACGGCGGTAGTTTTATCAGTTTCAAGTCTGACTAGCCGTGTTATGGATTATCGAATCTAATGAAGCGAAGAATCTGTTTGAAACGGCCTCTACTCTAGGATATAGATATCGGGATGTGGTTTTTGTCAGTTTTTGCACTATTTCTCATTGTAATTAACTATCGTAACTTACGTATACCTTAAAATTTAAAACTTTAAAGAAAATGAAAAAACTACGGTCTCAATCTCAATCGCACCCTCTGGCGCTTAATATCGAAAATAAAATAAATCAGAGTGAATTATGTTTTAAAGTGCATTAAATTATCTATTAAATAAGCCCAACTATATTAAATTCAGTGGAACTCACCAAAAGTTACAGGCGTTTAAATAATTTGACATTTTCGTTCTTTCGTGCATCTTATGTGAAACATAAAAAAACGAGAAGTTGCTTAAAATTAAGTAAAATTTACCGTAGATTAAGATTTCTATATTTTTCACATCGCTTAATTTGGTATTTATTTGATAAAAATTGTTTTAATCTTTTACTATAGAGATTTAAAGTTATGAACTTTAAAATAATTTCTAGCGATTTCTCTAGGCCACTTTTACAATGAAAATGTTTAGCTCAACATGCTACGATGTATAGTTTCTGAGATACAGCCGATGGCCACGCTTAATCAAACACCCGGTATATCGCTTGTACGTTCACATTTGGAGTATGGTTCATCAATATGGAGTCCTTTCTACTAAAAGTCAAGCCATAAGATAGAAATGGTCCAAAGCAAATTCTTAAGAATAATTTCTTTTAGGCTTGGCCATTCTCGCATTACTTTTAGCCATTCTAACATGATATTGTTTTTAAACTGAAGCTCGCTTGAATGTCGGCGCATTATGAATGACAAGTATTCGCATTTAAATTAATTCATGTGACTGTAGTTATTTACTTTCAATTCTTAACTTTAATTTTTGCATTAATTAACCCACTAGGGCAGGGGTCCCCAACCCTATGCCCACGGGCAACGTTGCGCCCGCCGACCGTTTTACGTGTGCCCGCCGCTGTGTGATCACGATAAAAAAAATATTAAAGTTTTAAATAAAATGTTACGAAAAAAAAAAAAAATTTAATATTTAGTAATTAATCAGAGAAATATAAGCGTATTTGTTCGAAAATAATTAAACCGTATAATTTTTAAAATAATCATTATTTCCAGAAAATTATAAGTCTGTTAAAATAGCATAAGCTCTTATAGGTGTAGTTTGGGTTGCGTCTCCGTGACACCTGCCCTTCAATATAAGCAATTCTGTAATACCGCCCTCTAGTAAGGAAATACTTGATGGAAAAATTGCTGGATAAATATAGAAGTGTCCTAGTGGGCGTGGTGGGGTTTACTAGGTTAGTTTGTACTGTGTGATTAACACAATTCGACGCATGTTTATTAATTATTCCTGGTTTTTAAATACTTTGTTGCTATAACCCCAAAATGAATGGATCAAATAAAAGACAACGAACCTAAAATTTCAACACTGAGTAAGAGGAATCATATTCTATCGTCTATTTTAAAGATAATTCTGGTTGTTTATTGTGCGGCAGTAGTGTTACAGTACCGAAAAAACATAATGTTGAAGGCCACTTCCAGACAGTCCACGCCACTTTCAAAACGAGCTATCCACCTAAATCTGAATTAAGAAAGAAGAAATTAAATCAACTAAAATTAAACCTGTTTGCCTAACAGTCAGTTTTAACTAGGCCTGTAGTAAATTCTAAAAATGCCACTATTGCTTCTATAAACATTTCTCACTTGCTCGCAAAGAATAAAAAATCTTTCCAAGATGGTAAGTTGTTAAAAGAAGCATTTCTGACTGGCGCCGATTGCTTATTTGACGGATTGTGCAACAAACGTGAGATTATGTCAGCAATACAAAACTTACAGTTGTCAGCTAACACCGTCACCATAGGAATACATGCCATTTCAAGGGATATCAAGCCTCAATTAAAGAGTGACTTGAAAATATTTCACTGGTTCTCACTACACTTTGACGTATCCACATATATCAGACACAGCACAGTTGGCAGTTATGGTGAGAATGGTATTTAGTAACCTTACTGTGAAAGAAAATCTAGTTAAAATATTACCCATTAAAGGATGAACAACAGATGAAGACATCTATAACACATTTAGAACATATGCAAAGTTGATAGATATGCCTTTGCACAAGCTGTCTGCGATAACCACTGATGGTAATATCAATCGATGTTGCCCTCTCCAAGAAAGATTAATCATTTACATTGTTTTTGTTGTATCACTGTATTATTCACCAGGAAGTTTTGTATGATAAAATACTACCCTTTGGACATGTCATAAAAATAGTCACAAAAATTGTCAACTCTACTCGAGCAACGCCTTTGCAACACCGCCTTTTCAACGCCTTATTAGAAAATTCTGATTCTGATCTTATTATATTGCAGAGCTTATTCAAGTATACAGAAGAATTGGAGTTGGACCTTCAGAAAGACATTGTCCTAAAATACAATGTATCAGATGAGAACTTGTGAAATATAGTTGACAGAAACAAATGGTTATTCTTGAAAAGAGCAGCATACAAAATAATATCATTTTTCGGTTCCACATACTTGTGTGAATCATTGTTTTTAACAATAAATATCATATAGTCAAAGTACAGATCTCGACACACAGATGAACATTTTGATGATTGCTTACGAGCAGGAATATCATCATACTCTCCTAATTACGAAGCAATTGCTATTGAAATGCAATGCCAATGATCTTTTTCTTTATACATTGACTTTGAGATTTATATTTTTCATAAACAATTTTTATACTATTATTAACTACTTATTATTTATTTTACATAAAAATATAAACAATAGTTCTTATACATAATAATTACATTTTTTTGATTAAATATTTGTTTGTGTCTTATGTGCATTATTAGTTAACTGTAAATTTACCTTAAAAAAATAAATGGTGCCCGCCGCCATTAAAGAATGTGTTCTTGGGTGCAAAATGGTTGGGGACCCCTGCACTAGGGCTTTAGTATTATTTCGAATACCGCTTCACTCCACTAACTATGGAAATCACAATCCAATAGTTAGAATGATAAAATATTGCAATATTTTAAATTCTAATTTCAATTTTCATATTTTTTGTACATCTTTTCATATATTTAAGCGTGGTCTGGGGGTTATTTACTTGTTAAGGTATATTATTTAGTTGTATACTTTTTGTACTATTAATTTTAGTGTATTTAATTTATTTTAGTATAGGGGGTATCTTACTTATTTTTAGATTAATTTCTTTACTTTTTGTTATTATTATATCTAATTTTGTTAAATAGGCGATGTCCCATGTATCATAATTAAAAGAATACATAATTAATTAAAATTCCTCTTCTTAGTGTACATTTTCCTCAAACAGGATTTGAGGATAAATGTATCAAACTGTGTTTTTTATATCAAGCAGAAATTACTAAAATACAGAATTTCCAAATTTACTTTCGCATTGATGAGTTTTACAGTACATACGTGTACATACATTTACACACATATTTTTTAATCGGATATTCCATATACATTTACAATACCTGATATATAAATTATAATAATACAATGTATATGTAAGTGGCCAGGTACAGTTATATGTAGAGGAGAAAATATGTAAGTGTACATTTTATTGAGCAATCGATGTAACCATTCGTACAGTCTCTGTCCGAGAGACGTCCGTAGAGCAAATGTTCCGTGACGGCGTCGTCGCTATGAAATTGATATTTTGCAAAACAAAAGAGACATTTACGATACAGGCGCTCTTCAAACACGGAAATCCCAACCAGACACACTCCATCCACATAGCAAATATGGCAATTAGAAATTGCACTTGAACTGTTCCACCTCGCATGGACGCATCCATATATCACATACCGTTTTATATTTTAAAGAAAAATGTGTATGTAATGTTAAAATTCAAACTAATCAATAAGAAGTATTTAAATTATTTTATTAAACTTTTGTTCAAATTTTTTTTTTATGAAAAACCATAAAATAATGTGATACATTGAGGAATAAGTAAGTATAACATTTATAAAATTTCAAAAAGATATTGCTTAGAAATGTTTATAAAAAAGTTTTAAATCAACAAAAATATGCCAAAAAAATAGTATCAAAATCTTTTTGAAAATTCTTCAGTCTCACAAAGTTCTTAATAATTATAGAGTTTCTCGTTGTTGACATAATTGAAATCTAATGATTTTTGGTGCGTTTTAAGATAAGACTTTTAGACATTTAACGGTTTAGAGTTGGCCCGCCACTGCGGGGGGCAGTGGCGGGCCAACTCTAAACCGAGAGAAATAAAGTTTTATTTGCCGCCCTAGGCTTCAGCCTACTTTGCGTAATAAGAAATCCGCCACTGCATGTTACTTATTCTTGAAAATGTTGAAATAAAGAACACCTTACTTTTTCATTTATTTTACTTTATTTTACTGACTAATATTAATTAAACGGTAATCATAATCAAAGTAACTGTTTGATAATGATTACCGTGTAATTGAACCTTATCGCAAAGTAAAATAAAAGTGATACAAAAACGGTAATAATTTTCTGTGTATCAAAATTGAAAATGTACCACGAAATGAACGCCTCCAAAATTCAAGAATTATTCTTGAAAATGTATAACAATATTAAATATCAATAAGCATAGAAATGTATATAATATAAATACCAATTTTGTTAGGATATTTCAACAAACTAATAAGATTAGTATTTATAGTTTTAAATTTCCATTAAGCTGATACTTTCTATTCTTGATAAATTTGATATTTAAGGTTGCGCTCAACCCGTACTGTCGTTTCAATTTACAATCGTAATAATATGAAGGAACATGAAGTTGTGGTTTAAAAATATATATTTTAGTACATAATTGTGCACTCTTGCTGGAGAAAAATGTAATTATTTAATGAAATGGTCTGTGTTGATATTATGAATGATTCTTTTTTCAAAGGAAAAAGTGGATTTTTCGATATACATTTTAAGAGAAAATGATATAATAGTTATATAATCACAAAATCACTGTGGAAGGTATGATGAAGTCACATTGTAGAGTTTTTTGATTTTTTAATTTTATTTTTTACTATACTGAAATAAATGAAATAAATCAAATCACCCTTCCCACTGCAATATAATTTTAAAGAGATGTGTAAATAAACAATTTAAAAAATCAAAATAATAACAAAAGAATCATTATTCTTAGTTTCCATAGGGTAGAGCGCACTCTTAAGCAATATACTCACTAATTTATTGCAACGTTATCAAATAGCTTTATGAAATCAAATCATTTGTTCTACTTTTTTTGAGAGCATCGGAATTTAAAGATCAGACCAATTTTTGCTAAATCGATCTTATTGTTATAATTTTCTAAAAATATATCTACTTTAAAAGAGAAACATAATTTCAATTTCGCTTCCTATTGTTTAAAACAATACACAATTAATTAGAAAACGCCCGCCAGTTTCGTGAGGAGGCAATCATATCTCCGAAGAAGAAAAAAAACCGTATTGCTTTGGTGAATTGTGGTGGATCGGTGAATCAGAATGGAATTAGTGGAGTAATGGGAGGAAGGTTAGGCCGGGCTGTGGGCGCCCACAAAGCACCAGCAGAGCCTACAAACGCCCACTGGTCTGAACTCTGAACCCACAGGTATTTCAATTCAAGAGGGATTGTCCATCCTGTCTGACTCTCTGACTCCGAGTCTGACCTATGCCCAAAGCCCGCCATATTTGGTCACACACACACATACACAAACATAGGCTAGAAACAATTACATATATTTATTCGATTCAATTGTTTCTGCTGCACACTTACACACGTCGGTACAATCAACAATGGAATATCGGTTTTCTTGGCTTGAAATATGGGCAGCAATTATTGCATCATTAAAATATTTTATGAGTCACATCATATTAATGATGGAAATTTATATAGCTAAAATACATTAAAACAATATATAAAAAACTGTTTTTCTTAAACTTAAGGCAAATATTATTACAAAATAAAAAAGGTATCGATTATATCGTATAGCAAAGTATCGATACGGCAATATATCATAATGAAAAGTATAGATATTTTTGATATCGATACATTTCGATACCAGACATTTTAGATTAAATATTTATATTTATATATACAGTAAACTGTATTTTTAAAGGTCTTTGCCTGAAATAGATAATATTGACAGTAACATTTTAATGACAACTACAAACCTAACGACAACTACCTGACAAACGCCTATCCGCCCTATTATTACAAAAAAAAATAACAAGTCAATCATCAATTGGAACTTTACTTTATATTAATGTTTTATAGGCCTGGCGCACGAAGTAAAATTTCGAATTAAAAAAAAGCCTGACAATTTGGATTTTCCGGCACGCCTCACTAAACTCAAAATTTCACTTTATCAGTCAAAATACTTTTAAACAATAATCAAAATCACATTTTGTAGTTTTCTTTGTTGTAAAATTAGGAATGAACAGTGGATAATGTTTTTTTTATGGAATTATACCCTTCTCAGTATTTTTGTTATGAATTTCTTAGTAAGATGAATTTGGCTGATTTTTTTAAGATCAGTTTAACAAAAAACATATTTCACACCTCAGAATTTTTTTAGTAAATATTTTTTAAAATTTGTAGTTTCGTAGATGAAAAAAAAATGTTTTCTTGTAGGTACCATTTTCATGCCTTTAAATATTATATGAATTTTAGTTAAATTTGACTGTTCCCAGTTTTATTTCTGGGAAGATATAATTTTAGTCAATATTGCTAAACACAAAATAAGGTAATCGGGGTGTTTAACTGCAAACACTAACAAAAATGTTTCAAATAGAACGCTTTTCAAAAGCAACGAATAAAAATTTACTAAATACACATCGGGGTGTGTATACTTAAAAATAAAATTCCCCGGATGTAACGATTCCGAGCAAACGATATTAATATAATACTAACGATATTATCGGAAAATAAAATATCATTATAAATATCAATTATTTTGCATGAAAGCATTGATACTCCGAAATGTCGATATATATCGAAAATCCCTAATACAAAAAACTCGTAAATAAGTTCTATTGCGTAAACCTTGGCTTGGATACAAAGTCCTATTTACCAACACATTAGTTAATTCAATTTTAGGTTTAAAACAATTTAAAATATAAAATACGTTTCTTGTTCATATATGTATGTGCATAGATAGAGAGAGAATGTAATTACGGCGGAAATTACAACAGAAGGTTTCTTTTCTTGTTGGTTGTCGGTTGGTTGGCAGGTAAAAGTACGTGTCTATGTACGTGTGTGTGTTGGCTGTCCGGTCAGTGGCTGGTCGAGATTTTATCAGAGCAGAAAGGATTGGACTGTAATTTACTAATCCGGTAGCGCAATTCACATTTCTAACCCCGAGGTGCACACGAGGTGTTTCGGACCTAATTACCGGTACTGGTAATGAAGAACTGAACTGAACTGCACTGACCTATAGTCTGTTTAAAAACTAGAAGGAGTAAGTGCCAAAGCCCAATTTACACTATAAAACGTTACCAGAAATATCACTAGATAAATTTGGCGGCAATTTTAAATAATTTCATAATTACTTTTTAAATAAAATCAAATATCCATTTTGTACTTCTTAATTGTGAATAAGTATTTTCTTTTTCATCGTACGATATCGTCAGTTCAATTAAAATGCTTATACGGCATCACGCCATATATCTGTGAAATAAAACATATTTACATCTGATATAAAAAAATTGTGTGAATTGTCGACGTGAATTGTGCTCCGTATTTCTTGCTAGTTTTGAGTAACATATTCTCAAATATTAGTGTTATTATCCAATAAGTTTGTGTTTAGTTGACTGTGGCATTAAAAGCGATTACAATTTTTTGTAAGTTATCTATTAATAATTAGATCGTTAAAGATTAACCTTAAACTAATCCCCAATACCTGAGTATTTATCAAGGTCGTAGTGTGTGGACATTTGGTTTGTGTTTTTTCCTCGTGTTTACATTTTTCAATCACCTATCCGTGGTCTATTCATCCCGTTCGTCTTTATTGTTAGTCACCACGACAGACCGCGTTGGTGTGAAGAGTGTGTCCTTGTTAAAATCATTCCAACGTATTCCTCTAATTATTTAATTCTCACAATTTGTTAATTTTTTATTTTATTTTTATATTTAATTAAAATGGTCAATTTATGTGGGGTATGCGATCGTGCAGTCACTCCAAACACTCCTTGCATTAAATGCACGGGGAAATGTAGCAAACATATTCATACGAAATGCAGCGGGTTATGTGATGAAGAGTTTACGAATATAATTTCCTCTAAATCCGAGTGGTACTGTACAAAATGCGTTAGTCACAACAAAGAGTCACTGACAATCGAGTCTTTGCATAAATTAATAATAGATCAATTCAGCTTATTCAAGCAAGAAATTGTCGATTTAAAAAAATCTATTACAAATCGCTTTGATAATATTGAATCTCGTTTAGTTCAACTTTAAAATAAGCATTCAGTCTATGACTCCCAGATATCTGAAATGAACGAACTATCAGGCGAACATTACGAAACGATTTTGTCTGAGCTTGAAGACAGAAAATTTAGACTATGTAATGCAATTCTTTTCAATTTCAATGAATCATCATCGTCACTACTAAATGAACGTGTAAATAGCGATATGTTGGGGGTCAGTAACATCCTCGAGGCTTGCAATTTGAATATAAAACCTTTAAAAACTTTCAGATTAGGTAAAGTTAACGGCAGTCGGCCTAGGCCGTTGAAAATAATATTCAAATCACAGAATGATGCAAAAGAAGTATTACGTAGTAACTTCATGGCTTCAAGTGATAAACATATTTTTCGTTCTGATCGCACGAAAAAACAAATAGAGCACTACAATACGTTAAAAAATGAACTAGAAACGAGAAAACGGGAAGGTGAAGTCAATTTACGCATTATGTACCGTAATGGGGTTCCGTATTTATCGGACAGTATAAAAGGTCAGGCCATGCCAAAACCGTCAACAAAAAACTAAACATATACTTTCAAAACTGTGGCGGCATTAGGACAAAATTAACCGATCTATTAATTAATGTAAATAGTACCGATTATGATATAATAGTTATTGTAGAAACATGGCTTTATGAAAGCATACCAAGTAGTCAGCTCCAGCTATCTAATTATAACATTTACAGATCTGATCGTTCCATAAATGGTGAAGTTAGAGGTGGGGGTATCTTAATCGCAATTAAAAAATGCTATAAATCAACGTTCATTTCATGTGATAACACGATTGAGCAAATTTTCGTTATGTTTAAACTAAATAAAATATCTTACATAGTTGGGGGGGGGGGTGTACATTACTCCATCTTCATCTATTGACAAATACCAACAACATTGTACTCGCCTTGAAGACATCTGTGAACTACATGACTGTAACAACATATTAATATGTGGTGACTACAACTTACCCCATATCAAATGGTATAACCCTACCCAACCTATTACTTGTACTATTGCCAATACGCTTTTAAATTGTTATAGCTACCTAAATGCCAATCAAATCAATAATATTCCAAATTCACGGGGCGTTTTTTTAGATTTATGTTTTACGTCTGCTGCTAATGCAGTAATCTCATCGTCTGCCGAGCCACTTCTTTCTACTAGTATTCATCACTGTGCTTATAACATTAACTTATCAGTCGATCATGTAAATAACATAGCCACATATGAAAAAAAATATTTGTTTCAGTTAGCTGATTACGATTTAATAAATATGCACTTTAACACATTTAATTGGGATTTAATACTATCAAATTATGATATAGATCACGACGTTGACAAATTTTACACAATTATTAATTCAGCAATTGAGAGCTTAATTCCCTGCAAATATATTTATAGTAGTAAAAAATCGTATCCTCGCTGGATGTCTAGCGAATTAAAATCCTTAATACGGATAAAAAAAGCAGCTCATGCAAAGTATAAAGATAGTGGTTCCTACGATGATTATTGTTTATTTTCTGATATTCGTAAGCAGTGCAAAACTTTATCAAGCTTAAATTATAATGATTATTTATCACATGTTGAATCATCTCTAAAATCAAATCATAAATATTTCTGGCGATACGTCAAAGAACTCAAAAATGAAAATAGTTATCCTTCAGAAATGTCTTACAATGATACCACTGCTGACTCCGGTTCTGGTATTATCGACCTATTTTCGGAATATTTTTCGTCCGTATATACAGTTTCAAATTACACCTCTGATTCACAAAACGTAAGCCATTCATATTCTATTCATGATAACCGGCTGGTTGTTAGTATTCAAGATGTTTTTAACTCTATTGCAAGCCTTAAACCATCATTCTCATCAGGACCTGATGCCATCTCAAGCTACTTTCTCCAGAATTGTTTATATTCACTTTGTCGCCCTATTTATTTACTGTTTTTAAAACCGCTTAATTTGGGTGTAATGCCGTCAAAGTGGAAAGCCAGTTACGTCATTCCAATTTTTAAAAAAGGATCTAGGCATCTTGTTGAAAATTATAGGGGTGTAGCTATTCAGTCAGTAATTCCAAAATTGCTTGATAGAATAGTAGCACGCCAATTGCAATGGTTTTCCCGGCAATTTATATCTGACAACCAGCACGGATTTATGCCTAATAGATCAATTACATCCAATCTATTAGAGTACAAACAGTACCTCTCAAATGCCTTGGAATCACGATGTCAAGTTGACACGATATATACAGATTTCTCCAAGGCATTTGATCGAATAGACTGCAATCTGTTATTAGAAAAATTAAGAGCGTATGGTGTAAACTTGGATACTGTAAAATGGCTGTCATCGTTTTTGTCCGATCGAATTCAACATGTTCGTATAAATAATTTTATTTCAAACCCCTTTCCGGTAACATCAGGTGTTCCCCAAGGCTCACATTGTGGTCCTATATTATTCAACATGTTTATTAATGACTTAACAACGACCATTAAACATTGTCAATGTTTATTGTATGCTGATGACCTCAAACTATTTAAAATAGTAAATACTATCGACGATTGCGCCTTGATACAGGAAGATTTGGGTCGTATTAACGAGTGGTGTTTTTCAAATAAGTTACGTTTAAATACCGCTAAATGTTATTCAATGTCCACTACAAGACGCCAAACCCAAGTCAACTTTACCTACACCATCGGATCATCCAATCTCACAAAGATTAATTCAATCAAGGATTTAGGTATTACCTTCGATTCTCTTCGACTCTCCTTTGCCACACACATTCAAAATATTTCTAACAAAGCTCTACGAATGTGGGGTTTTGTGAGGCAGTTTGGAAGAAACTTAAGCATTGAATGTATGTACACCTTATACTGTTCGCTCGTACGATGTCATTTGGAATTCGGAACCTGTATCTGGACACCATCAAATTCTTTGCATATCAATTTGGTAGAATCAGTTCAAAAGAAATTCCTTCGTTTCATGGAATACAAGAAAGGATATCAACATGTCCCCGGTGACTACGAGATCATCTTGAACGAACTAAACCTTTCAACACTTCATAATCGCCGGATAACATCTGACTTATGTACACTACTAACGATAATTAATGGATCTTTGGAATCACCTTTCCTCTTGGAGCAAATAAATTTGTTGGTCCCATGCAGGACAACAAGATCAAAACAATTATTTTATCTTGAGTCTCACAGGACAGTTTCCGGATCTCACAATTCGATGACTCGCTTAATGGCTCTTGCGAATGAATATTGTGCCCATCCATGGTTTGATCTTTTCAACACAACTCTATCTAATTTAAAGTTTAGGCTAAAACGTCATTTCTAGTTTGTGCAATTTATGTTATTTCTATGATTTATGTTATTCAATTTATATTATTTCTATAATTACTATATATACACGCACAATTACGTCGATTAGCTGTTATATTTGATTTTTATATATATTTTTTTTAATTAATTATATTACGTTGTAATTTTATGTCCAAATGGTGTTTACCGTAAATAAATTTACTTTACTTTACTTTACTTTACATTATGTTCATAATATAATATGGAATTTATATAATAATGTGTCTCTAACAGAGCTGGGACAAATCCTCGTAAAAAGGATTCGAATCACGAATCCGAATCTTTTAATATGATTCGAATCACGAATACTTAAATAAAGGATTCGTAAGAGATAAATATGATTCGAATCGAAGATTTGAATCCTGTTTTTTCGAATCACGAATACAAATCGTTTAAGAATAAATTTGATTTTTTTATTATTTTGCAACCATTAATATATATATATATATATCGTTACCAGTTGTTTTAACAAAAATATTCAAAACCTAATTATTTATTATTATTACTGAACATCGTTGATAACAGACTAAATATCTGACTCCCTGTTACTCTGGTTAAAGATGTATTTGTGTGTTTCTAAACTCCACTTCAAATCAGTGTTTTGTACGCGTGGCGCATGAAGTAAAAAAATTTCGAGTTTAGAAAAGCCTGAAAATTTTCACGGGGCTTTTCTAAACTCGAAATTTTACTTCATGCTTAGCCTGGGAGTGGAAACACTCGTTCAAAACTTCAAATTGAACAATATTATAAAATCGACTAATGAAATTGTAAATTAAATTTCACTGAATATCATTAAAACCGGGAAAGTCAGAGAAAATTCATTATATTCAAATTGACCAAAATACTAACAAAATCAGCAGACAAATTACAAAACACGTAAAAATTTATAAAATTAACTTAAATATTGGCAAAAACAATGAAAACTATTAAACAGAATAGGGGTTTCCTATAGAAGAAAGTTATATTAAAAGGCTAGCGAAAAAATCTTTAGTCAGGGAAATATCGGAAAAATTTAACATTTTAGATTGTGGCTACCATGTCAGTTTTACTTCAAACAATATTAAACAAAATTTTGAAGACTAGATTATCTTTAAAAACATTTTCAATCATTTAATGTTCTTATCAAAGCATTCACTTTAAAGTTTCGAACGAGCGTTTCCACTCCCAGACTAAGCATGAAGTAAAATTTCGAGTTTAGAAAAGCCCTGTGAAAATTTGTCGAGGGTCGCGCAGCGACCCGAGACAAATTTTCTGGGCTTTTCTAAACTCGAAATTTTACGTCATGCGCCACGCGCATTAAACAGTGATTTACCGAGAAATTTAAAAACACACAAAAAAACATTTTTCATGATATTCCTCACAATTAATTCGAGTTATTTTTGACGATTCAAATCCTTTTGTAAGTATTCAAGTCCTTTTACAAGGATTCGAATCCTTTTATAGGGATCGAATCACCCACATTTAGACTCGAATACGAATCCTCTTAAAAATATGTAACGATTCCAAGTCACGAATCCAGTTGAACTAAAGTATTCGAATGCCTCTTTTAAACCCTCTAAAAGGATTCGAACCCAGGATTCGAATCCTGAATGATTCCAATCCTGCCCAGCACTGGTCTGTAATCTTACTTAAAATTGATTTGTTTTATAAAATTATACAAGTTAGAACGACTCATCTTCGGCATGCCTGCATGATCGTATACTTCTTTTAAATCTTTATTCAAAGTTGGCAGTTCATTGTTATAGAAGAATCTATGCACGGATCTCTTCACTAATAAACTTGTAATTATGTCCTTCAAGCTGTTTAGGGCTACAAATCTCTCCGGATTTCTTATATTCGCTAATGGTATATAATAGACAGTGGAATTTACAACTCCTAAAAATTAAACATTTTATGATTTGATGCAAATTTTTATGCTATTTGATATCTCACCTACTGCACCAACAATGTCTGATACAACAGCAGTCATTTTCATATGTGGATCATCTGTTATCATCTGCTGATACATATTTATTATGCACTGTTTTTCAGACAGATATAAATAACGCAAATCCAACTTCTTACGCTCTTTTGGAGGTGAAGGTGAAATTATCACCGAGCTTGTATTGGGTCCATAATCCATCACAACAATATAAACAAAACTAACTTTTAACTATGCTAAAGAAACACCGCACAAAAGGTTATTAATGCTTCGAATTAAGGTTATGTCAGCTGTTGCATTTAATAATGACGTAATTAGCATAGTGTAAAATGGGCGCGCTCTCGGCCAATCAGAGTTGTAGGTTTTGGCGCGTGAAATTTAAAACGCTCCTCCTAGTTATTAAACAGATTATAAGATTAATTACATCGTCATATATAATCCAGGACGGGGTTTTTATTACTCCTACTGCTTAAGTATTAAATAAAACTGTTGTTGTTATAAGTTCTTATTTTTTAAAAAATGTGCATACCATTAAAAATAAGTTGAATACTCGCCTTTAACTTGCCTAAAACATAAATTAAATTTTAAATGCGTAATCTCTTTTTATAACATCTATGGATACTTGGAGGTTGTCGTCAAGAAATCGTATATTTTTGACGTATCACGTAAAAATAATTTGACATTTCGTATATAACAAAAAAAAAATTCAAAAAGTACACAAGTGGCACATCGTTGAAATCGGAATTAAAATTGCTGCATATATCTATATGCAGCCATAAGAAAAAGGTGAATTTGATGTAGGAAAACAAAAGCGAGAAGTTCTTAAAATAAAACACGTAGGAGATTTTAATGGGCCTAAAAAGTTGCCATAAGAAAGTGTTTACAGTTTGGTTATAAGTTTTAAAACAAATGAGTTACAGTAACTTTATAAAAATGACATTTTATCAACTTCCGGTTATAGACCGGAAACAGTTAGAGATAGAAAAAGTGACCGTGGCTCGCGAAAACAGGATTTTAATATCTCTTCAAATGAAAAAGTTTTTCACATGTGGTACCTCTAAAATGTACCACCCTGTACTGGGTAAGTTATTACGGTCAATTTATTTATATTTTGAAATTAAATGCTAGATAGGTTTTCCTTTGAGGCTATTTTTGAGAGCTCAAAATGTATATTCCACAAACATTTCTGAATTGAAAATATTCACGAAGGCTTTCCACAGGTATTGAATAGGGATAAATTAAAAATGTAGATGTGATAAGGATGGGCGATTAATTTTAAATAAATCTAAAGCACTTGGTACTACAAATCCAGGCCTGATTATAGCTAGTTGTTTATATGTTAAATCTTCTTTTCTTTGCAGTTTTGAGACAATAAGCAAAACAAAAATGTTATTTATGAGACCATTTATGAATTGGGTTGTCTTATCTATATCTACATGAATCATTAAAACACACACCTCCCGTAATCCCATTTAAACATTTCGCAATCCACAAGGAAGTCCACGTTGTTTATTATAAGCAATATTTATGCTTGCCGTTGCAAGGCATAAACTCCAAAGATCAGATTCCAGTTTTATCTTTATAATTTGTGAGCTGCCTGTTTCATTACGTCTCCTTCTTCTTTCATTCTTTTTTTTTTTCTCTCGATGATCGAAGAAGCCCGAGGGCTTATTAAATTGTATTATGGCCGTTGGGACAATAAAGGAAAACGAGTGCGGCGGCTCATTACTGGCGATGATTCGGCGGATTCTCGGTTGGTAGCCCTGTGGAGGTCATCTGTTATGATTGCTGACCGCCGTTGGTCGCGCCAAGAAAGACCATCGTGGTCGTCTCCGTGATGAATGGACTCCAACTTATTAAATAACACTCCGCCGTCTGTTCACGTTAATGTTTATGTTGCTCATTTCAATTACACACATCGTTTCATGCTAATTCCAGATTTCATTCATTGGACATGATTTTTATGTAAGTAGATTTGTTAGTTTATAACTAGTTAATTAATTGCTAATTGGTTCAGAAGGTTCTTTATTCATGTAACTTAAGAGCTATATGCACGAGCATTTACAAAATAAACTAAATCAATTTTGTATTGTTGTAGTTCTTAATCGGTGCTCCACTGGTTAACTTTGGTAATTAAATAACAACATTTGTACTCCGATTAATGATTAGTATGGTTATTAAGACGAACAAAAATAATGTGTCAATTTAACCATTACCAATTTAAAAATAATACTCAAAATATCAAAATATTTGAGTCGAAGGTAATAATAATCGTACAAATGAACAAACAATAATTGATAAATGAATTAGTAAATATTCCAAACTTAGAAACAACATAAATATTTTCAAAATTCTCAAAATAAATAAAAACAAAAAACAATCCCCAAAATTGATGACATGAAAAAACAAAAATTCTAAAATAAAATCAATTCATTGTTAAAATTACAAATACCATCAAAATTATAAAACAAGTAAAAACTAACAAAATCAAATAAAATTCAGAGATAGACGTCAATAATTAATAAAGACAAAAGCAAAACTAAACATTTTCAAATCAAATATTAATTATGTATAAATTAAATATTAATTATGTATAAGTTGCACAAACGATAACATTCACAATTGTTGACAAAATCATCAAAAGTTAGGCTTTTCCGCGAAAGAAAGTTATTTTAAAAGACCAGGGAAACAAACAAAACAAAATTGGACACCATTATGAGAAAACGTAACATGTTTATTTACTTTTGTCTTATTCTTGCCGTCCTAATTTTTTAACAAACGTGTTCTTTTGATATTTGCTAAAATTTTAAAAGTTTAATAACATTTTAAATATGCGTAACTAATTAATTCAATTGCCTAAAAATAATAACATTGTGATCCCATAATTTGTTTTTGAAAAGTTAAACAAAATTTATTTTTAGATTTGAAAAAAGTTGGCATAAGGAGGTTTTTACAGTTTGGTTATAACTTTAAAAACAAATGAGTTACAGCAATTTCATAAAAACGACATTTTATCAGCTTCCGGTTATAAAGCAGAAACGGTTAGAGATAGATCAATTTTCTCGCCATTGAATAAAACACGAAAAAGTGCCCCTGGCTCGCGAAAACGGTTTTTCAATATCTCTTTATATAGAAAAGTGTTCTATATGTGGCACCTCCAAAATGCACCACCCTGAATATTATAACTGGTGTCGATATAACCAATTTTGACTGTTGTGCGAAATATTCAGTTCAGAGATTTAATAATTTGCCTGTTATAGGCGGACCACAGATGAAATATTTCTGACAACAGATCATGAGGGTAATTATAATTGAATCATCCACTTTATACCTCATCTAATGGTATAGATGCATCTCGTTCATATACCAACATATTTAATAAAAACGTATTTTTCAATTAAATTTATTAAATCTGACTTTGTGAAAGTTTGAAAAATCACTTAAAAAAGTCATTCCATTCCCTATCAGCACCTCACTAATTGCTACACATAAAAACCATCTCTGCTATCCGATAAATCCAATCCACCTTTCTCCAAACGCACCATTACTTGCACTTCTAACGCTCGCGCTGGGCCGAAATTCAAATAAGTGTCGTCACAATTCCGTAACTATAAATTGAGTTGTCTGAAGTGAGTCGCCTCACTTAACTTTATGGACCGTAGATAAGCGGGACCCTGGGTAAATTCCCCGACTTTTTATCGCTTTCTAGTTTTGTGGACACTGATGGTTATCTCGCATGGGAAAACAATCACGGGTCCAGGAACTGGCCATCTCAATGGTTCTTATCGGATGATATGTAAATTGGGATTTAGTGATTTTTATGTGGTTGGGCTATCTTCTAAATAGCTCAATTTGTATTTACAGGATTTTAGGTAATAAAGTTGTACTTTTATAGATTTGTAAATAATACATGTTTATAAAGCTAGTTGATGTTTATATGATAATTAACTATACAACCAGAATACAGTTAAAGGTTATCTATATCTTGCAATAAATTAAACAAAATGAATTTAATTCCCTCAATAAAAATTATCTTTCTCCACGACTATTAGTGAATGTAATAGTTCCGAAATCATATTTAATAATAGAATGTAAAAATTCTCACTCTTGAGTTAGAATATATATATATATATATATATATATATATATATATATATATATATATAAATCTTTATTGGCAGATTGTACAATAAATAATTAACATAAAAATAATTCTGATGGCTAAAATAACAAATAAATTCTTCTGCCAATTGGCTATCGACCATTGGTCTTTCCGCCGAGTTAGAATATTTATTCTGAAACATTTGCTTCTTATGTGTTTTGCATTTATTTTCATTCCATATAAAGATACAGAATGAATATTCCGTAATCGAACTAAACAACATAGATTGCCTTGAATTTCAAAACTGTCACTGTCAGTGAATTTCAAATCTATCAGATGTAAATGCCGACGTCGTATTAATTATTTTTAAACAAGTTTTAATTTAAGTAAAATAATGAGTGAAAAATCGAGTGAATCAGATATAGAACCTGCTACCGCAAAAATCGAGACATGAATATGAAAAGTATTATACACTGTCAAGGTATTGGCAGTAAAAAAATAAAATGGACTCCCTCTCCGAAAATGTTTTAATTGCATTTTTTAGCGATTTATTAAAAAAATAGAAAGCATCGACTCTATAAAAAATATATTCAATCTTGAAAGCAACAATAAATCTGAAACACGGTATCGATATTTAAAATGTTGTCAAAACGCTTTTCTGAAAAGTATGTATCTAAGAAATCGAAGGTTTTTATAGAATAAAATGTTAAATAATTCTTACAAAATGCTCCGGATGAGTTATATTTATATTAATAATATCTTTATTTACGGAAACTCCATTATTACAAAATACTACAATTTAAAATTTATATAAGAATAAATAAAATACAATAAAACTTAAATTAAATTAAATAAACTACGAATAAATAAATTAATTATTACATATTTGTCACTGCATTCATGTCAACAACTTTTAAATAACGCATCAATTCATGCTGAGACATAGAAAATAAATCAAAGTTAGAATTGCGTGAAAAATTATTAGCATAGCGCATAAATTGACTGAAACAATTGTTGATACCATAATTAGTCCTGTGGAACGGTATTCGGAATAACGGTCTGTAGCGTGTTAATTTGTTATCAGCGCTAATATGGAAGTCAATTTGAGACAAAATATCAGAAATCTTGAAACTCTAATGACTAGTTTTGGTCTAGACACTTTAAGCAGCAGAAGAGTTTCTGCGATTATGCTGCTGTTTCATAAAATTATTAATGGGGATGTTGAATGCCATCCCCATTAATAATTTTATGAAACAGCATCATAATCGCAGAAACTCTTCTACTGCTTAAAGTGTCTAGACCAAAACTAGTCATTAGAGTTTCAAGATTTTTGGTATTCCCATTACCGATCTTATAGGAAAGAGATTATAAAAAATTGTTTTGAACATATTCAATTTCATCTTGATAACACTTCTGACTAGGTGACCAGACACATGAAGCATACTCCTGCTGAGAGCGCACAAAAGCAACATAAATGGTTTTATAAGATGTGGGATTTAAATTACGGGAAATTCTTCTAATATAACCTAACATTCTAGCTGCCGAATAACATATATTACTAATGTGACTAGAAAATGTTAGCTTCGCGTCAAAGAGGATGCCAAGATCTTTAATCTTTGTAATTTTAGATAATGCAATTTCCTCGATTTTATAAATGAAATCATGGTTCGATCGTTTTCGTGTGAAAGTAATTGAATTGCATTTATCTGCGTTAAAAAATAACTGATTACGGCAACACCAACCGCGAACAGATGACAGATCCTCCTGAAGCAATGGACAATCATTAGATGATTTAATTTCTTTGAACAGCTTCAGGTCATCAGCAAAAAGTAGAAAGTGTGAGTGTTTGATTACTGCTGAAATGTCATTAATAAATAAAAGAAACAACAAAGGTCCGCAATGCGACCCTTGAGGTACCCGTGACGGAACATGCACGATTTCAGAAAGGTGTTTTTTTATTTTTACACACTGAGTCCGATAAACTAAAAAATGTTTAATCTATTTACAAACAGATCCATGGAATCCTAATGATTTTAATTTTGATACTAAAATGACATGATGTACTTTATCGAATGCCTTCGAAAAATCTGTATAAATAGCATCCACTACATTTTTATTATCTAAAGCATTGCGTATGAATGATTCATAAATTAATAAATTTGTTGATGGTCACCTACCATTTCTGAAACCATGCTGTTCATGTATTAAAACGTTTTTACTCATCCAATACAGTTGTTTAGTTAATAATTTATCAAATAACTGAGGTATTGCTGACTGAATCGAGACACTGCGATAATTTGTAATGTCGTCTTTCTTGCCAGATTTAAAGATTGGCGTAATATACGTTCGTTTCCATAATGTTGGATACGAACACAAATTTAAAGAGTGACTAAATATTATATGCAAGGGCAACACAATAGAGCAAATGCAGTTTTTTAAAAAGTTATTAGGTATACCGTCTGGACCAGCACTCTTACTGGCTTCTAAGTTTGTAATTGCATCAAAAATATCTGAAACCGATAATTTGAAAGGCATGTGCAATACCTCTTTTTCGGATACGAAATCTTTTCCTTGAGTTGGACTGTAATTATATACCGTAGAAACGAACCTTGCAAACAAATTTATTTGTCTCTCATTTGTAAACGTCAATTTATCAATAGACAGTATTAAACAAGTAAGGTTATGTTTTCAAGCTACTGACTTGTAAAATTTTAACAAGTCAGTATACTAACTTGTTAAAATTTAACAAGTTAGTACTGGAATAGTAATTTATAGTTTTTCGTGAATTGAATTTATTAAAGCAAAATACAATAAATACTATTATTCTTAAAATAATAATTAAGAAAATATATATTTTCTTAATTATTATATTAATAATGCACTGCAACGTTAAAACACAATTTATTCACTATTAATCTCTTTTATTTGTATTATATATATTAAATATACAGTTTGTACTTCCAGTAATGGAAACCATCTCTTCCTTACTTAATACTTTGGCTTTTTTTGGAGTATACCGCTCATTCTTTCTTTTGAGGAATGCAATTACTTTCTGAAACCTACAAATATTAATGAACACCACTTTTTTTAATATTTTAACATTGAATACCTGTGAACTGGAACATGTTCCTTCATATTTAAACAGCTTTTTAACATTGACCAGTTCGTCCATAGCGAATTAGGGCTAAATTTTTCAGCAAGGTGACTTACATATGCCAATATCACATCTTCTGTCACGCCAATCACGTCACTTTCTTTCTGCCATATTTTAAAGTCCGTATACTCCCGCTCATATCTCGTCGTTGACTTTACTGGCAGCAAACTTGAAACAACTCTTGCGGCTGCCTAAGTAATTGCTGCAGGCGCTTTCGGAGGCACGCTCATGTTAAACGAATTGCGAAATAATTTAATTTAATTTAATCAAATAAACAACATAAGTATCCACGGAAATGTTTCATAACTTACTACATATTTTTTTGTAATTCCAATTTGATTAAATTTACCAAATAATTGTATTTTAATTAATTACAAATGATTGACAAATAAAATATATAACAATATACGCAAGTTAACGGGTTTTACTGGCTCCAGAAGGTGACTGGCTCGTCTAGCGACTCGCCAGTCATATCCTTCTGTCCGCCAGTAAAAACCGTTTTAACAATGCTAATAATGTTAAATACTATTACACATTCACTACCATTTTCACTAATATCATTATGAAAGTGCATTACTTCAGGGTATGATTATTGCATTTGACAAAATTCCAAAAGAGCTTCGGATTTAGTGCAATACCGTTGTTCACTGAGTCAATATATTTACTATACAGGTAATTTAGCTACAAAGGTAATAAAAATTATAATTTAACACTAAATATAATTATTAATACAATGTACTACAAATGATTCACTAAATAACTTATTTTGTTCAGATGTATTTAATTGTTATTGGTTCATACTTTCTGGTCGTGGAGAAAATATAGACTATTACTCGGTTAGAATAAAAAATTGATACTCGTGGTTCTTCTTCCACTCGTATCAATTTTTCTTATCCTAACCTCGTTACAGAATATACTATTTGCCACATATGCGTTGCATTTTTAAGGGTTAATTGGAAGCTTTAAACGAGAGATTTCCACTCACAGATTAAGCATGAGTTAAAACTTCGACTTTAAAAAAGCCTTTAAATTTGGGTCGGTCGCTCCGCGAAGGGGAGCGAGCATACTAAATTTTCAGGCTTTTTTAAACTGGAAATTTTACCTCATGCGCCACGCGTATAAAACACTAAAATATTGTGAAGTTCGCAACATGCTATTGAACCGGTATTCTATAGACGTATATTTGGAATTTTACTTAAAACCAGTGTTTTGTACGCGTGGCTCATGAAGTAAAATTTCGAGTTTAGAAAATCCTGAAAATTTGGTTTGGTCGCTTTGCTTTGCTTCGCTTTGTTTCGCTTCGCTACGTGACCAAACCAATTTTTTAGGTTTTTCTAAACTTGAAATTTTACCTTATGCTTAATCTGGAAGTGGAAAACATTCTTCAAATTGAACTATTTAAAAAAAAACGAATATCAGAAAATTTGCAGCGTGAATATACTTAAAATTATACCTCTCTATACCGAGTTATATAAGTGTGTGATAACATAATAATTTCAGCAGCGTATATTCCACCGGGTTTAAATTCGTCAATTTACGACCAAATCTGCGTTATGTATCCTGTAATAAGGCGTTATGTATCCTGTAATAAGGGGCGGGGGTATTCTCATTGCTATAAAGCGGTGCTTTAAATCATCAATGATATTGAAGGATAATACTATTGAACATATATTCGTACTTTTAATAATAAATAACACTAACTACATGATAGGGGGTGTATATATATACCTCCTTCCTCACCGATAGCTATATATTCGGATCATTGTAGGACCGTTGATAAATTAGTTAATCAATATTCCACTTATCAATATTTGGTCTGTGGCGATTACAATCTTCCAGATATAAATTGGAATAATACTCATGCACTTGGTATAGTTAACACAGATTACAACAAATCTCAGCTAGTTATTGACACGTATAATTATCTGAATTTTGAACAAATTAATCATATCCCTAATAGCAGACATGTATTTCTGGATTTGTTTTTTTCAAACACATCAATATTTAAAATTAATCTTTCTGACAATTTATTATCTAATACAAGTCAACACCATTATGCTTATGATATTAACATATCTATGTGTGAAAGTAAACCTTTGCAATCGACGAAAAAATTGTATCTATATCATCTAGCTCGTTTTGAGGAATTAAATAGATTTTACAATGACAGTTTTTCTTCATCGAAATGGATATCTGCTGTTAATGAGAGCGATATAAATACATTAGTTGATATATTTTATAATATTCTCAACGAGGGTATAAATAATTTTATTCCATGTAAATATGTTAATAATAACACAAACTGTTATCCCAGATGGATGTCTGTTGAACTTAAACAACTTATAATAAAGAAAAAAAAAGCACATAACAAATATAGACAATCGGGTGGGTATGATGACTATTTATTGTTTAAGTCTTTACGATCCCAATGTAAAACATTATCTGAAACTTTATATCGAAATTTCTTAAGTGATGTTGATTCAAGAATAAATAGTAATCCTAATTATTTTTGGGAGTATGTAAAAAATTTGAAACACAACGAAACTATTCCAGATGCATTAGAATTCGAATCGAAAATTGGAATTAATGGTGATCAAATTGTTAATCTGTTTTCGGATTTTTTTGCCTCAGTTTACGCTACAGATAACGGTTTATCTTTTAATAATCTTTCAGATGAGCATAAAACTATTAATGATTCTAAACTATTTGTTTCAAAAGAGGACATTTTTAATGAAATCACTTCACTTAAACCTAATAAAAGTTCAGGTCCGGATGGAATTTCACCTTATGTCATCATAAATTGCGTGTACTCATTATGTAATCCAATTTTTGACTTATTTTCTATTTCTTTGTCGAGGGGTACTTTCCCTTCTGCGTGGAAATTAAGTTATATACATCCCATCTTTAAATCTGGTAGGTGCGAAAGCATTACAAATTATAGAGGAGTATGCTTACAATCATGCATACCTAAGTTATTAGATAAAATGGTTGCTAACCAGCTGTACTGGATGTGCAAAAATGTTTTATCTAGTAATCAACATGGATTTGTCCCAGGACGGTCAACACAGACTAATTTGTTATCCTTTGATCAACATCTGGTGAATGCTTTGGAGAAAAAAAGCCAAGTCGATTGCATTTATTTGGATTTTTCCAAAGCATTTGACAGAGTTAACCACAAGATTTTATTGGATAAATTAAACCTATACGGATTTAGTAATACGACTACTAACTGGATATCGGAGTTCCTGACAAATCGATTCCAAATGGTAAAAATTAACGACTATATCTGTGGCTGACCGCAAAAACCTCATAACTCGAATTTTTGTCGAAATTGAGTTGGTTGCATTTTCGGTATTGTGTTGGTCCCTAGTTTCATTTATAATACCTATTTCACATATTTGCTCGTTATTTGACGAGAAATCGCCAAGAGAAAAAAGCAACAAAGTGGGCATTTCCCGTAAAAACCACATAACTCAACCATTTCCCGTAAAAATCACTTAACAAAAAAAAAATGCAAATGCTTAGTTTTGAAAAAACAAACAAAGCAAACAAATAGCGTTAATCGACCTGGAGGATAGCTCAAACTGCCATTTCAATATTTTTAAGGTCATTTGGTTGTATTTTTCACGCCTTTTTCACGCCTACTTATGTAAGGTTAGCTTCATAGGTACAATTGATGCATACAAGGCGGAAACAATGCATCTGTTTAAAAGTAGTAATTAATAATGTGTTGATGATTAATTAAATTATTTAATTGGTTAATTTACTCACTGTAAAACAGTTTATTCTAGAAATATTAATAATTTATAATCATGACCGTAAGAATCACTTAAGTGCGTTTCTCGTAAAAACCACATAACTCATTTTTTCTTGGATCACGGGCCTTCCTGCAGACAAAATACCTTCAGCACATAATTTCTACGTTTATTGTCATCCACTGGACACGTATTGATCGCTCAATTGATGTTATTTAATCAATAAGCAAAAGTAGCTTTCAAAACTTTAAACTCAAATATCTCGAAATCAAGAAAATACGAGTTATGAGGTTTTTGCGGTCAGCCACAGATATATCGAAACCAATTCCTGTAACATCAGGGGTGCCGCAGGGCTCACACTGTGGGCCTTTGCTATTTATAATGTTTGTCAACGACATAGAAAATTTAATTTCTAACAGCAAGATCCTCATGTACGCTGATGATATTAAAATATTTCGTGTAGTGGAAACCTTAGACGAGTGCGTTGGCCTACAGCAAGATTTGGACAGAATCTACAACTGGTGTCAGAATAATAATCTATTTCTTAATGTGAGTAAATGCAACAAGATGTCTTTCACTCGGAAAAAATCAACTCTGTCTTACACATACGAAATCGACAACAATCCAATAGCTAGTCTATCCGAGGTGAAGGACTTAGGCGGAATTTTCGATCCAACGCTCTCATTTAACTCACATATTCTCAATATTTCTAACAAAGCACTAAAAATGTGGGGTTTTGTATTAAGAATAGGTAAAGATCTGGGTCCAACTGCTTTACAACGACTCTACTGTGCATTTGTTTGCTCTAATATGGAGTATGCATCTGTGGTTTGGTCTCCGTATTCGATAACTCACTCGAATAGACTGGAATTAATCCAAAATAAATTTCTTCGCTCAATAGAGTTTAAACTGGGTCGACAACATATACGTGGCTGTTATTCCGATATAATGAGCGAACTGAATATCAGAAGCTTAGCTGATCGTCGGGTTATTATGGATTTATGCACACTGCAGAAAATAATAAATTATAAAATAGACAGCCCGTATCTATTGGAACAGCTCAATTTCTACGTGCCAGCTCACTCAAGGACCCACAGGAATTCTCATATGTTTCGGTTGAAGACCTTCACCAGCAACTACTGCCATTTCAATCCAATAGCAAGAATGATGAGAACAGCAAATCAACTCTCGGAAAAACGCTGGTTCAATTTATTTAATTCAAGTTTATATCACTTTAAGTATACGTTAAGGAAACATTTGTAATCATTTTGTCTATTTCAATTCTATTTCAATTTTATTATATGTATGTGTCAACAAATACTGTTATAGAACATAATCTATTTGGTATAGTTTTTATTATATATGTATATATCATCGCTATATTATGTAATTATATTGTTTTTGTTAAAAAGGGAATTCCCGTCAATAAATAAATAAATAAATAAATTTTCAGTTTGTCTTCTGTGGTGATTTTAATCTGCCAAATGCTCCCTGGTGCTATGATAATGAAAATACCTTATTTGTGAATAATAATTGTATAAACGATCAAGTACAAAGCGAATCATTAGAATTTAACGACCTTAGACAAATTAATTCTATACCAAACAATTGTGGCGTCTTTTTAGATTTAATTTTTTATAACGTTGTTAATATTTCGGTTTCAGCTTCTGTAGATCCTCCATGTATCATATACTCTTTCTGTTGTCACCAATAATTGTATAAATAACCTTTGTTGTAATAATTTTATACCGGGTGTTGACTTGACGGGCGCGACATAGGAAATCTCATGTTAATTTTAAAGTATTCAAATATTGGCTTCCCTATTTAATTTAGAGAGAAAATGTATTTCACTTTTTTGTAGTGGGAAAAAATGTAAATTTATGAATGTTCACACTTAACACTTTACGTTTCTCTAAGTTAAAATAATTAAGAAAAAGTAATGAGATTTTATCAAAATAATGACATACCATGGAATCGATACAACAATTGCGGATATTCCCTGTTGTTTTTTTTAAGTTCAATTTAAAGCTTTAAACAAGTGTTTTCCACTCCCAGACTAAGCATGAAGTAAAATTTCGAGTTTAGAAAAGCCCCGTGAAAATTTGTCGAGGGTCGCGCAGCGACCCGAGACAAATTTTCTGGGCTTTTCTAAACTCGAAATTTTACTTCATGCGTCACGCGTTTAAAACACTATAATATTGTCAAATGTATGTATATTCGACTTTCACTTAAAATCTGTGTTTTATACGCGTGGCGCATGAAGTAAAATTTCGAGTTTAGAAAAGCCCAGAAAATTTGTCTCGGGTCGCTGCGCGACCCTCGACAAATTTTCACGGGGCTTTTCTAAACTCGAAATTTTACTTCATGCTTAGTCTAGGAGTGGAAAACACTTGTTTAAAGCTTAAAATTGAACTATTTTAAAAATCAACGAATGTCAGAAAATTTACAGCTAAAATAATTAAGAAGAAGTAATTTATGATTTTATAAAGATAATAACATACCATGGAATTGATACAACGATTGCGTATGTCAAAATAGCACAAGATAATGCTGTTACTTAATTAACGACAAAAAACATAACGCAAACATCGTGATAGCTGTGGTCGGCATAATACCACTTTATGAGGAGGATTAGTTTTTTGTATAGTGTAAATCATTTCGAAAACATTTACTTTAATCAAGTGACTGCGATATCTTTTGCCATTTTGACTTCTGCAATTGTTGTTTCAATTCAATGCCATGGCATGTCATTATTTTTATAAAATCACATTACTTCTTTTTAATTATTTTAACTTAGAGAAAGGTTAAGTGATAAACGTTAACGCGAATGAATCCAGAATTTTTCGTTCTACAAAAAAGTTAAATACATTTTGTTTCTGAAATAAATAGGGGAGCCAAAATTTGGACATTTTAAAATTTACATGGGATTTCCTACGTTGCGTCCGCCAAGTCAACACCCGGTATATGATTTTAAAGCTGCAAACTACTCTGATATAAATATGTTGTTATCTGGAAAGAGTATCTAATTTCAGTAAATGTTAATGATGATGTTGATGAATTCTATGTTTGTATGTATACTTTCCATAAATTCCTTCCCTCCTTTAAAATGTTTTTTATATGTGTCTATCGTTCGCCTTGTGGCGATTTCAATGTTTTTCTCAATATTTTATCATGTTTTTTAGATAAGTTAAATTATAATAACTGTGATGTGGTAATGGCTGGCGACTTTAATATCAGGTTTTCTGCCCAAGACCCTAGAGAAATGAAACTTGTTGACCTGCTTGCAGCATATGGATTATATAAAACCGTATATTTCAACGCACGTAAAAATAATTGCATCGACAACATATTCACTAACTGTCATGAATCTAAAATTAAAATTGAATGCTACAATACATGCCTATCCGATCACCAGGGCTTACTATTATCACTACGCACTAATACTCGTGAAAAGAAAGATATGGAGTTCTTTTGTAGACCTTTCTCTTTGGAAGGTAAGATTAATTATTATACTATTCTAGAAAATTCCGATTGGAGTTTTCTTGACAATCCAGCTATGCAAATAAATAAAAAGTGGGAAGACCTGCATACTACACTAACAAATGCATAAAACACGGCTTTTCCAATGAAAGTCTGCAAAAAAAAAGGCTAAGTCACACCGTATTGAGTGGTTTAACTCTGATGTTAGAAATATGAGTGAAACCTTGCACCTCGTTGAAGAATACCACACTAAATATCCTTCAATAAATTCTGAACAACTTCTTAAAGAATGTAGGTTTAAATATAAACATTGTATAATATCCTCCAAGCAGCAGGCTTATGACCAATTTATTAATAAATCAAAGAACAAATTGGGAGCTTTTAGGGATATTACAAATGATTTACGAAACAAGTCAAATAAAACCTCAACCTGTGATATATCCTGTGATTATTTTAATACATACTTTGCCAATGTTGCTAATGAACTTTTAAAGAATTTACCCGCTCACCAGTCAGTAAATACAAACAATTATTCTAAGTTTAAAGAAGAGGTATTTTTCTCATTTAAAGAAATCACACATAATAAAGTACGTGAGACTATAATCAAATTAAAATCTCGAAAAAGTTCTGATATATATGATATTACAGTAGATATTATAAAAGGGGTGAAGGACCTACTTATATCACCTCTAACTAAATTAATCAATGGCATCATCACATCAGGCATATTTCCTGACGCATTGAAATTTGCAAAGATCATACCTATCCAAAAAGCAGGGGATATTAATGACATACAAAATTATCGACCTATATCTTTGCTCCCTATTATCTCTAAGGTAGTAGAAATTATATTAAAGGAACAAATAGTTGAGTATCTGGAATTAAATCAAATATTAAATTCGCAACAATTTGGTTTTAGATCCCAACGATCAACGACAGACGCAATTCTATCTTTACTTAAAATAGTTTCAAATTGTTTCGAAAAGAAAAGGTTCTGTGTAGGCTCCTTTTTGGACATGAGTAAAGCATTTGATTGCATATCTCATGAAATGATATGTGACAAATTGAAACATTATGGATTCACTTTGAATAGTCTAAAACTCTTATCGTCCTACCTTTCAAATAGGTTTCAAGTGGTGAAGTATAACAACAACATATCAAGTACGCTACCCATACAGCATGGTGTTCCTCAAGGATCAGTATTGGGTCCAATTCTGTTTATAATTTATATTAACGATATGCCAAACTGTATCAATTCTGATGTAATATTATTTGCAGATGATACCACCATGGTCAATGTGGCTAATACAGTTGAGGATGTCATAGGTATTAGTAATGAAACCCTTAACGAAGTCGCCACGTGGTGCAATAAAAATAATTTAATTTTAAATGGAACTAAAACCTAGCAAATATTATTTACCTTAAATAAAACCGATATCACGCTTGAAAAATCTGTAAAATTTTTAGGCATCCACTTAGACCCCAAACTCAAGTAGGACATTCAGGGAGAAAGTTTAGCCAAGAAGTTGTCAAAAAATATTTTTTGCCTGCGCAGTGTATCATATTATACAAATTCAATACAAGCTTTAAGAACAGCGTATTTTGCGTTATGCGAATCGTACATTAGATATGGTCTCATTATATGGGGACACTCTGCATCAAGACACAGAATATTCTCCATACAACGCAGGGCCGTAAGACTAATTTCAGGAGCCAAATATACAGAAGATTGCAAACAATATTTTATTAAAGGCAAAATATTAACATTGCCCTGTTTATATATACTGGAATGTCTTATATATATTAAAAACAAATATAAACTTATATCCAGACCACAAACATCATGAGCATAACACCAGGAATAAAAATAAGTTATATCAGAACCAAATCCAACTACAAACTGTACATACTGGTACAAATTACTATAGCATCATATTTTATAACAAATTACCGCACCATATAGCATGCATGCCATTAAATAAATTTAAAGTAGTGATCAAAGAATATCTTCTGTCAAATGCATTTTACTCATGGAATGAATTTTTAAATTGCAATATTATTATTTAACCTGCTTTTTAACATGTTTGTGACGTACATTGATGTTTTATCTTTTTAACTAGTTTTTATCACTTTTAACTATTTATTTTAATTTATTTACAATTATATCTATTTACACTTAATATTAAGTAATCTTAGTCTGTTTGTGTGTGTTAACTTTTATTTATTAATTGATTTGCATATAAAACTATATTTAATAAATTTAATTTATTTATTTATTTTCAGGTATTATTATTATTTATTTTATTATATACGGATAATATTATTTTCTCCTTACCACGTCACAGTTAATCATTTAAACATACTTAATATTTATTTAAAATTTATATTTTAATTCTACTTATACAATCTTTACTTTACTTATTACATATGACTTGTGTAAACTCTTGTTGTTAAACTCTAATAAATATTATTATTAATATTATTATTAACTTTGTTCCAATTAGACATTTCAAATCATCGTCATACCCAAAGTGGCTCAATCAAACTTTTATACCTTTAATTATATTATAACAGAAAGCTCATAATAAATATAAATGTAGTGGTAAACATTCGGAGTGTGAACAATTTAAATCATACCGTTCTAAATGTAAAACTTCGCTGATCAATTGTACACGCAACTTGTAAATAATATAAAACTGATCATTTCCTACAACCCAAAATCATTCTGGAATTATGTAAATGAATCTAAAAAACAGAAGGATACCCCAAGTGTATGTATTTTAATCAGGGTTGTTATGTTTAAAATGCTGTGTTTTAAAACAGTGTTTTAAACATGTTTAAAAACAGCCGTCGTGTTTTAAACGGTTTTCTTTTAAAAAAGTTTTAGATCTTAAATTTGTTTAAAACATGTTTTAAACGTTAAATTTGTTTAAGCCGTTTTTTTATTATTTTAAATTTGCTAAATTATATTTTATTGAAGTAGTATAAAATATTTTATTACGTTTCCAATTTTAACTAAATTGTTGAAGATTTTTCAAATTACAATATTAATCATAACATTTTATTACAATAAAATAAATCTTAAATTTTTTTAAAACATGTTTTAAACGTTAAATTTGTTTAAAACGTTTTTTTATTATCTTAAATTTGCTAAATTGTATTTTATACTACTTAATTTAAATGTTTTGTTTACGTTTTAAATTTTAGCTAAATTGTTGAAGATTTTTCAAATTACATTATTAATCATAACATTTTTATTACAATAAAATAACTGTGTGTGCATAAATGTGATTTTTAAATACACGGAATTTTCTTTCAGGTATACTTATTCATACACTGTAAATTTTACGACGTTGGTTGTTTTTAAAAAGATTTCAATTTGAATCTTTAAACGAGGGTTTTCCACTCCCAGACTAAGCATGAAGTAAAATGTCGAGTTTAGAAAAGCCTGAAAATTTGGATTGGCCGCGTAGCTTTTCTAAACCCGAAATTTTACTTCATGCGCCATACGTATAAAACACCGAAATATCGTAAAGTTTAAAATATACGGCTTTAGCAATCTAATATGTAGATAGAAATAAAACATGAGTCAAATTCTGCGCTGAATAAATTGTTTAAAACAGTGATTATAGGCCCAATAACTCCAACATATATTAGGTTGCCTATAATCGTTGTATGTGTGTATTCTTTTAACTTCACTGTAAATCAGTGTTTTTAAGCGTGGCACATTAAGTAAAATTTCGAGTTTAGAAAAGACTAATTTGGATTGGCCGCTCCGCTTCGCTACGCTGCCAATCCAAATTTTTAGGCTTTTCTAAACTCGAAATTTTTCTTCATGCTTAGTCTGGGAGTGGAAAACACTCGTTAATAACCTTAAACTAACTGCTTTGAAACAACGAATTTCCGCAAATTTAAAAATCGCTGTAATTATCAGGCTATGTATACTCAAAAGAAAAAACGCCCTGTATATTCAGTTTTAAACGTGTTTTAAACATGTTTTAAAAACGTTTTAAACATGTTTCTAATTGTTAAAAACATTGTTTCAATGAAAAAATCACGTTTTGTAAAAAAAACTGTTTGTTTTAATTGAAATGAAAGAAACGTTTTTTAACAACCCTGATTTTAATGACAAAATTAGCAACTTGGGTAAAAGTGTAAACCAATTTGAGTTTTTTTTTTTTCAAGTGTATTATGTTACCGTGAAAGACCGAAATCTGCCCAATGTTGATATTCTTCGGTGATTGTTAGCATACACACAGTCGTTTGGTGTATGTTCGAAATATGTGATAAATATCATTTTATCTCACTTACACCGGTGCATGTCGTTCGACATTTAGCATGTGCTGATGGTAAACGTTGAATAAAAATACTTTTAATGCGTTAAGATAAAAATAAAAATGTGTAAGTATATCAAAATTATTTTTAAAGCATATTGTGGTACAAAATAGTACAAAACTCAAGTAATAAAATGTAAAAAAAACTATTAAACTTCAGAAAAATCAAGAACAAACTTACACATACAAAGAGTGAGTTTAAAATTATACAATATCACTAAAATTTTTAATGCGATGTTCTCTTTGTCTGATTCATGTACTCCAGGCCACGACAGAATACCATATCTATTTGTAAAAAGTTGTATTTACTCATTGTGTACACCTTATTCATTCTTCGCTAAAAACCTTGGCTTTCCCTGCCATCCATAAAAGTGGCGACAGAGAGAATATTGCAAACTATAGAGGGGTTTCGATCCAGTCTGTAATGCCAAAACTGTTGGATAAAATTATTGCTGATCAAATGATTTTTTCTTGTACGAATGTGATGTGGAACGAGCAACACGATTTTTGCTCTAGGAGATCTACGGTATCTAACTTGCTAGTTAGTATACCATACGTACAATATTTAATTCTTTAAAAATAATTGTCAGGTTGATGCTGTGTACACCAACTTCTCTATAGCGTTTGACCGTATTTCTCATACTATCTTAATAAATACATTGGAACGTATGGGCTTTGGATCAGTGATAACTAAATGGATTTATATCTTTCTAGATGGTAGGATGCAATTTGTAAAATTAATAACTTTACCTCCAAAGCTAGTCACGTGACTTCATGGGTTCCTCAAGGTTCTCACTATGGCCCAATACTGTTCCTGTTATTTATTAACGATATAAATAAATACAGAAAAAATGGCAATGACTTTTTATTTGCAGATTATTTGAAGAGTTTTCGAGAAATAAAAAATAACTCGGATACCACAGTCTTACAAGATAACGTAATAGTATATTTCATTAGGAGTCCAGAATAAGAGATTCTTCCGTGCGCGCGTGACATTTTCATGCGTAGCCGAACACGATAAGTCATGCAAGCACGGAAAAATTGATTTCTGGACGTGTAATGAACGCTATTTTTTATTATACTTATCTGAAAACATTATACTTATCTAAAAACTTAAATTATATTTTTATTTTCAAACTAGTAATTTTTATAGTAGTGAAAAAATACAACTAATTCGAAAGAAAATGAAATTGAATACCAGTTTTTCGAAATTTGATCGCGTTAACACTTTTTTTAAAGCCAAATATCTTCACCATAAGGAGTACGATTGTGCGGATTTGACTTTTTCAGAAAAACAAAATAGAAGTTATACATCGTCACTCATAATGTTTGTGTTTTTCGTAGTTCCCATTCCGCCTGTGTATATCTGGATTTTATAAGCAGTCATTCTACGCTTACTTGTGCCGCTTGGGTTAATATATCATGCGAAATATCATCTACAAAATCAATGTCTTCTAAGTATGCTTATGTTTCAACCAAACTTACCTATTTCACTGACGGAAAATAAAACTTCAGTGACAAGTACATTATTGCTATGGAAACATTTCAGAGCGCACGGAAAGGTTTTTAGGTAAATATAATAAAAATAACATTTTTCTACTCCTATTTGTGAAATACAATTTTACACATCGATAAAAATGTGTGAAATTTGATTTTTCATACCGATGCGTGAAGTACAATGCAATTCTTATGGGATTTATTTCATGCACCGCTGCCATAAGAGCCAATACACTTTTCAGCATTGGTGAACAATTTTTAGGTGGCGGTGATTTTTTAAATGACACATGTCATTTAGTTAAGTTTGTGCTGTTTTGTGTGTTGGTGAACATTGGTGAACGTTAAAATGCAGACATCACTATCTCCAGAGAGGCCTAATACCCCACCAAGGATTATTGCGGCAGCAAACGCTGCTAGTTCGTCGCTGTTGCCGAAAAAATCTCTTGATATTTATGAAAATATTTATAAAAAATTCATGGAATGGCGCACTGCACATGAAATTAATTCATTTTCGGAAAACGTAATTTTAACATATCTCGCAGAACTGGCGACATAATTCCAGCCCTCAACACTTTGGAGTCACTATTCAATGTTGAAGAGTACAATAAATGTCAACCATAACATAAACATTGGTAATTTTACTAAAGTAATATAATTTTTAAAGAGAAAAAGTGAGGGATATACTCCAAAGAAATCTCGAGTTTTGGATAAAGAACATATCCTTAAATTTATAAATGAAGCACCCGATAATATATATTTATTAAATAAGGTAAGTGGAATGCAGCATAGTTTTCAAAATTCTTATTTATTTTCTTACTATAGGTCGTTTTAATTTTTGGACTTGCTGGTGCCCTGAGATAAGACGAATTATATAAATTGAATGTAGAGGATATTCAAGATTTTGGATCATCTCTTCTCATAGTTGTACCAGACACTAAAACTAAAATTTCAAGAAAATTTGCTGTAACACTACATTTAGAATACTACAGAAAATACTCAGCTCTACGCCCTAAAAATTACGCTGAAAAGAAATTTTTCATTAATTATCAAAAAGGAAAATGTACCTGTCAAGTTATCGGCATTAATAAAATTGGAAAGGTACCCGCAGATGTTGCAAAATTTTTAAAATTGCCAAATCCTGAGCAATATACCGGCCATTGCTTTAGGCGTTCTTCTGCAACTCTGTTAGTTGAAGCTGGTGCCGATCTGTTAACTTTAAAAAAGCACGGAGGCTGGAAAAGTTCTGCTGTTGCAAAAAGTTATGTTGAAAATTCGATAACAAAGAAGCAAGATGTTTCAAACAAAATTTTGAATATTAGCAATAATAATAACAATAGCACATCCAACGAAAGTTCTGGTGTAATGTACCTAACCAACTGCACTGTAACAATTAATAATAATTATTATAAAGATAAATAAATACTTTACGTTAATACTTTGTTTGTATTTTGGAATTCATTAAATCGTGTAGTCGTAGAAACAGTATAGTGTGTAACACGTGCGTGAAGACTTTTTTACACTCGCGTGATTGCTTCACTCGCTTCGCTCGTTTCGCAATCTTCACGCTTGTGTAAAAAAGTCTACTTCACGCACTAGATACACAATATAGTATTATGAATGGTGTAGCGATAATGATTTGTTTTTTATTTATTAACGATATAAATAAATACATAAAAAATTGCAACTAAGTTTTATTCGCAGATGATTTAAAGATTTTTCGAGAAATAAAAAATAACTTGGATATCATAGTCTTACAAGATGGCGAAAATATGACGTTTTTTATTAACGATATAAATAAATACAGAAAAACTGCATCTACCTTTTGTTCGCAGATGATTTAAAGATTTTTCGAGAAATAAAAAATAACTTAAATATCGCAGTCTTACAAGATGACGTGAATAGCATTTATGAACGGTGTGGTGATAATGATTTGTTTCTGAATCATTACGTTTTTCTAAGGACTTGTCTGTGAATACTTGAAAATTACATTTTATTACGTAAGTAATATGGTTCTTGTATTTGGTCCCCGTATTATCATGTTAAATTTAATCAAATTGAACGAGTCCAAAACAAGTTTCATCTGTCAATATTATTAAAAAAAAATGGAATTAGAAGGGCTGACTATAGTCGTAGTTACATGTTCTGTTCGCTACAATTGATCTCGTTGCGTGAGAGGCGTATACATGTCGATCTGTGTGTACTGTACAAAATAATGTCGAAATGTCGAAAAATGTACAGCGTGGATATGTATACTTAAAATAATAACTCTTTATACCGAGTTATACAGCCTGTACATAAATGGTTGTCGTTATGTAACCATGTAAAATATTTTTATGCCGCTCTAGTAAAATGGGTTGAATTGTTATCTAGGCAACTTAATTTACACACTATGAATTTAGCAATTAAAGTTATATTCATGCTACTGCAAATATTATTTGCTTCAAATGCAATGGATGGTTTATTGACCAAAATATAAGACAAAAGCTCGAATTCAAACCTCACATCTAGTGTTTATTGAATAAATTTCAGACAAATAAAACAATCAAAATAATAATAAACATAATTATAAGTACTGAAAATGTTCACCATTCGCCTGTAAACACATTTGAACCCGTCTTCTTTTATTGTCAAAGATATTGATCAGCATTTCAGGTGTTATCGTTTGACATGCAGTTATAATCGCTGCCCTCAATTCTTCCAACGTATGTAGTCGTTGTCGAAAAACTCTGTCTTTCAGGTATCCAAAAATAGAATAGTCCAGCGGACTTAGATCTGGAGAACGTGTAGGCCATAATCCTGGACTAATTAGTCTATCACCAAAAAATTCTCTAAGATAGTCCAATGTTGTTCTAGCTGTATGAGCTGTCGCACTATCTTGTTGAAAATATCCGTTCTGTAATTCTTCATCGTCCAACTGGTTTATAAAAGGATTGATAAGTTGTTGCCGATATCTCTTACCATTTATTGTGCCATCAAAGAATACCGGCCCAAATATTCTACGGCGAGACACTGCTAGCCAAATTCCAACCTTCCGAGGATGTAACGGTGTTTCAATAAAAAGGTGAGGGTTTTCCGAGTGCCAGAACCTATAGTTTTGAGAATTAACATATCCCGAGAGATGAAACCAAGCCTCATCACTGAAAAACGTTAAATCCAGTGTTCGATCTTCATTTAAATTTTCTAAAAACCATCGACAATAATTCATTCGGCGTTCCGGATCAACTGGTAATAATTGATGAACCACAGACAGTTTATAGGGATATAAGTTCAACCTCTTCCTCACAATCTTATGGCACGTGCTCGAAGGAATTGCAGTTTGCAAAGCCAATTTGCGAATAGATTTCTGCGGGCTTACAGCGAGTCGTTGTCTAACATCTTCGACAACCTCTTGTGACACAGAGGGCCTGCCTGACGATTTACCTCTCTGCACACTACCAGTTTGCCTGAAACGATTCACTATTCATAGAATATGTTTTGATAACACCGAATATTCAAATTGGTGATCCGGAAACTTCTGCTAAAATTCTCGAACACACTCTGGTATTGAATAGATCCATGCCCCATTTTCTAATCGCCCATTCCGAAAGTACGACTCGATTATGAAAGCATTATTCTCATCAGAATACATTTCGATAACTTGCTTTATTTTTGTTTGTTTGACAGACGACAGTAACAGTTTAGTTCAGGTGCACAATTTTAAAAAGGCGGCAAAAGTGAATTGAAGGATTACATAATTCCAACCATTGATGTACACGCTGTATAAGTGTGTAATAACATAATAATTTTAGCAGCGTATATTCTACCGGGCTTAAATTTGTTAATTTACAAGGAATATAAGTAAGCTTATTAACAAAATCTGCATTCTGTATCCTAATTTTCAGTTTGTCTTCTGTGGTGATTTTATTCTGCCAAATGCTTCTTGGAGCTTTGATAATGAGAATATGTTATCTGTGAATAATAATTGTATGAACTCTCAAATACTAAGCGAATCATTGAAATTCAAGGACCTTAGACATATTAATTTTATATCAAACAATTGTGGCGTCTTTTGAGATTATTTTTTTTAGGGTTGACTATAGTCCTAGTTACATGTTGTGTTGGCTACAATTGATCTCATTGCGTAAGAGGCGTATACATGTCGATTTAGGTGTACTGTACAAAACAATACACGGTTTGATATGTTGTAGCGAGTTATTGGGTATGTTAAAGTTTAATATTCCGTCTGAAACAGGACATATCAAAATATTTCACGAGGATTTTTATCGTAAAAACTATACCAGGTACTACTCCATTAACTAAATGTTAGAAACGCATTTGGTTTATTTTGCCCCTCGTTTTATATTGTTTGATGATTTGAATAAATTTAAGTTTCATTTAAAATTAATAGATTTGCCGTCTCTTATTACCAATTTTTTATAAGCTTATCTTCAAAATTTATATTTGTTAATTAGTATATATTAATGTATACTTGTAGAATTAATTACTTTATTTTTATGTTATTTACTATACTTTTTTACTATGATTATTGTAAAAAAGGCCTTTCTGTAAATAATAATATATTACGTCACGAGGGTGGTATGCCGCATAACAGAGCTGGGCAGGATTCGAATCATTCAGGATTCGATTCCTGGATTCGAATCCTTTAAGAGGATTCAAAAGAGGTGTTCGAATACTTTAGTGAAAACGGATTCGTGATCCGGATTCATTACATTTTTTTAAAAGGATTCGTATTCGAATCCAGACGTAGATGATTTGAATCCTTATAAAAGGATTCAAATCCTCATACACGGATTCAAATCCTCCCAAATAATTCGAATCATCGCTATTAAGGCTGGGATTCGAATTCGATTAATTCAAATAGTTAAATATTCTAATATGAATATTTAAATCACTAAATTATTCATATTTGAATATAAATATTTACATTTTCAATAATTAAAATATTTGTAAATGCATATTTGGTTATTTAATCATATAAAATTTCCAACCTTAATAGTATATTTTTAACTTCACTTTAAATCAGTGTTTTATACGCGTGGCGCATGAAGTAAAATTTCGAGTTTAGAAAAGCCCCGTGAAAATTTGTCTCGGGTCGCTGCGCGACCCTCGACAAATTTTCTACGCGGGGCTTTTCTAAACTCGAAATTTTACTTCATGCTTAGTGTGGGAGTGGACAACACTCGTTCTTAGGAGTTTCAAATTGAGTGATCACTCTAGATTACTAAGTTTATTACCATTTTACAAAGGCTACAGCTCGAAGGACCAATTATGGTCTTCGGAGACCGAAGGACTACAGGGAATCGACGATTTTTACAAGAAAACAACGAATATCTGAAGGTTTACAGCATGGATAGGTAAGAAAACATCCAATTTTGAAAAAATTAACTTCGATATTTTTTCAAAATTGGAAAATTGGTTGGTTTTCAGTGCATTTTTAACTTCACTTTAAATCAGTGTTTTATACGCGTGGCGCATAAAGTAAAATTTCGAGTTTAGAAAAGCCCCGCGAAAATTTTCGCTGCGCGACCCTCGACAAATTTTCTACGCGGGGTTTTTCTAAACTCGAAATTTTACTTCATGCTTAGTCTGGGAGTGGACAACACTCGTTTAAACTTTAAATTTAACTGTTTTATAAAATCTACGTATATAATATAATAAATAATTCATTGAAATCATAGAAAAAGATGCAAAATTTTACCTAAAAAGAACTTTTAGAGTTAACTTTATAATTTGCTTGGCTCTTAATGGGTGAATATTCTATTCCTAAGAAAAACCGTATTTATTTAATATTAAAGTAGCATTTAATATAATAACAAACTGTGAATAAATCGACAATAATCTAGGAATATCAAAAATCTCGACATGTAGAAAATCTTGACGGTCCACTCCCAGACTAAGCATGAAGTAAAATTTCGAGTTTAGAAAAGCCCCGCGTAGAAAATTTGTCGAGGGTCGCGCATCGACCCGAGACAAATTTTTACGGGGCTTTTCTAAACTCGAAATGTTACTTCATGCGCCACGCGTATATAACACTGACTTAAAGTGAAGTTAAAAACGCACTGAAAACCAACCCGACTTCGATATTTTTTTCAAAATTGGATATTTTTTTTCCTATCTTTGCTGTTAACCTTCAGATATTCATTGTTTTCTTATAAAAAAAACTACAATTATATTATTACGCCACGCGTATAAAACACTGATTTAAAGTGAATTTAAGAACGCACTGAAAACCAACCCAATTTCTATATTTTTTTAAAATTGGATGTTTTCTTTCCTATCCATGCTATAAACCTTCAGATATTGTTCATTTCTGTGTCCTCGGGGGTACCTCAAGGATCACATCTTGGTCCACTTCTATTTAATATTTTTATTAACGATGTCATTTCATGCATTCATCATTCGCAGTGTCTTCTTTTTGCTGATGACATAAAAATATTTTGTAGCGTTGATAACAGTCACTCATCTCAACTTTTACAGCAAGATCTGCATAGATTTAATCATTGGTGTACCCTCAATAAAATGCAGTTGAATATTGAGAAATGCCATGCTATCAGTTTCTTTAAAATTAGATCTCCGGTATCCAATGGTTATTTTCTTAATGACGCAAATTAATTCAATTAAGGACCTTGGTGTGATTCTCACTAGCAATTGGAAATTCTCAGTGCATATTAATGTAATTACGTCAAAAGCGTTTCAAATGCTAGGTTTTTTAAAAAGAAACTGCATAGAGTTTGAAAACCCCTTTACAGTGATCAAACTTTATGTAGCATTAGTACGACCCCATCTAGAATATTGTTCTTTGTTTTGGAGTCCTTATACCGCTATCGATGTTAATAAAATCGAAAGAGTTCAGCGTAAATTCTTAAGCTATTTACGTTTCAAATTTGGATTCGAAGATAGCTACAGCAACATATTAGTAGCACTCAATTTGCACACTTTAGAGCACAGACGATATAGTTCTGATGTTACTTTTGTATACAAACTTATAAATGGACACATTAATTCACCCGTGCTACTTAATAGTATTAGTTTACACGTACCTTCTAGGACTTTAAGAAACTGTTATATGTTCTCTGTGCCCACAAAAAGAACTGAGTACGCCAAACAGTTCGGAACAGCGCATTTGCTTTATAATTGTAACGCTGTCTCTGTCGATTTTTTTAATATCACTCTTAAGAAATTAAGGAACTAAATTTTGAATTTAAATAACTTTGTAGTGTGTAAAAGAAATATTGATGTATCTTTTCTGTAACATTTTAATATGTTTTGTGCGTTATTTTGTGTATATTTATTGTAATCTTACTTGTTTTAGGATATATTACCAGTTTGTTTCATATTTTGTATTATAAAATGGTTATCCGTAAATAAACTATATATATATATAAACTATATATATATATATATATATATATATATATATATGTATGTATATATATATATATATATGTATGTATATATATATATATATATATATATATATATATTCGTTGTTTTCTTGTAAAGAAACTTCGATTCCCTGTAGTCCTTCGGTCTCCGAAGACCGTGATTGGTCCTTCGAGCTGTATCCTTTGTAAAATGGTAATAAACTTAGTAATCTAGAGTCATCACTCAATTTAAAACTTCTAAGAACGAGTGTTGTCCACTCCCAGACTAAGCATGAAGTAAAATTTCGAGTTTAGAAAAGCCACGCGTAGAAAATTTGTCGAGGGTCGCGCATTTGTCGATTTGTCGAGGGTCGCGCAGCGACCCGAGACAAATTTTCGCGGGGCTTTTCTAAACTCGAAATTTTACTTCATGCGCCACGCGTATAAAACACTGATTTAAAGTGAAGTTAAAAATGCACTGAAAACCAACCTAACTTCGATATTTTTTCAAAATTGGATGATTTCTTTCCTATCCATGCTATAAACCTTCAGATATTCGTTGTTTTCTTGTAAAGAAACTTCGATTCCCTGTAGTCCTTCGGTCCCCGAAGACCATGATTGGTCCTTCGAGCTGCATCCTTTGTAAAATGGTAATTAACTTAGTAATCTAGAGTGATCACTCAATTTGAAACTTCTAAGAACGAGTGTTGTCCACTCCCAGACTAAGAATGAAGTAAAATTTCGAGTTTAGAAAAGCCCCGCGTAGAAAACTTGTCTCGGGTCGCGCAGCGACCCGTGACAAATTTTCACGGGGCTTTTCTAAACTCGAAATTTTACTTCATGCGCCACGCGTATAAAACACTGATTCAGAATGAAGTTCAATAATACATATATCATAATTAATTAAAATCATTATAAATAATAAATACAGATATTTAGTCGGTAAATGAACATTTTTCTTAATAGAAACTGATGGAATAAAATGTTACTGGTTGCAAATGATAGATTCAAATTTGTTTTTAAAGGATTTGTATCCGTGATTTAAAAATGAGGATTCGAATCTTTGATTCGAATCATATTTTTCACTTACGAATCCTTTATTCGAGTATTCGTGGTTCGAATCATATTAGGTGATTCGGATTCGTGATTCGAATCCTGTTTTTGAGGATTCATCCCAGCTCTGCCGCATAATACATATGAGCGGATATGGTATGCACTTGCCGCACTGCGGCGAGTGCAGTATTCCGCTAGTATGTAATTGCCATACCACTCGAAAAACGTACGAGAATTTACCTACGCCCTAACAAAATAAACAATGAGCATGAAAAAAAAACTTATTTATTTAATAATTTTTGATAGTAACATGACATTGATGAAAACTAAACTACTACTTGATTAATATACATCAAAGAAATGTCATTTGGTTGTGCGGTAATCAATCAGCTGTTTAGCTGTCAGCATGTAATATACTCGTCAAAGATATTACGTGCAAGTGTAGGTAATGTCAATCATAATAGGAAAAATACAAGGAACAACTGACAGCAACAACCTAATTCTAATTATTTCTAACAAAATAAATACATTTCTATATACGCGTCAAGATGACAGTGTGATGCGGTTAGTAGATAAGGGGTAGGTAAATATTATTATTATTATTATTATACCGTTCGTTTGTTTTATCGTGCTCGCCATTGGGATTTCGTTAACTATTAGTGATACAAAAACTGTTGAATTAGGCAATAGTTTTTATTTTTAATATAAAATAAAATTACGTTCAAATTTTAACTATTCTCATTTATTTTTAGAATAAAGCAAAGAATGTCAAAAGAATGCGATAACTTTATTAATTAGAAAAGATAACAAACTAAAATTTGTCATATACCTAAAACAGCAAATGATAAACACAACAAAAATATCAGCGTTTATACAGGGCGTCTTATTTTCAAAGTTTCATTTTTCTTATCACGTCATATTTAATTTTTAAATTGTGTAATAGTGAAAGCAGGATATTTGAGCTCAAATTGTCAAATGCTATTTATGAGATATGACAAAATCTCATAAATCGGAACACGTCGTACAAGATTTAACAATGTCTTACTACTTATTTAAGTTATGTAAACTTTGTTGATGTGTGCGTGTATGATTTTAAACTTGAGAATAAATCAGCGATATGCTACTAAAACAGTATTCTACAGACGTATATTTTGAACTTCACTCAAGACCAGTAATTTATACACGTGACGCATGAAGTAACATTCCGAGTTTAGAAAAGCCTCAATATTTTGTTTGGTCGTTCCGCACGCTACGCGACTAAGCCAAATTGTTAGACTTTTCTAAACTCGCAATTTTATTCATGCCTAATCTGGGAGTGGAACTCGTTATATGTTTCAAATTTAACTTAAAAAAAACAACGAGTGTCGAATAATTTATAGTATACTGAAAATAAAAACTCACTGTATATTTAATAAAGTTAAGTTATTTACTTTATTGAATACATTTATATCTTATGAAATTTTTCTCAAGCGACCAAACCAAATTTTAAGGCTTTGTTAAACTTGAAATTTTACTTTATGCCTAATCTGGGAGTGAAAACACTCGTTTAAAGCTTCAAATTAAAGTCTTTAAAAAATAACAACGAATATGTGAAGATTTACAAAATAATTGGAATATGTATACTTAAAAATATCACCAAATTTTATAAAAAATTTATAATTTATTAGAAATACAAATATTTTTAATGAATGCACGTTAAAAATATACGATACATAATTATGAAAATAAATAAATATAATAATAATAAAATTGTTTCTATTTTCATACTTTGTATGTAAACATAATTCTCGATTACAAATTACTTTTTGAAATAACATCTTTCTCTAAAATTATATTTAGAGGTACTTTTACGGCAATCTTTAGGTATTCCTTTTTTTAAGAGCCCTCTATAGTAAATTTAAAGTTTTACAATGTAAATAGTGATTCAAAGTCATCTTAAACTTTTTGTTGAGAATGACTTTTAGTGGAAAAATGGATAATACTCCGAGGATACACGGCATCTATCCATACAAAAATTCCCTGTATGATTTGTGATATTGATTGGGCCTTTACTAAGACGCAATCCTGGCTGCGCCAGTGTTTTTAAATGTTGTTGTTATTTGGCAATACTTTTGATTGTTTTCATTTTAAACTCATTTTCTTGAGATATTACAGTTATAAAACGAGCATTTCTGTTTTTTCACTTGTTTTGTTTATATTGATATGCAAGTTAAAGCATTTAGATAAAAATAATGCAATTAAGGAGAATTGATAAATGATGGTGATCAAGTTAATGAATCATTTCTAAACTGTAACATGTACCATGTAAGATTAAGGACTAGTTACCCTTAAGCATAACGAATATGATGAAATTATTTAAATTACCGATAACGGAACGAGCAGTGCAATTTACATCTTAAGCTCGATAACCAGGAAACGCTCAAACGTTTGAATATTCATGAAATCCCCTTCTGTCGGCAAACATCTAATTGGTATTAATGAAAAAAAGAATTGTTGGGAGATAATGGAAAATGGAAGCGTGTGCAAGTTGTTTAGCGGTTACGGGTGAGAGCTTAGTGCATAGTGCACACTTCCTGTCTTCGGACATCCGGTCGTCGCGTGCCATCATTCATGGTCGCTGCACACCATAACCATAACCCATTTATAATACCATCAACCATCAACAATCGCCAAGAAAATATCGTCGTATCAGGTTCACGATTCACTCGCAGCGCGTGTCCTTAATACACACATCCTTCGGCAGCGACGCAGTATTTTGCGCCTTCCAACAATGGATCACCTTATTTTAGATAAATGCTACTATTCTTTACAGCTTCCTTTGCGCATTCACATTCCTTACATACCGTTATATTGATTAATATAATAATCTATTTACTATATAATTTTAGAAAATACTGCTTGACTGTCAATTCAAGCCTAGTTTTATTTTTCCGTTATATATGTTATCAGTAGAGTTCGGGTTTCTAAGCAAATAGCTTATGCTAAAAATTAAAAGCATCAACATAAATTAAAATAAAATGCGTGCGAATTAAGGAAAGTTGAATCATTTGACACCATTTTTTTTACTTATTTGCTTTTTTTTTGGTTTTGAGCTTATTTTATATGTATATGCTTATTTGTTGCCAATCTTGTTGAATTTTAGTTTCTGGACAATTATTATCTATACGATCAAAACACAAACTATTAATTCATTTATGTAGTTTAGTGAATTAAATCAAGTTATTGTCTCATTTAGCCAATTTAATACGATATTTATTTTGTAAAGAACCATTTAAAAACATTATTATTTTTTAACTAACTTAATCAAATAAATATTTATTACTAACACTAAAAATATTAATAATAAAATAACATGGAATCACGGGATAAAATTTCAAGTTTAGAAAAGCCTGAAAATTGGGTTTGGTCGCTCCGCTTCACCACGCGACCTTTTCTAAACTCGAAATTTTACTTCATGCTTAACCTGGTAGTGGAAACCTTCTTTAAAGATAAGTCGTTGAATTCTATTAAAAGTAAGATATTGTGATTCACACAGAAATTGAATACCGGTAATGGAAACAGTCCGTAAAATTACAATCATAAATGAACATCTAAAAGATTTTACTAATCAAATTAAAACGTATTCAATCAATAATAAATTAATTGATTAACGATTAAACTGGAATGTGTGCTATACTGCACCCCAACTAGAAATTCTACATTGTTACAAGATTTAATTACGTTTGAAAATCAAGATTGAAACATTACACTGATAAATAGATTGTAAAACACCCCTTGGTTAAGTGGGTTTTCATTGTGGTTCTTTACTAATTTGGGTACGCTGAATTCAAATCCGATGCTCATGTGGGCCAAAAGTCGCCAGATTTTGAGATATCTTATCTCAAAGTTGACAAAATGGGCCATTTGTGGCATATTCGGGCCCCCAGTAACTAAACTCCCCGTGACTTCTGGTCGACGAGTAATGGCGCGTTTTAAAGGCACAGATCTATAATTTTAGAATCAAAAAAGAGAATACTATTAACTCGCTTAGCTTTTGAACAATCTCAAAAACCCTGAGCATGTTATTGTTTATTTAGCCTTTAAAATTAAAAACCAAACGGTCCTTCTAAAGTCAAAATAAACGCCTTCAGATAGCCAGCGGGCCGTCGGCGATGGCTGTTAATTGTTTAGCGGGGAAATTTGAAATTGTCAATTGTCTATTTACGATTGAATTTTGATTGCGAATTGAAATTTGCGATAATACAAGCAAATTTATCATTATTTCAGGGATCATTATTCTTGATCATCATACAAACAAATTACAAATACAAAATGCAGCAATAATACCTTTATTTATAAATACAGTAGAACCTCGCTATACCGGGCCTCGAGATACCGTGATTCGGATATATCGGGGTCATTTTTTAGGTTTCTTTTTTTTAAAAGATGTTAATTTTAACAATTGACTGCGTACCGCCCTGATTAGGTAAAACGTTCTGGCGTCATTATTGTATTATATAGTATGTCTTGTTATGTAGGTGGCTACACACACGCGCATATATATATGTATATATATATATATATATATATATATATATATATATATATATATATGCGCGTGTGTGTATGTGACTATTATACAAATTAAATATATTCGGATATACCGTGTTTTCCTTATATCGTGCTAGGTATAGCCAAAAGCCATCCCGGTATAACGAGGTTCTACTGTAATATAAATAAGGTGGGAACGAGTAAAACGTCCTTCTCTTTGAAACTCTGCCCTTCCAAACAAAAATAAACCCAAACCAAACAAAAACAAAAACAGGGTTCACAGTTTTTGAGATTTCTCAAAAACTAATCAGGTTAATTGTATTCTCTTTTTTTATTGTAAAAGTAAGATCTGTGTCTTTAAAATGCGCCATTACTCGTCGACCAGACGTCACGGGAATTTTAATTACTGGGGGCCCAAAAATGGCCCATTTTAACTACTTTGAGATAAGATATCTCAAAATCTAGCGACTGTGGGCCTAAACGAGCCTCGGATTCGGATTCAGCGTACCCAAGAACAACAATAAAAACCCACTTATCCATATTGTTGTAAATCAGTGTATTCAAAAGTGAATTTCAATCAACATTTACAAAATAATCAAATATAATATAAATTAAAGCGTTAAACGAGTGTTTTTCACTTCCAGATTAAGCATGAAGTAAAATTCCAAGTTTAGAAAAGGTTAAAAATTTGGTTTGGTCTCTACGCGAATTTTCAGGCTTTTATAAACTCGAAATTTTACTTTATGCGCCACGCGTATTGAACACTGATTTGATGTAAAGTTTAGAATATACGTCTTTAGCATACTGCTTTAGTAGTATCATTTGAAGCTAGGCTTCATGTTGAATCTGGGAGTGGAAAACTCTCGTTTTATGCTTCAAATTGAACTCTAAAAAACGAATATCTAAGATTTACAACATAAACTCTGTAATTGAAATATGTATACTTAAAAGAAAAACTCCCTGTATTAGTAATTGAAACCCTGCTAAAGTTTAATGTTTGATCTTTCAATGTTTATAATAGTAATAGAAATAATATATAAAATTAAACCATTCGTGAAAATTCAAACAATGTCTTAATTAATAAGACAACTCAAGACGATCTGTCTTATTAATTAAGACATTGTTTGCATTTTCACGAATAGTTTTTTCGTAATATTATATATTATGTTTAAAGTGTGCAAACTATAAGAAGCGTAAGCTTATTTTCTTGAATTCAAATAGTTTTGAATTTGAATTTATCTTGTAGTAATAGAAATTATGGTGGTTTTTAAAAAATCCAATTCTATACAATCCAGTTTATTTATTTCCAAATAGATGTAATCACTTTCATGAGTAAGTCAAGTTTAGTCAACATAATTATACAAAAGTATAGCAAAAAATAGTAAATAGACAAACTGACAAAAATACAAAAGAGACGAATAATTTATATTTTAAAAATATTCGTGTTTATGTCTATTTTGTTGATTTCTTCAATTTTCAATAATTTTCCAATGATTAACTGATTTGTTAATGTAACTTGAAACTCCAAGTTTTTCATCACATTTTAATGTTATTAATTACAAAATTCATAGAGCAATTCCATTGGTTGCTTATTTTTAAAAGAACTTTTCAGAAGAAGACGCCATAAAATATGACTATATTTCGTAAAATATTTAAAAAAATAGTAGTTCCGAAATATAAATTCCGATTATTCTGATAATAATTTTGTTTTGGAGAGATTATCTCTTTGACGATTTATTTTTGCACTGGTTCAGAAATCGCCAATAGTTTTCTGATGCAGGTGAATAAATATGAAATAAAATACTTCTTTGCACTTATAATTCTATTCACCATAAACGTACAAATATATACACTTTTATATACAAATATCTTTACAATACCGTTGTAGTAGTAACAATTTTGATGAATTTAGAGATTTAAATTTTTGATATTAACAGTTTGAAGTTTTTGGCAAGAGTGATTTTCATATTTCGAAATAGAAGAAAATTAAAATAAGTATTAATTTTCTTCTATTTTGAAATATGAAAATCACTCTTGCCAAAAACTTCAAACTGTTAATATCAAAAATTTAAATCTGTAAATTCATCAAAATTGTTACTACTACAACGGTATTGTAAAGATATTTGTATATAAAAGTGTATATATTTGTGTTCTTATTGGTCAAACATATTTCTTGTGTCTGATTTTCTTAGAATTAGCTGATGCTTGCAATGGACCAAATTTTAGATATCACAGATGGCTCAACGGTTATCTTTCTACGAAATGTGCTGGGACCAAAACAACACCCCCTGTAGTGCGAAAAAGGGTCTGCTACAGTTTCCAACAGCCCAATAAACTTAATGAATTTCTAAAGGCTTTTGTTAACTAATTTGCTAGAAATATTCCAAACATGCACTTAAACTAGGTAGTGTAATTTAGAAGAATAAAATGTGTTGGAAGAAAATATACAAGTAAAAATATAAAACGCTAGAATAATAATATAAAATAAATGGTCATGAATCATAAAATCACAAATAAAAGTTCGACCAATTATGCACCAAAAATGCTGCAACAAATTTAATATTTCTATTGAACATTTATAAAAACTCTGGAGCACGAGTTTAAAAAATATCTAATTACATTTTTATTAGGTGCGTAGAGTTTTCATTTTATATTAAATTTAAAATTAAGCACGTATATTTTACTCTTTAGCGATTTACTTAGTTAAAATAAGTTTAATTTTTATTTTAATCGTAATTAAAATATAAGTTAACAACGCAAAGACGTAAATTGTCTTCAAGTTAGGTTAAAGAAATTAAGCCTTTTCTTTAAAGAATGTTAAAATTTATTCAAATCAAGTTTAAACTCACTGAATTTTGCACGATTTTTCATAATTTTAATTTAAGGTTTCGTCATTTTCTTATGAAAATATGAAGGGATTATTTGATTATCTTACCTGTTGGTTTTTTATATTTTTACAAAATGCTGTCAAAAAAATCACTCTTCACGTGTTTATTTAAAAATCGAATTGAAATTAGTAATACATAGTTTAATATTTTTTTAGATGTTCATATTTGTTGAAGTGTTCAATAATATTCCAACGAATGTTTACAGTCCTTGTGTTAACATGATGTAAAACTTCATGTTTAAACACGAAATTTTACTCCATGTGCTGGGAGTGTAAAACACGATTTTAATGTGGCGTTTTTCAGAATAATACGATACCAACCCAAAAAGTATTAGCAGATGCATTTTTTCCCAGTTGATAAATCGGCTATTTCTATTTAACTTATTATGGCTTAATTTAATAAAATTGACAATGCAAATAATATTCAGGCATGTGCAATAAATTTGGCGAATACGAATATAGAAAAGTAAGCGAATATTCGCCAAATCGAATACGGATACTGGTTTCCTGCTGGAAACATAAAATTACTGGCCGGCCCTGATTTATACGTAAATTTGTCTAAAATTGAGCTTTTTTTATTATTAAACATTTTTTCCTTGTTGGTCCATGGCTTCGTCGAAAAATGTTTAATTATACTTTTCTCGAAATTTTTGTTAACCACGAGCCTGTTTTCCCCCAAGACCCGGTTATTTCTATTATTAATACGTTACTTTTTGTAACCAAAAGAGAAAGCACAAGATCAATTTAAAAATTAAAAACAAAACCAAATAAAACAACGAATTCCATTTGAAAAAATGGCCGATGACGTCACACATCAAATACTAGTGACGTCATCATATTTTTGAGCGCGAAAAAAGGGCATATTAATAAACAAAAATCGACCTCAGTGTTTTTAAGAAAACTTTACTCGCTTTTTGTTAATTTTTACCGACCGCACAACTGTGTTTATTTTTTTACGGAAATCTGTTTTGGGGTCCCAGAAATCCGAATCAAGTGTTATTTCAAGTCTGTTGCACGATGTCAGCAAAAATGGCTCATGAGATTGTCATTGCATTTTGTATTTGGGTTCTATTCTATAATATCTGGCGCCCAGTGAAAAATGGGTAAAGATCGGAAGCCGGAAGTGGATGATTACTCTTAGCGTTTTCTTCGTATCTCATAAATTATTAACATAGTCGAAAAACCTGTCAAATAAAAGTTGTAGAGAATCAAAAAATAAACATTAAATGAATACATGCTTTTTGTACTAGCTCTTGTAGTTTTCTTGAAAATGGTAAATATGATTTGTTTAAACGCCTTTCTGAAGCCAAAAGGGACGGTCATGGTACCAAATAATTTTCTCCACTCCTCTTCTAATTATAGAAAAACAACAACAAAAAATTAATTGAGCTAGCTTTTAGATTTTCCTATTTTAAGAAATTTACGATTTTCAAGGGTAGAAAATACGTGAGTGGGGGTGAGATAGACTCATGCAGGTTTCAATGTTGAATTTTGATAAGGCCTATCTACCCCTTTCGGTTTTTGGTCAAACACAAAAATATTTTTTTAGTGCTACCGAAAAATTCCTTATTTTTTTCTACCATCATTTTTTTAATCATTTTACCATTAGCGCACTTTATTGTACAAATTAACTTCAATAAGTAATTTTAATAATAACTTTAATAATCCTATATTATTTTACTTTGCTATCGGTACCTGTGCTGGCCACAGCAGATTTTTTTATTTCTGTGTCGAATAAATAATCTCTTGGTTTATCACATATTAAAAAAAAAAAATCTCCTAAAATTCCAACATAATTTCGGCTTTTAAGTGAGAAAATCCAGTTGTTATATTTTAATTATCTTTAGAACACGTTCACATTCAATTCTTAATAAAACAAAATATTTTCTTAAAATTGAATTATTTTATTACCAAATTTTTGCTTTCAATCAATATTTTAGAACAGGGGTATTCAACCGGTCGATCGTTGGACGATCACCTACCGGTTTCAACCACCGGTAAGATTTTGTAAAATATGATTTATTTTTCAGTGCGTTTAATGAACATTTGTATTGTTTAATCCACAATTCGTCTGTTGCTATTCCGAAAAAAGGGCAGCATTAAGCGAAATTTTCGATCGTTGCACAGAGAGTAGGACGAGGATTGTGAAAAAAAACAAGAAATATGAAAATTAAAGATAATGCTTTTAAAGAAAGGAATTTCTGCCTAAAAAAATTTGAAAACAAACCAATATCAGTCGGTATTGCCTCGTTAAACGTGTGCCATTTACTAGCTAATGCAAAAAAGCCGTTCAGTGATAGAAAGTTAATAAAGTTAATCTTTCATTGCTGCAGTGATTTTAAAAATACAATCCATATTTTTGCTGTATTTAAAAATATTGTTGAACAGTGTCAATTAGTTTTTATTACTACTGATGGTGTTCCTGTGATAGTTAGTCCCAATTTAAGCTTAATATCATTCATAATATATAAAATTACTGTTTGTATAAACTGCAAACAATAACTCTTATTTAATAAGACTACCAAGACAATAAATATCCATTGAATCAACTACTTCCCGTGCAAATACACGGCTGCGCAGGATATTAAATTATACAAACTTTTCTAGAAATGACTTGTTTTCATATAACCATAAGGGTAAGTCGACAAAATATCATTCTTTTAAATGTTGTGAATGATATATTTGTCTACTTTAATCACCATATTTTTTTGCCTTTTGAATTTTATAAATAAGATATTCCTCTACATGTTTTCCTTTGGAATTTTACCAAGATATTTTTCGACCTTAATCATGATTGTAATTAAATTAACTATTACGAATCAATTTCTTTTACTCATATTTAAATTTTGTGTAAACATATTGTTGCGCATAATAATTCACGTTAGTAGACAGTTTTTTGACTCTACTAAATATATTTAAAAAAATGCTTAATAAGGTAATCAATTTAACTCTTGTTACATCAATTAAGCAAAGCTTCTTTATATATATATATATATATATATATATATATATATATATATATATATATATATACATATATATATATATATACAGAGAGTTTTATGTAACACCGAACAGTTTTCTTGGCGAGAATTTTCTTTTTAAGTATAAATATATGCATACTTTGTACATTTTCCGACGCTCGGTTTATTGAAAGAATTTAATTTGAAGCTTTAAACGTGTGTTTTCCACTCCCAGGCTAAGCATGAAGTAAAATTTCGAGTTTAGAAAAGCCTGGAAATTTGGTTTGGTCGCGTAGCGCGAAGCGCGGAGCGGCCAAACCAAATTTTCAGGCTTTTCTAAACTCGAAATTTTACTTCATGCGCCACCGGTACAAAACACTGACATATACGAAGTTTAAAACACACCGCTGAACTTTACATGGAATCAGTGTTTCGTACCCGTGGCGCATGAAGTAAAATTTCGAGTTTAGAAAAGCCTGAAAATTTGGTTTGGCCGCTCCGCGCTTCGCGCTACGCGACCAAACCAAATTTTCAGTCTTTTCTAAACTCGAAATTTTACTTCATGCTTAGTCTGGGAGTAGATAACACACGTTTAAAGCTTCAAATTAAATTATTTCAATAAACCGAGCTTCGGAAAATGTAAAAAGTATGCATATATATACTTAATAGAAAAATTCTCGCTAAGAAAACTGTTCGGTGTTACATAAAATTCTCTGTATATATATATATATATATATATATATATATATATATATATATATATATATATATATATATATATATATATACATATATATATATTTACACTAAACCCGATTATATTGTTTGTGTGTTGGTATAAAATAAAGATTATTATTATAATAATTAAACAGTTTTTATTCTTCTAATTGATTAGTAATATTTATTCCAGCTAAGTCAATTTATTTTGAGTAATAATTAATAATATACACATAACAGTACAAGAAACGAATACACTTTTCGGTGAATTATGTACAGTTATGAGGAAGCGAGCAGGTTGCTTACGAATAGGAATTAGATTGCTTTTTGGACGTGCGTTTATCATTGTTTGTTTTACGAGGTAACGAGCCGTTCGGACATTGATTCAATCCGGCACAATTGATTAAAACTGCGCTTGATTATTAATTTAGATAACATTGTCTCCCGTTGTTTCATTACTTTCTAAGTAAGGCTACTTTCAGCAATCCAATTTCAATGTTTTGAATGACTAAAAAATAATGAAGTGAGTACCCCAACTATCTAATTTTAATTTATATTTTTCAGATTCGCGACAGAAATAAATATTTTAACGAGTGTTTCCAATTCTTGATTAAAATTTATTTGATCATGGAAGAAATAATATATTCTGCAATAGTATTTTTACTTTATATTTACCTTTATCAAAAATTATGAATATAAATTAATAAATCGTTAACCTTTGTTGAGTTTACGACACTAATTGATTAGATAAAAACGTGGTACATGCAAAGAACTGTATAATTTCCAGGACACGTACCAGGATTCAATTTATATCGCCTTGTAATCTAATTCCTAGAGAAAAGCGTCTGTCACGGCTTACACCTTAAAAAATTGTCACATAATTTCCAAACTTGGAGCGCATACATCATTTCCCTGCGACAAGATGAACCACGAAAGTAGGAGAAACGCATTTTTCGAAAGATTTTATCTATAATGTTATACATTTAGTCAAAATCAGTACAGTTAGATACAATGACCGGCAAATATAATATAATTTTAATTAGAGATTAGAACCGTTATTTTTGCGTTCCGGTTTCCGTTCCGGTTCAATTAATAAAATATATCGGTAGGGTTCCGGTTTACGTTCCGAGAAAAATAAAGTTTTTTTTCGGTTCAGCTGCGAGTGATTGTTTTAATTTTTGAAATTTTTTTATTTCATATTAAAAAAAAGTATTGATGTATATCATAGCACTGTCCTCATTATAGATATGATGATTTAAATATTAAGAATATCGAAAAGTACCTCAAACGAACTAGATAAATTCAAATTCAAAACTATTTGAATTCGAGAAAATAAGCTTACGCTTCTTATAGTTTGCACACTTTAAACATAATATATAAAATTACGAAAAAACTATTCGTGAAAATGCAAACAGTGTCTTAATTAATAAGACAATTTAAGACGATAAATATCCATTGAAACAACTACTTCCCGTGCAAATACACCTCCGGATATTGAATTATACAATGAAATATTTAAAATCTTATTTAATTTGATTTGTTACAACGCTCTATTAAAGTATATGTAACGTTTAGGTCAAATTCTCTTTAATCCAACCACCAATACAATTTAAAATGAGAGGAGAGATAGCAACAAATTAGAAGTGAAAGGACTTGGATTAAAACTAATGTCTTAGGCCATCTATAGACGCGTTTCGAGATTCATCTCTCTTCAGTATAGCTTTGCTTATGACGTTTAAAAAAATTAGGAATAAAATTAAAACAAACTTACTTGGAAAAAGTGGTGTGTGTGTGGAGTGAATAGGTACACAGAAATGGAATGAGTGAAAATGATGGTCGGTATTTATAGGTAAAAAGGGGGATTCAATAGATATTTATCGTCTTAAATTGTCTTATTAATTAAGACACTGTTTGCATTTTCACGAATAGTTTTTTCGTAATTTTATATATTATGTTTAAAGTGTGCAAACTATAAGAAGCGTAAGCTTATTTTCTCGAATTCAAATAGTTTTGAATTTGAATTTATCTTGTTTGAACTGTACCGTAAGGTAAATAGTAAGGTCTCACATTCTTCATACCTGCTAATGACATAATCCCCCTTTATACCTATAAATACTGACCATCATTTTCACTCATTCTATTTCTGCGTACCTGTTCATTCCACACATAACACTTTTTCCAAGTAAGTTTGTTTTAATTTTATTCCTAATTTCTTTTAAACGTCATAAGCAAAGCTATACTGAAGAGAGATAAATCTCGAAACGCGTCTATAGATGGCCTAAGACATTAGTTTTAATCCAAGTCCTTTCACTTCTTATTTGTTGCTATCTCTCCTTTCATTTTAAATTGTATTGTTGGTTGGTTTGAAGAGAATTTGACCTAAACGTTACATATACTTTAATAGAGCGTTTTAACAAATCAAATTAAATAAGATTTTAAATATTTCATTGTATAATTCAATATCCGGAGGTGTATTTGCACGGGAAGTAGTTGTTTCAATGGATATTTATCGTCTTAAATTGTCTTATTAATTAAGACACTGTGTGCATTTTTACGAATAGTTTTTTCGTTATTTTATATATTATACCTCAAACTAAATTTGTTCTACTTTTATTATTAATATCGAATTTACAAAATATTTACAAAATAAATATTTTTTGCATTTTTTCGCTAAATCTTAGTAAATGTTTGTCACATCTCAACAGTATATATTCTCAACTCTACTTTAAATCAGTCTTTTATACGCGTTACGCACAAAGTAAAATTTTAAGTTTATAAAAGCCCAGTAAAAATGTTACTTCATGCTTTGTCCAGGAGTGAAAGACACTCATTAGTTTAAAATATATCACAACTATCAAAATGTGTGTCGCAAGTGTCATAAAGAAAAACAGTAAGATAATAGTTTCCTCAAATTGACAATAGTCCCAATGTCGGCTGACGCCGATTTGTGTCAAGTTTGATACATTGGACTAAATGTAATTTCAAGTTGCTGTCGGCTGACGGCGACTCATGTCAAGTTTACACAATAGACTAAACACCGACTATCTTCGTCTTAGGTCAAGTTGACACGATACGCTAATGTCAGTCAATACAGTGACTTGCAGTCATAAAGTCACAATAGTGAAAATGCAGTCGATATAGTAATTGAATGACAAAATCATATTATAATCAAAAGACAGTAAACCAAATGACTTACAGTCATAATATCGCACTAGTGAAAACACGGTGAATTAATGATAAAATCCGAATAAATTGAGATACAGTCAACTTAGTGACTTACAATCATAATATCACAATAGTCAAAATACAGTCCTTAGGTCATTGTATAAATTTAGATCCGCTAAACACAATTTTCATGACTTCAATGTAGTGCTAACAAAATCATCATCTCCAAAAAACTACAAATACAGACAAATTACCTTTAAAAGCTGTTGTAAATTGTTTATATTTTAATTCAGAATGTATGAGATCAAAAATGAATAAAATTGAGACAGTACTTTCAAATAACAGAGACAATTTTTCACTTGTACTGATTTCTGAGCATTGCGTAAGACCACTAGAATCAGAATCACTATTTATTGATAACTTTCATGTAGCATGCCACTATTCGCGTAACAAGTATAAAAATGGCGGAGTTTTAATTCTCATTCGAAATAGTGTCGACTACAAACCTCTAATTTTGATCATTTTGTGTCTGAGATATATTTAAAATGTCAGGACTAATTGTGTATAACCACAGTTCATATATATCCAGTTAGCCAGTCCCCATATAAATTTTGGGTACACGCGAATGGGAGCAGAGCGCTGGATGCCAAATTGGTGTATATGGCTGCCTATATACACCAGTCTGGCTTCCTGCGGTCGGTCGGTTACGACTATTTTACTCCAGATGTCGCGAAATCAAGTCTCGGAGAGAGAGCGAGAGAGAGACAATTTCTTTCTCCCTCTATTCCGCGCTTCTCGTTGTATCATATTCCAGATGTTGACTTTTCAATCTTGAAAACACGTTTTTCTTTTCTTTTAATAATAATAATAATAATAATAATAAACACATTTATTTTTAATGATATTAAATACATCACATTTACATCAGGATATATTAATTTCACAAAAACAAGTCAAAAGAAAAACAAAAAACAAACAACGAGCTAAGGATGCGTCTTACATTCATTCATGCGTTTCCTTCTACAATTTTATTTTCTGCGTTATTAGAGAATAGATTTTATGAAATTATATGTGAACGTTGTAAAATTCATTAAGTATTATTTATTTTGTACAAAAAACTTAAAATACAAAACAATTTAACTTTTAATAAAAAGTAAAACAAATACATCAACTTATCATTGTATTAACTAATCATATCAATCCTATTGATCAGATCAAATCTCCTGATCGATAAGGGTTTCTTTTTTAATTAAAGGGGTCAGTGCAAAATGCAGTTATCATTTTTTTTAGTATTTGAATTATTACCGTTTGAAGTTTTTAACTCATTAAGCGCCGTTGATGCATACACGCAACATCATTATTTTTTGATAATTAAGTTAGTAAATAAGTTTATTTGATATATTATATTATTTGACCTGAATTGAAAATGTACCAAGAAAAATTTAAATATTTTGTTATTTAAAGTGTATTATAAATACTTCACAATATTGCAATGTTTTATACGCGTGGCGCATGAAGTAAAATTTCGAGTTTAGAAAAGCCTAATTTGGCTCGGTCGCTCCGCTTCGCTACGCGCCCGAGCCAAATTTTCAGGCTTTTCTAAACTCGAAATTTTACTTCATGCTTAGTCTGGGAGTGGATACACTCGTTCTTAACTTCATATTGCACGTTTTTATATAAAATCGACGAATGCCTGAACATTGACAGCGTATACATTACATTGTTGAGGCACTAATTATTTGAAATTCCATTATCACTTTAATATAATAATAATAATAAACTATTTATGATTTTTAACTTTTTATTAAATTCACGTATACATTATGTGTATTTAAAGAAAAAATTCACAGTATGTAATGCAATAAGTCATTCATAGAAATCATAAAAAGAAGTGTAGAATTTTAATTAAAATTAACATTTGAGTTAAAATTGCTTGGCCGTTAATGGGTTAAAATGGTTTTAAATATACTATGTGTCCCGTTTCAAGGCGCATTGTATGTTTCATGTAAAGATTTCCAATGTAATTGGAATTTGAGTTTGTATCGCTTATTGAACCAAAACGATTACAATAAAATTAAAATCATTTGTTTACCTACTAGCAGTATTTTTGAGGTATTATTTTTGAGTTCTCCTCAGTTCCATTTGAAATATAGCTTGAAAATAGTGAACGATTATACGAAAATAAAATCGTCAAAACAGTAGTTGCTACGAAAAGTCAGTGTTTTGCATCAAATTTATCAAAACACAAAGCAATAATTCAATTCAACATGAGTGTTTATTCTGCAAAAGAAAAATATCAGATCCCAAAATGGACTCAGTATATATTTTAATCACGATGCGTATTTTATTAAATGAACCATACTTTTAATAAATATTAACAGTTTCAGAAATTTGTGGTTTTTGCACTGACTACTTTAATTATCCGTTTACTTTGAACAATTGTTACATGATCAACTTGTACTTTTCCGATTGAAATTTTATAAACGCTTATTGTGTGCCATTTGACCAACACCGACAACACTCAGCGGGCACTAAAATGTTACCTAATTTTTGGATTAAAATTTATGGCATCCGTCGTGCGGCTGCATGGGGATAATTTAAAAAAGAATAAGCAGAAATATTTTTCGATATTCTCAATACTTCCCGAGATACACGAAATGTTATATAGAGAAAGTACAAACTATATAAAAATCATGAAACTTTATAATTGAGAATATTATCAAAAACTGCCAAACAAACAAACTTGTTAAATCAAGTAATTAGTCACATTAATAACATTATAAATTTTACATTTTAATAATTGTTACCGACCTCATGGCTATCATGTATTGTACGGAAATATACGTTTTAGGGTCCCAGGAATCAGAAACAAGTGTTATCGATAATATTTGAGATAATTTGCTCAAATATTGAAATATGTTGAAAACTCTTGTTAAGTGATGACAATCAAAAACATTTAGAAAACAACAAGATGTCTTTTAATAGAATAAGTATAATAGATTTGTAATTGCAAAAATGATTGAATACTCTATTTCCAGTTTACAATGTTTTGTATGTCAAGTTAATTCAATTATTTCAATGGTTTTATTCTTAGTCAGATTACATTTACAAAAAGTACAGATGGGATTATGTTACAGACTAAATAGGTAAGTAAAAATAATTCAAAATTATTTAAGAAAACCCGATCAAAAAGTGTTTACTTAAAATATCGGTTAGTGAAAAACATGATAAGAAATTACCGAATTGGATTCTTCGGATACGGATTAAATGTATCAACAGTAAATAATCTTTTTAAATCCCAAAATATTTATGGTTTTTAGAAGGTTGCGGATTATCTGTAAGTTGCAGTGGTATTGTTCTGGTCGCGCAATACTTGAGGGTATACACCATAATAAAAACGTGGTCGAAAAATGCCTACAAATAGGTAAAAACAGATAGATCACTTCGAAGAATTTGATTTTTCACCCGTTCTATAAAGCTATCCCCACTAAAATAATGAATATTGTCCAAATAGAAAATAGTCAAGGAAAAGAGTTAATTCGATATTCGTACACGTTATTCAGAGTGTAAATTGATGAAACGGAACGTAGCATTTTTAATGTTAATTTCTCAAAATTAAAATATTATCTTCCCTAATTATTTCAGGGAAATTATGATATTCATTTGGTTAGAATAAAAATAAACACACCGAGCTTTGCTATTTATTGCGTTTTTAAAAACCGGAGTGTCATGAAATTAATCAAGCAAATGATGAGGTGTTGATTTGTTGGCTTTTTATTTAAAATATATTCTGTTGAGTTTGTGTTACACTTCGATCAATTCTGTATAATTATTACTGAATAAAAAAAAACGAAAAGACTGCTTCTAAAATATCGTTAATAAATAAGAAAACAGTTATATGTATATTTAATATAGTTTTTTAATGTTTGTTAGTTTTTTGTATACATATATAAATGTTTATATGAATCTATATGTTTTAGTTTTGTGTATTCGTAAATAATTTATCTATTTTATTGAAATAATTTCTGTATTTTTATTATCAATTCCAATTAAAATACCCATCAAACATTTTTCAAATTGATTTTTTCATTGTAAAAAGATTTTTGTATTTATCTAACTTTTAAATAAAAAATGTTTAATAACATAAATATATTAAAAATCTATTAATTTTTAAACACGTTTTTATTAAAAATATATATAATAAATAAAAATGTTTGAAATATATTTTACATTTTTTCATTGTAAAATGACTTTGTTTATTTATACAAATTATGAATATTTGAAACAATAATCTATTAATCTAATAATTTTAACAATTTTTTTATTAAAAATATATAAAATAACTAAAAACGTTGAAAATATATTTTAGAATTGTTAATTTTATTGTAAATTTGTTTTTATAAAATATATTCCCGAATTTCATAATTAGGAACACGCTTGAAATCTCAAAATAAAAGAAATATTTTCGAATAGACTTTTTGTGGTGATAATAAATTTTATTATTCGTCTACCACAGTTCATATACAGGAAGTTTTCCGTTAAAGTATACATATTCCAAATTCACCTTATTTTCTTTAAATCTGTAGATATTCGTTGTTTTTAAAAGAGTTCAATTTGATGTTTTAAACGGGTGTTTTCCTCTCCCAGACTAAGCATGAAGTAAAATTTCGAGTTTAGAAAAGCCCCGTGAAAATTTGTCGAGAGTCGCGCAGCGACCCGAGACAAATTTTCTGAGCTTTTCTAAACTCGAAATTTTACTTCATGCGCCACGCGTATAAAACACTAAAATATTGTGAAATTTAAGTATATTTGAACCTTACGTAAAATCAGTGTTTTGTGCGCGGGGCGCATGAAGTAAAATTTCGAGTTTAGAAAAGCCCAGAAAAATGTACAGTGTATTCTGTATATTGAGTTATTTATACTTAAAAAAAACTGTCTGTATAACTAATCAATAATATAAATTATTTGCCAAATTTGGTACATACCAAAGTTTTAATTGAATTTATGAAGAAAAAAGAACAATCAAGATAAAAATAATATCAAATGAATTCTTTAATGTAAACTCATTGAATTTTATTTTTTGATTTTTGGTTAAATTTTAGGTTTATTTAGGAGCTTTTTAAATATATCTGATTCCCAAAGTCCATAATTTTGAACACGCTGGAAATCTGAAAATATAAGATATGTTTCGGAACAGATTATTTTTTCTGAAGGTCATCAAATTTATCATCGTTGGACGGGATCAAATTACACGACGAAATAAGAGCGAGCGCGTTTGTGTGTGTGTGTAGACGCAACCGGAAGAGTCTTCTCTAGAATACTTCTACCTTTACTCTATTCATAAGTAGATGGACCCACTTCCCTACCACAGTCTCTCCTTTTCTATCCTCGAAAACTCGGAATCCAGTTCTCCTATAAGCATTGTCTACCCTTGGCATAACATAGTAATACTGGTTGCATATAGATTCCCCTCTGGGAATTTTTCAATATTTATCAAATCTCTAGCGCAAATATTGGATCATATTGATTGAATTAACAAAACTATATAGATTGTTGGAGATTTCAACGTTGGATTTAATACAAACGAAATAAATACAGTAACATTTATAGATTTTCTCGCCAGTTATGGTCTTAAAACAACAGTAACCTTTCCGACTCGTCTAAACAACTCGGCCATTCCATAAATAACTGCACACTTTTTAGGGGTACATCAGGGATTTTAGCGAATTTCACACATATTATGAAGGCTATCAAGACATGGCTTTTGGTTGTTACTGGAGGTTAAACAAATTATTGTGTCAAAAGCTATAACAATATAAACTTTTAGTACACTTTTATTTTGAACTCAAAAATATCGTAAACCGTTACTGATACAAACAAGTTATTTTGTACTTTTTTGTGCTTAAATGTTGAAAGTTTAAATGACATTTTTTTCTAATATGATAAAACTTCATTTAGATAGAATTTTTTAACTAAATAAATCAAATCTCAAAAAAGAAATCACATACTCATGTTTTAATTTTCTTCAAAAAATATATATTATACCCTAATCCGTTTTGCAAAGTATGGGCACTTTAAAACTTTTTGAGATATGATTGTTTTACCAGAGCGCTGCAATGACGTGAGGCGTTCCCGCCGTTGGTGTAATGGCCCGGTTCGCGGTGTACGCTGCGAGTCCCGCTTAATAAACTAAGAGAACTTTATTTATTCATTGTTTAATCTGAAATTAAGTCACTAATACAGTTTATTTATTATTATAAAGGATTTTTACTCTTGGCCGTAAAAAATATACAGTGTGGAAACTTTAACTGGAATAAAATTCATAACTTCGATATAGGCGATTTTTGCAAAAAATCCCGAAACACGCTAAGTAATGTTTTTTCTTGCCCTCATTTCTATGTATATGCTGCTTCTTTAACTGTTCCCGGAAGAGCGCAGCCACCTCTGACTTTTTTTTCAAATGGAAAGGTATGTCAAGTGACACCTCGTTTGAAAGGTCTCTTCGCAAGTAATACAACACACTGTTTATTTCTTGAATATTTACAAAGCCCACGTGATAAAAAAAAGAAAACCACTTTTACATTGAACATGTTTCGGCGTAAAGTTGTATGTTTTTGACATGTGTTTTGATGCTATGGAACTACGTTGCTTAGTTACTAGTGATAATAATAGTCACCAAAGCAGTCACATACGCTCGTCAAGTTGTCGAAGTGATTTCTAAAATGCAGTATTTAACCGAAAATCTCCGAATCGAGATTCTGATGATGATCGGTTATGGTAACAGAAGACGAAGTCAGCTTGAGGTTGCTCAGTTATTTCGAGAAGAGCATCCGGATTTATCACCCATTAGCCAAGGTACCATAAGCAAAATTGAGACACAATACAACAATTTGGGTCATGTCAGGGTTGTGCCCAGACAGCGAAATCCCACTGTTCAAGCAGATACCAGGCTAAACGTATTATTAACTCTTCAAGAAAATCCAGTGACTCCAGCCAGGCAACTGGCCCGTGACAACGAGATTGGTCATACTACTGTCCTGAAAATTCTTAGATCAGCCAAGCTGTATCCTTACAAGATGCAGGCACTCCAAGAATTAACGGAGGATGACCCGGACCGCCGAATCGAATTTTGCGAGCAAATGATGAACATGATCGACAATATCCAGATTTCATTAGCATCAATTCTTTTTTCCGAGGAAAGTACTTTTACCTTACATGGTGACGTTAATCATCAAAATTGTCGTTATTGGGCTGATCATAACCCTCAGTGGATGCGAGAAACTCATACTCAGTTCCCGCAAAAAGTCAATGTATGGGCTGGAATAATAGGTGATCAGATTGTAGGACCAGTATTCTTCGATGGTAATCTTAATGGAGCAACATATCTTACGTTTCTTCAAGACGACCTCATGCCAGCGTTAGCCACTTTATTTCTAAATCCATTAGATCCAGATTTATCTGATGAACGAATATGGTATCAACAGGACGGAGCTCCACCCCATTATGCTGTGATCGTTCGTAGATATTTAGACGAAGTTTTTCCCAATAGATGGATTGGAAGAAGAGGTCACATTGAATGGCTGGCGAGATCTCCGGATCTTAGTCCCCTTGACTTTTTTTGTGGGGATATCTCAAGAGTAAGATCTATGTAACCAAACCAAACGACATTGAGGACCTTAAGCAACGTATTAGGCATGAAATACGGCAAGTCACACCAGAAATGTTACAAAACATTAGAGATGCATGTTATCATCGATTTGCACTTTGCCAAGAAAGAAACGGTGCCCATTTTGAACATTTGTTGCATTAAATAGTATTCAAGTTATAAAAGTGTTTTTTTTTATCACGTGGGATTTGTAAATACCTTTCAAACGAGGTGTCACTTGACATACCTTTCCATTTGAAAAAAAAAGTCAGAGGTGGCTGCGCTCTTCCGGGAACAGATAAAGAAGCAGCATATACATAGAAATGAGGGCAAGAAAAAACAATACTTAGCGTGTTTCGGGATTTTTTGCAAAAATCGCCTATATCGAAGTTATGAATTTTATTCCAGTTAAAGTTTCCACCCTGTATAGCGATAAAGTAGTGAAAAATGCTCTATATAGCATTTTCACTGACCTTATCGCTATCAAACTTTTTGTTAATCGCTCGATGGAAATCACGTGAATATCGGAAAATAAAATAGAAAAATGAGTGGGCGAGGGTACAGTTAACCCTACAGGCAATACAAAGATAATTATATAAAAAAACGTTGTCAAAGACAGAAAGAACTTTTGGAATTCCCCGATAATTAAAGCGTTTGTTACCTAAATGCCGACAAAAATTGGTTATAAATACTAGATACATGAGCCGTTTATTTTGAAAATGGCCTAACTCCATTTCCCAATTTTTTATTGTTGACTGTTATAACCTTTATAATTTGGGGTTCTTAGTCATAAAAACAATTTGTGGTTATGTTATTGAAAATGATCATATTATAATTTTGAATATACTTAACCAGAAACTGGGTTTAATGTCAGTAAACCTCAAATTATGGAGATTATTTTAGTCAACAACAAAAATTTGAGAAATGGAGATAGGGCACTTTTAAAATAAAAGAAAAAACATTTTTTTCAAGAAAATTAAAACATGAGTATTTGATTATTTTTTGAGAATTGTTTTATTTATTAAAATGAAATCTATCTAAATAAAGTTTTTTCGTTTTGGAAAAGAATGTATTTTAAACTTTGAACATTTTAGCACAAAAAACTACAGAATATTACTTTTTGTATAGGTAACAAAAAGATGAAGTGTACTAAAAGTTTATATTTTCACAACTTTTGACACAATCATTTGTTAAACCTCTAGTAATAACCAAAGCCATGTCTTGATAGCCTTTATATTATGTATATGAAATTCGCTAAAATGCCTGATGTACCCCCAAAAAGTGTGCACTTATTTATGGAATGGCCGAACTGCATTGTAATGTGTGTACAAATATGAGAGGTAATTTAAACCCAAAACCATTCAATGTTGCTTTATCAGACCACATCGGCATTTGTTTTTCTATAGTTATACCTAAATATGAATCTAAAACAAAACCAGAAAGATTAACATGTTAGCCAATAACTGAACTTGGAAAATACTCACTACTCCATTACTTACAAAATGAAACATGGGACTGTAGAGCAGCTGTAATGATGCTGTTTTTAATTTTTATACATTTTTTAAAACTTTTAAAAACAAATTTGAGGATGCGTTTCCACTTAAAAATATACAGAAGAAGATCAAGACCAATGTTCCAATAAACTGGTTTAATGACAATTTACGAAATATGCGTTCAACTTTATAATTAATGACCGAAGCATATAACCAAACACAATGTCCTAAAATCCTAACAATTAAAAATAAGTACAAAAACACATACAAATTTGCTTTAAAACAACAATGTATACATTGTTATAGTGAGTATATTTCCAATGCAACAAATAAAACAAAAGCCATGTGAAATGTAATTAATAATAAATGCAAACGACCTACAGTAAATATAAAATCCGCAGCAATATCGGCGACAGAATTCAATAACTTTTTTGTTTATGTAGCTTGTAATAGGTCAGTAGGGGTCATGTGCAGATATTAATTTTGACGAAATTAAATTAAAATATTAATACAAAAATCACCAAAGAAAATAATAAAGAAAAATCAACATCCAGTAAATACTACAATAACATTAGTCGATCAAATTTTTTTATCTGAAAGAAATAACAAATGCAGCATCGCCTTAAAATAATAAACAAGTACCGGCGCGTGGAGAAATGCTAAGACGTACAGAAAGATTCAGTTCAGGGTTTAACGAACGCAAACACAACAAGTGTTCAAAGTCAGGGAAATTACGTTGACGTCAGAGAGGGATGGGTTTTGTGACCAAATATGGTAGTAGATAAAGTCTAAGCAACAAAATTTGGGGAGGGGAGAACTTTAAGAGCAGCAAAGAAACGATTCTAAAAGGCAGTTAGTTTTGGGACCGGGACGGGGACAGTCAGTATTTGAATGTAAATGGGGACAGTTGAGAATGGGAAGTTTCAGTGGGATGTGAGTTAGTGAAGTAATGTTGATGAAAAGAGTTAAGTATTGAGAGTTAGAGAATGGAGAATGGAGTTAGGGATAACAACGTTGGAGAGACTATCACGTAAGAGTAAAATTAATTCTACATCAAACCGACTAAGTTAAAATCAAACAAACAAAACCAGCGAAATAATTTAAACATCTGAGAAAGGGTGAAGATGGGGGGGGGGGTTATGAGAATGAGGGATGCATGGTGGTTGATGTGTAAGGCCGAATTGAGCGAGAAAACGAGGTATGTCCTACTAACTAATCGAAACAGTCGATTGATGTGTTAGGCCAATCCGAGTTAGTATTGCGCTAAGTGTCCTACTAACTAACCACAAAAAAAAGAACTCGATTATGAGTGGAACGAGGTGAAAGGTCGTTCCGCTCATTAATCGAAAATGAATGGCGATTGATGTGTAGGGCCGATGTGAGAGATTGTCCCACTAACTAATCGCAAGTGTGTCGAGTGTGTGATGCTAGCTCCGAGATGGTTTTTGTGGGTTTCCCATCTCGTAATGCAAATGCAGGGGCTAGTTAATTTTGCTCCCACAAGTAGAGTCATACATTTTTTTTGAGTTTAACTAAATGCACATGACTTTTAAGCATAAACGTTGGGTAATATATTTTGTGAATATAAATAATATAAGACATATCAATTCATTAGAAATGTCATCAAAGGTCAATAAACTTTGCATACGTTAAGCTCATATCCTGTTTTATTTATTGTCCACACATCCTCCTAGTCAAATTAAAAGGGAATAAAGACACAGTATTTACGATAATGCATATTGACACAAACAACGAACCTGGTAAATAAATAAAAGGGTTACTACATACACAACACAACGTAAACAATAATACAAATTATAAATTTGTACAATATCTAGGGTCGAATCATTACTAGCTGAAAACATAGTAGTGTAAATAAACCTAGCGTTGATCCGAACAGTCTTATGTGTAGTCAAGATGTAGATATGAAAGGATATTTTAGATTCTCGTCAGTTACAACAAGCACTGTCTGTGGTGTTTGTTATAAGAGGGTTAAAGCCTTCCAGAGCCCGCGATGTGTATGGAATGAGAGTAGATGTTATAAAATCTGTACTGAATAGTATACTGGGGCCTCTGACAAATACCATAATTATGTGCATTGAACAGAATTGTTTCCCAGGCGTTTTAAAAAAGGCTCTAATTATTACTGTTTTTAAAAAAGGAGATTCAAGTAACCCGACTATAATAATAATAGCTTCATTCACGTATGCTACATAATGCAATGATACAATACATTGTGTATGATAGATGTGAAGCGTCAAAACAATATCAAAACAAATTTTGTATAGTATGGAAAGGTACACCTTTGCCACCGATCGAGGTTAAAACTTGAAGTCATTAATTGTGTATACAACTCTATTGAGTGGCATATTTTTTATGACCTTTTTAAATTGTGGAAAACCAAGATTTTTAATGTCGTTATCTAATGTGTTGTAAACTTTTTTACTATTTATGGTTCTATCTCCCTTTTACCTGTTTTTTCCAAAATCTTTGAAAAAATTCTGTTGAATCAACTTATTAAATACTTAGAAAGCTATAGAATCTTGTCAAGTAGTCAATATGGATTTAGAAAAGAAAGGAGTGCAGTAGGTGCAATACTAAATTTTATTGGTAATGCTCTGGATTGTTTCGAAAAAGGCCGTGAATCGTATTCAACTTTTCTGGATCTTTCTATAGCTTTTGACTGCGTTTCTCATTCCAAACTCATCCGGAAGCTCTATTACTATAACTTGCGCCCAGTAAGCATAGCAATGATATCCTCCTACTTATCAGGGAGAATTCAATGTACGCTGTATAATGATAAGATATCACTCCCCGTGTGCATGAGTAATAGTGTGCCCCAAGGCTCAATTCTGGGTCCATTACTATTTTTAATATACATTAATGACCTCCCTAGTAGTTTCCCTAGGTGTGATGTCATTTTATATGCAGATGATACCACTAACTTCTTCATCCGAATCCAGGACACATATAGAACCTGGTGAGTGGTTTGGAAGTAATTGCTTAAAACATAACAATGACAAAACCGTAAATCTAGTATTTTCTCTAAAACGACAGGAGGTTGGCAGTGTAAAATTTTTAGGTATACATCTAGACACCAGAGCTGGGATGAATCATCAAAAACATGATTCGAATCACGAATCCGAATCACCTAATATGATTCGAATCACGAATACTCGAATAAAGGATTCGTAAGTGAAAAATATGATTCGAATCAAAGATTCGAATCCTCATTTTTGAATCACGGATACAAATCCTTTAAAAATAAATTTGAATCTATTATTTGCAACCAGTAATATTTAATTCCATCAGTTTCTATTAACAACCATGTTTATTTACCGACTAAATATCTGATTATATAATGATTTTAATTAATGCTGATATATGTGTTATTGAACTTCATTTTAAATCTGTGTTTTATACGCCTGGCGCATGAAGTAAAATTTCGAGTTTAGAAAAGCCCCGTGAAAATTTGTCTCGGGTCGCTGCGCGACCCTCGACAAATTTTCTACGCGGGGCTTTTCTAAACTCGAAATTTTACTTCATGCTTAGTCTGGGAGTGGACAACACTCGTTCTTAGAAGTTTCAAATTAAAGGATTACTCTAGATTACCAATTTACAAAGGCTACAGCTCGAAGGACCAATCATGGTCTTCGGAGACCGAAGGACTACAGGGAATCAAAGTTTATTTACAAGAAAACAACGAATATCTAAAGGTTTACAGCATGGATAGGAAAGAAAACATCCAATTTTAAAAAAATATCGATGTTGGGTTGGTTTTCAGTGTGTTTCTAACTTCACTTTAAATCAGTGTTTTATACGCTGCGCGACCCTCGACAAATTTTCTACGCGGGGCTTTTCTAAACTCGAAATTTTACTTCATGCTTAGTCAGGGAGTGGACCGTCAAGATTTTCTACATGTCGAGACTTTTGATATTTCTAGATTTATGTCGATTTATTCACAGTTTGTTATTATATTAAATGCAACTTTAATAGTAAATAAAAACGGTTTTTTTTAGGAATAGAATATTCACCCATTAAGAGGCGAATAAATTATAAAATTAACTCTAAAAGTTAATTTTAGGTAAAATTTTGCATCTTTTTCTATGATTTCAATGAATGATTTATTATATTACATACGTCGATTTTTTAAAAGAGTTACATTTAAAATTCAAACGAGTGTTGTCCACTCCCAGACTAAGCATGAAGTAAAATTTCGAGTTTAGAAAAGCCCCGCGTAGAAAATTTGTCGAGGGTCGCGCAGCGACCCGAGACAAATTTTCACGGGGCTTTTCTAAACTCGAAATTTTACTTCATGCGCCACGCGTATAAAACACTGATTTCAAGTGAAGATAAAAATATACTATTAACGTTGGATATTTTTCATGGTTAAGTAACCAAATATGCATTCACAAATATTTGAATTATTCGAAAATTTTAATATTTATATTCAAATATGTATAATTTAGTGATTTAAATATTCATATTAGAATATTTAACTATTTGAATTAATCGAATTCGAATCCCAGCCTTAATAGCGATGATTCGAATTATTTAGGAGGATTTGAATCCATGTATCAGGATTCGAATTTTATAAGGATTCGATTCCTTTTATAAGGATTCGAATCCTTTTATAAGAATTCGAATCTTTTTATAAGGATTCGAATCCTTTTATAAGAATTCGAATCCTTTTATAAGGATTCGAATCATCTACGTTTGGATTCGAATACGAATTCTTTTAAAAAAATGTAACGAATCCGTTTTCACTAAAGTATTCGAATACCTCTTTTAAATCCTCTAAAAGGATTCGAATACGGGAATCGAATCCTGAATGATTCGAATCCTGCCCAGCTCTGCTAGACACCCAGTTAAATTGGTCGCGGCATGGCAGTGAATTGGCAAATAGACTAAATAAAAATATCTATATCCTCAGAAATCTATCTACCCAGGTACCTAAGACGGCATTACGACAGTACTATTTCTCTCATGTGCACTCTCATATAGAATATGCGCTACTCGCCTGGGGCCAAGCGCCTATCCGGCATAGAATTTTTAAACTTCAGCGTAGGGCAGTGCGTATTCTTAGAGGGTGTGCATATAAAGATGACTGTCGTAGTGTCTTTAGAGAAACAAACATTTTAACCTTACCATCATTCTATATTTTCGAGTGTCTAAAATATTGTCATTCACATAAAAGCCATTACGATACTCACGCTGCATGTCATAATTATTTAACAAGGCATAGACACAACTATACTTGAAATATATTGCGATTAACTACATCGCAAGCGGGTGCTAGATTCTACGCTATAAAGTTTTATAATCGACTTTTTGATTCAACTAGTGAATTGTCACTCTCACGTTTCCAAACAAAAACAAAAGAATTTCTCTTAAAACAAACCTACAACTGGGATGAGTATATGAAGTGTACTGACTTACATCCAGAGCTGGGATGAATCCTCAAAAACAGGATTCGAATCACGAATCCGAATCACCTAATATGATTCGAATCAGGAATAAAGGATTCGTACGTGAAAAATATGATTCGAATCAAAGATTCGAATCCTCATTTTTGAATCACGGATACAAGTCCTTTAAAAATAAATTTAAATCTATTATTTGCAACCAGTAATATTTCATTCCATCAGTTTCTATTAACAAAAATGTTCATTTACCGACTAAATATCTGATTATATAATGATTTTAATTAATGATGATATATGTGTTATTGAACTTTATTTTAAATCTGTTTTATACGCGTGGCGCATGAAGTAAAATTTCGAGTTTAGAAAAGCCCCGTGAAAATTTGTCTCGGGTCGCTGCGCGACCCTCGACAAATTTTCACGGGGCTTTTCTAAACTCGAAATTTTACTTCATGCTTAGTCTGGGAGTGGACAACACTCGTTCTTAGAAGTTTAAAATTGAAGGATCACTCTAGATTACTAAGTTTATTACCATTTTACAAAGGCTACAACTCGAAGGACCAACCATGGTTTTCGGAGACCGAAGGACTACAGGGAATCGAAGTTTTTTACAAGAAAACAACGAATATCTGAAGGTTAACAGCATGGATAGGAAAGAAATCATCGTAGTTTTATTATCAATTCAGTTCTATGAAAGATCGACATTTTAATAATTCGTACAATTTTCTAAACGTTTTGTAAAATATGATTATTATTTATATTTATTCGTTCATTTCCGTCAATTATTTTTTAAAATTTCAAAGTTATATCGTATTTTTTGTATCATGTATTTTTACCACTTCTTCAAAATCATGATATATTTTTAAGGAAACATTGAGAAAAAAAAAAAAACATTGGAAAATTGGAAAATAATTGTTTTAAAAATGTTTAAAATTGTAAATCCGCTTTGAATCCTTTTAAATCTCACAGATTTAGTTCAAAATTAAAAGCACTTTAAAAACCAATAGAAATTTTAAATATCACTCTCAGTTTTGTGTATTTACAATAAAAGTAACATCCCTCTCACATTTATTAATTTATTTATTCATTTATTAAGCCAACAGAACAACGTTCCAATTAGAGGGAACATTTACGATAATTTAAATTCACATACAAAATATCATAGTAGTCATATGAACATAAATTTTACACACAAATAACAATAAGATGTGACTAAAAAGACAAAGTATATTTATACAGGGTAGGGCGTAAGAACTTGCTTATTTGAAAATGAAATAAAAAAACGTCTTCAATTGTCAATACACATCTGTATTGTAAAATCACACTGTGTGTCGGCTCTCGTTTAAATTATTCCTTTTGGAATTAGCGCATTATTTATATAATAGTGCTAAACATCAATCTGTGCGTAACAAAGCAGGCTTTATAATGAAGTAAGTCAAATTGAAATTAATATATTCTATAATGAGATATTTGATTTGTATTAGTTAATTTTCAATGCAAATACAGCCCGTCGCCTCATTTATTACAATTTTTTGCTATGATTGTTTTTGTGCCATATCATTTTCAATCCAGGCTGATTTATGAATTAATAATTTTTATGACTCATTCGTCTGCTTGGTCGCATTTTGTGCGATTCAAGGTGATTTATTGATAACAGTATATTTTTAATTTCATTCATCTAAGACTCCTAGTGCTGTCTTTTGAATTTGTTGTTCCTGTGTTCTCTATTGTTTTACCTTCCGTGGTCTATTTATTCCAATTGTGATTAAGTCGCTGCGGTGGGCCGCGCTAGCGTGAAGTACGTTTTTATCCCTTACCACTATTCATTTAATTTAATCCCAACTCCTCAAAATGATGAATTGCGCATGTTGTAATGCCTTGTGCGAGACACATATGGTAGTTCCTTGTTGCATTTGCAAGAAGCCCTATCAATTTTCATGCGTTAAAATTACGAAATCTGAAGCTCGAAAAATTAATACCAATTGTGGGTTATCTTGGAATTGCAAAGATTGCAGTGTATTAGGTAATGATCTCAGTGGCTTAAAATCTGCTATAGTCGCACTGCAAGCTGAAGTTAAGGCACTGAAGACTTCACCCCCAGCCTCGTTCAATGATATTATATCAGCTGAGAACATAATTCAAGAAATTCAAGACAGACAAGAGAAAACAACACCTAATTATATATGGACTACATGAAACTTGCGCGACGAAGGACAGTCAATTGACACGTGATTTAGAAGTAACACATCAAATTCTTACAACTTTGGAAATCAACCAAGATGACATAAAGCCTCTTAGGCTCGGAAAATATGATTCCAGTCGTCCTGTGAATGCCCGCCCTGTTAGGCTAAAGCTCTCAAAGGAATCATTTTTGGGGCTTGCTTTCCGTAATGTTCGCAAATTAAAAGAATCACAGCAGTTTAAGAATTTGAGTATATCTCGAGATCAGACACTTATGCAAAGAGAACTATATAGGGAAACTAAAAGGGAACTTCTACGGCGTACATCCGCTGGTGAGGCTAATTTGAGTTTAAAATATGTGCGAGGTACTCCGACCATCATTAACATAAACTCTCAAATCAATTCTCAAAAGAATGCGGAAAACTGATCTCGCCCGGAAAAACTCAACATCTTCATCTGTATTATCAAAATACCAGAGGACTTCGTTCAAAAACTCATGATTTCTTCAACAGCGTGTGTAATTCCTCATTTGACATTATGTTTTTAACAGAAACATGGTTGAATGATTCGGTTATTAACTCAGAACTTTTTACTGAAGATTATAAAATAGTGCGCCGTGATCGTGACTTTTCGTCTACACAAAGATCTACTGGTGGTGGTGTACTAATAGCTTTTAGCAATACTATAACAGTCGAACATGTTGATGTATCACACATTTATAATCAAGTTCCTATAATCGATTTTATTCTTTGTAAATGTGACAGTAATTCATTTATATTTTTTACTCTTGTTATCTATGTACCGCCTGACATATCCTCTGAAACACTTGACACATTTTTTGGACTCCTTGAGAGTATAATGTGCGATAAACCATTATTAATTGTAGGCGATTTTAATATTCCATCTTTCAGCTGTGAAGCTTCGTCATTGTCTATCAACTCAAAAGACTACATTTTATCTCACTTCGTTGATATTATGAAATTAAAGCAATTCAATACAATTAAAAACTCCAACAATAAGCTTCTTGACTCAGTTTTATGCAATTTTGATGGAATATTAGATATTGAAAAGGATTCCCTTCCTCTAACACCTGAAGATCTTCATCATCCTGCGCTTTCTATATCCCTAATTGTAAACAATGCCAAAGTTCCTAGCAACGCTTTCCCGGTTAATACAAATGTACGGTATAATTTCAAAAAGGCTAATTATATTCAATTATATCGAGATTTAAGACTTACTGATTGGTCGTTTTTGGAATCATTTTCTGATGTTAATGATGCATGCCATGCATTTTATAATAAATTGTATAAGATATTTAATGCTTCAGTACCTTTGATGAAACAGGGTACTAATACTAGATATCCACTATGGTTTAATTCTGATACCAGGCGTAACATCAAATTAAAAACTTACTTTCATAAAAAGTGGAAACAAACTGGGTCACAATTTTTTTATGGTGAATTTAAGAGAATACGTAAGTTACTCAAAAGCCAAATATCGGAATCTTATGATGTGTATATAAATAGGGTTGAGATTGAACTGATGACTGCTCCTAAAAATATTTGGAAATTTATCAATCACAAAAAAGGTAAAACGCGAGTTCCTGGCCAGCTCTGCGACGACGATAATAATTATGAATCTCCGCAGGACATTGTTAATGCATTTGCAGATCAATTTGCAAGTGCATTTTCAACTGTATCTTCAACTGCTTATAAAGAATTGCCCGGTATGTTTTTTAACAATGAAACATTATACTGTCCGAATATAGATGAAACAGATATTATTAGAAGTATAAATCGTACGAAAACTTCTCACATCAGTGGTGATGATAAAATTCCAAATTTTATAATTAAAGATTGCAAATTTGTTTTCTCTGATCCTCTACGTATACTATTCAACCTTTCATTGCGTAATAAGACATTTCCTGATATGTGGAAACTTGCAGTAATTACTCCTGTATTTAAGCGTGGCGAATCAAATAATATAAAAAATTATAGACCTATTGCTATTCTCTCCAACTTCGCCAAGATTTTTGAACAAATTATTTATGACGTCATATATAGACATTCGAAACCTTCTATATCTCCACATCAGCACGGCTTCATGTCGGGCCGGTCAACAACGACAAACTTAGCTATTATAACACAACACCTAAGTGAAGCTCTTGATTGTCGTAAGCAAGTTGATGTTATATATACGGATTTCACTCGCGCGTTTGATACAATTAATCATCATATTTTGCTTCGTAAATTAGACATCTTTGGACTCTCTAGAGATTTTATAGGTTTTATTTCATCCTACCTCGATATGCGAAAAAAATATGTCTATTTTAACGGGTTCAAATCCTATGAATTTAATTCCCTTTCAGGTCTACCGCAAGGCTCTAATTTAGGTCCATTGCTGTTTAACATATTTATTAATGACAATTGTATCAATATCGTGTCCAATATTAGCATATGCTGATGATATTAAAATATATAACGTCATTAATGGTGAACATGATTGCATTGCATTGCAGCAGAACCTGGATACAATTTGCGAATGGTGTGACAATAACAGGTTGTCTCTTAACGTTAAGAAATGTATTACCGTTACATATACTAGAATAATGAACCCAATTTGTTTTAACTATTCCATACAAGAAAATATGTTAGTTCGTGAACGTACATTTAAAGATCTTGGTGTTTTGTTCTACAATCGGTTATCGTTTTCTGAGCATATTTGCAATATTTCGTCATCAGCATTTAGTTGCTTGGCTTCTTAATGCGCACATCTAAGTATTTTTATGATGTGGAGTTACTTAAGGTTTTATACTATGCGTTAGTCAGAAGTCGCCTGGAATATGCCTCCATAATCTTTTATCCCCATTACACTAATCAGTCGCTAATGTTGGAACGAGTACAAAAAAGATTTTTAAAATTCTAAAATTACAAAATGACTGGTACATATCCTGATCATACTGTGGATTATAAATCATTATTACAAACCCATAATATGGCATCACTATCTGATCGACGCGAGCTTTTCAGCGGCACATTTATGTTTAAGTTGGTTAATAATATTATTGATTCGCCACAGTTACTCGCAATGGTTAAATTCAACGTTCCACGCTTGTCAACACGTCAGGATATTACATTTAATACCCCTATAGCCAGAACGAACATGTTATTAAAAGCACCGATCTCTCACATTTGTATAAACGGCAATAAACATTTCGACGACATTTTTTGTAATGTTAAGAAATCATAATTATTATTATTATTTTTGTTTGTATAGTTATTGCATTCATTACTAGATTGATGCTACGTTGCTTTGATTGTTGTTTTATTTTAATTTTTCAATTTTTGTTTTAAATATTAATATTATTTTTTTTATGCAATCAATTTATTGTTAAGTGCGTTTATTTTTTGATAATATATTATATTTTATTTTTAATTTTTATATTTTTTCTATTTGTAATATTATTACTGTAGTTTTTTTATGCTATTATATTATTTTGATTTTGTCCTGTATTGGGTTTTTCCGTTTGGGCAATAAAGGCTATTATTATTATTATTATTATTATTATTATTATTATTATTATTATTAATACACTGCTTCAGGCAAATTTGAAAGTTTCGGTCCACTCTTTTAAGCATCCAGTTCAGTGTATTGACAATTTCGACACATATATTTTTCTGTAGGTTTTCCAGGGTGTTTCGACGATTTATAACAACTCGGGATTTGAGATATCTCCACAGAAAATAATCACACGGGGTTAAATCAGGCGAGCGTGCCCCTCTTTGGGAGATCAACAGCGCAGGGAAGACTTCTTTCAACAAATGCATTGCAAGTCCTAGCTGTGTGGGTTGCGGCCCTGTCTTGCTGGAACCACACACACATTGTTCAGTTCTTCGAGAGCAAGCAAAACAAAACTCCTGGATCATTTTCCAATAACAATCTGAATTCACGTTTACCGTGAATAATTGGCCTGATATAGGCCTCTACGGTAAAAGCGCTCTGCTCTCTCAACCAAAGTATTCTTCCGACTAATATGGGTAGGGACATGAAATTCCCATCCAGGCTCTTCCATTAACTAGCTTCACGGTGCCCTTTACAAAAAAGCAAGCTACCCCGCCCCACCCTGACACAAGTAAACACATACAAATTTTCAATTATCCTGATATCACAAACGTTCACAGCGTACAAATTATATTATTTTAAAATAATAAATAGTGTCTGTGACCCATTATACTAAATATATTGCATTGAATTATCTAGAGATACGATCTTTTCAATCATGCTTTTCTTTGAATCATGAAATATGTCGCAAAGCTGAGACACTTGGTTATAATTTCAAACCATAACTGATAATTTTCGTGCACAAATCACCTGAGAAGATCACCCTTCTCAGGTGATTTGTGCAGGAAAATTCATTATAGAACAAAGAACTTGAACTGTTTATTTAATTAATTTCTCACTTAACTCTTGGTCAAACATTTTTTAAGTATTAAAGGTTTCAAAATTGAATAAAAGCACTTGGTTTGTTCACTTAATTAACTTGATCTGGTTGATACACTGTTTATTATAAAATAAATCTGCTCAATGTTTAGATATTTTGCGTTTATATTTATATGCTTTTGTAAATAACTTCTGTTGAATTAGCAAATAAAGTAAAATATTATAAAAAGAAAGATTGTGTTTTGTTCTTTAGTGAGCATACATGAAATTATTTGAAAGAAAAAAAATACTGAAGTATAAAATTAACAAATTTTATGATCACCCATCCCTGCTTTAGATATAAAACTCATTAAATACATGGACGATTAATTAGAATGTGATGACTTTAACTTTAATGAGTGTTTTCCACTCCCAGACTAAGCATGAAGTAAAATTTCGAGTTTAGAAAAGCCCCGCGTAGAAAATTTGTCGAGGGTCGCGCAGCGACCTGAGACAAATTTTCACAGGGCTTTTCTAAACTCGAAATTTTACTTCATGCGCCACGCGTATAAAACACTGATTTCAATTGAAGTTAAAAATATGCTATTAAGGGTATTTTTCATGGTTAAGTAACCAAATATGCATTCAAAATAATTTGAATTATTCGAAAATTTAAATATTTTTATTCAAGTTTGAATGATTTAGTGACTTAAATATTCATATTAGAATATTTAACTATTTGAATTAATCGAATTGGAATCCCAGCCTTAATAGCGATGATTCGAATTATTTAGGAGGATTTGAATCCGTGTATGAGGATTCGATTCTTTTTATAAGGATTCGAATCCTTTTATAAGAATTCAAATACTTTTACAAGGATTCGAATCCTTTTATAAGAATTCGAATCCTTTTATAAGGATTCGAATCATCTACGTCTGGATTCGAATACGAATCCTTTTTAAAAGATGTAACGAATCCGGATCACGAATCCGATTTCACAAAAGTATTCGAATACCTCTTTTGAATCCTCTAAAAGGATTCGAACCCGGGAATCGAATCCTGAATGATTCGAACCCTGCCCAGCTCTGCTTACATCTATATCACAGATATTTTAAATTATATTTTATTTTCTGTGTTTCCATAGTATATGTTAAACAATTTTGTACGGTTTTTACATGATTACATTGATTATATTTAATTAACATTTTACTATTTTTCAAATGTATATTATTTAAGTATTTAACGTGAATTATGATCATGACTAAAATAATTATGTATGATATTAGCTTTTATTGACAAGTGTATTTAACACAATAAAGATATTTATGTGTTGATCACAACAAATTTTATTTTAAAGTGTCCCCTTTTCTGCCGTGTTTAGTAGGTCGCGACTCAAAGAAGAAAAGATCCGGAAAATTTTTAACAACTGAAAGAAAATAACTTCCATGAAGTCTAAACCGTTTTCTAAAATAACGTCCACATTAAAGTTTAATTCTCCAAGGACTATTTTAAATATACTAGGTATTTTGTTATTGAAAATAACTTACTGTACATCATTGTCTGTCACAAGGGATCTCTGACAGAACGAATTAAGGGTAATGTTTACCGACTAAAATTTTAAGCGGTCCACCACGATGACGTATTTAAAGCCTTGCTTAAGCTATGCTTAATGTATGGTGCATCCAAAATACCAGAGCTGGGCAGGATTCGAATCATTCAAGATTCGAATCCTGGATTCGAATCCTTTTAGAGGATTCGAAAGAGATATTTGAATACTTTAGTTAAACTGGATTCGTGATCCGGATTCGTTACACTTTTTTAAAATGATTCGTATTCGAATCCAAATGCTGGTGAATCGAATCCTCATAAAAGGATTCGAATCCTCATAAAAGGATTCGAATCCTCGTAAAAGGATTCGAATCCTCATAAAAGGATTCGAATCCTCATAAAAGGATTCGAATCCTCGTAAAAGTATTCGATTCCTCATAAAAGGATTCGAATCCTTATAAAAGGATTCGAATATTTACAAAAGGATTCGAATAGTTACAAAAGGATTCGAATAGTTACAAAAGGATTCGAATCGTCAAAAATAATTCGAATTAATCGTAAGGATTTACATAAAACATTTGTTTTGTATGTTTTTAAATTTCTCGTTAAATCACTCTTTTGAAAATTTGTCTCGGGTCGCTGCGCGACCCTCGACAAATTTTCTACGCGGGGCTTTTCTAAACTCGAAATTTTACTTCATGCTTAGTCTGGGAGTAGACGACACTCGTTTGTAAGTGATAAAATCAATTAAATTAATGATTTGTGTCAATTTACCAGATTTGAGATTTTTAATTGTTTTTCGGTAATTGCGCCAAATATAACATTTTGATGAATATGAATTGACATTCCCAATCAAATTTTTACACTTAACATGTCGATTTATAACATTTTTATAAGATTTTCAACAAATCGATATTTTCATAAAATTATCCTTATTTCGAGATTTTCGTCGATTAATCAAATTTTTATCAGATTTTGCAATATTTCCTCAATTTTCCTTAATTTATCGAATGTTGATGAAATTTTCAATATATCGAGATTTTTAATTAATTTATGAAAATGTTTATCAGATTTTCAACATATCTTGATTTTTGATAATTTGTCATTTTTATCGATTTATAAAATTTTGATAAAATTTTCGATATTTCGAGATTTTCTCGTCAAATATATAAAATGTTGATATGTAAGATTTTCAATATTTTTATTCAGATTTGTAACGATTTTCAAAAATTATTGAATCATTATTTGAACACACAAATTTGAGATTTTTTTTTTCTACAAGACATATTTAATCATTTTTGACATTGAATGACATTTTTGATATTCTTTACCTTTTGAGATGACATTTTTGACAATAGATTATATTCTAGATATTAGACTACGTTTTTTGACATTAGACGACATGTTTCACATTAGATGTTACTTTTGATAAACAATGAAATTTTTTACTTATTTACTATTTCTGATGTTGACATTAAATGACGTATTTGACATTAGATGGCAGTTCTGACATTTTATATTTTTTACTTTTTTGACAGTAGACGACAATTTTGACATTTGATATTTTTGATATTACATATTTACTTGTTTTACATTAGATAACAATTTTTATATTATTAGACATTATTACTCATTTTAACTGAAATTTTCGTTTTTGTAAGAACGTTTTTGTCAAACTGTCACGTACTGACATAAAATGATAATTTTAACGTAAATCGATTTTATCAGCACGCCAAATTTTTGACGTTTTTGATATTTTTTATATTTACGAGATGACATTTTGGTCATTTTGTTTTTGGCAATTTTAAATAATTTTGACATATTTTGATAACTTTTAAAACTGAAAACAGTTTAATATGTTTTTATATTTTTAACTTTACTTGAAATCAGTGTTTAATACGCGTGGCGCATGAAGTAAAATTTCGAGTTTAGAAAAGCCCTGTGAAAATTTCAAAGCAATGGTTTATACGCGTGGCGCATGAAGTAAAATTTCGAGTTTAGAAAAGCCCCGTGAAAATTTGTCTCGGGTCGCTGCGCGACCCTCGACAAATTTTCTACGCGGGGCTTTTCTAAACTCGAAATTTTACTTCATGCTTAGTCTGGGAGTGGAGACACTCGTTCGTAAATTTTCGAATTATCATAAAGTTTATTTTGTCGTTGACTACAACTTTTGTTTGAAACATTTTTTGATTTAGACGTCGAAAGCCATAATCGGTGAGTTGTTGATGTCCACTAGATTTTTTAGTTTCTAATTCAGAAACAAAAGAGCTGAGGTGAAAAGTGTTTAGGTAAAAGAGGTATATTTTTTCGTTGGCTACAACTTTTGTTTCAAACATTTTTTGACTTAGACGTCGAAAGCCATAGTGGAATTCGTTTAATCAAATAACATCTAATGATGTCTGGTGAGTTTCAACGCAACACTTTTAGACATTTGATGGTATAATTAATATTGAATTAAGTATTTATTTTTAATATATTCGTAAATATAACAATGTAAAATATTTATTTAACTCAAATATTTAGAAAATAACAATACAATAAATTTTATATTATTATTATTATTATACTGGGGATTTCGGTTATTTAAAGAAATAGAGAGTCGGTTAAATTGGGGCAAAGTTGCATAATTTAGTGCCCAATAATAACCCAAAAACAAGTTTGAAATATCTTATTTCCTTAATGAGATATTGTCAAAAAACGTAATTTTGAAAATTCGTTTTTATTTTTTTATTCAAAAACTATTGAATCCAGGCATTTACAACTTTGACATTATGGGCACTTTTTAACGATAAATCCAGTAACATATTTTATTCTAAGATAACTATAACATTTACCTAGAGACCATAGCTAACTTTAATCTGTCTGGGAGTGCAAGCTATCCCTAAAGCAGCTGGCTAGGAACAACAGAGTCAAACTGGTCTGGGTTCCGGGACACGCAGGGATCAAAGGCAATGAAATTGCCGACAACCTTGCCAAGGAAGGGTCCAAGACTCCATTTGTCGGACCAGAACCTTACAGTGGAATAACTAAAGTCCGCATCAAGGGGATGATCCGGGAATGGGAAGATGCTGCCAAAAGTGCTCACCTGAGAGACACACCTGGTCTGCGGCAGGCGAAAAGGTTCATCGCCTTCTCTGCCGTAAGGGCCGGACAGTTTCTCAGGTTAAGCAAGGGCAACCTAAGGCTCATAACCGGCCTTCTAACTGGACACTGTCCTCTGAAGTACCACCTCACCAAGATGGGTCAGACAACTGATGCCAACTGCAGGTTCTGCAACGAGGCACAAGAAACAGCAGAGCACCTACTTTGTGAATGCCCTGCCTTGTCCCTTCAAAGAGGGAACTACCTGTCATCGGCCACTTTAAACACCGAGGAACTGGTACACATCAACCATCAAGTTATAGTAGACTTCATAAGAAGTCTAGACATTGAGGGACTCAAGTAGGTCAGGGATAGTTACAAAAGATCTTTTAGGTCGAGGTAACTTCGAAAGGCCCAGAGGCCACACGACCCACCGACATCATACCATACCATACCATAGCTAACTTTTGTTATTCTTATGATTTTGATATTTTTTGGAAAAATATTTTTTACTGAATTCAATGATGTATCACATTTATAGTTTATTGTACATTTTATATCTAAAATTTTAATCTTTTGGTTTTTCAATGTGTGCCTTGGAAACAGTTGAGTAACTTACTTATTTGGCAACTCCTAGGACCCATAATTTGCTTACATATCACCTCTGAAGACGGGCATCCGACGATATATACTTTAACAGTTGTGACATATTTTAAAGTAACGAGTGTCTTCCACTAAGCATGAAGTAAAATTTCGAGTTTAGAAAAGCCTCGCGTAGAAAATTTGTCGAGGGTCGCGCAGCGACCCGAGACAAATTTTCACGGGGCTTTTCTAAACTCGAAATTTTACTTTATGCGCCACGCGTATAAACCATTGCTTTGAAGTGTAGTTCAAAAACACACAAATACCTCTTTAATCAGAGTAACACAGAAATGTAGTCTGTTATCAACGATGTTCAGTGTTAATAATAAATAATTAGGTTGTGAATATTTTTGTTAAAACAACTGATAACGATATTTATATGTTAATGGTTGTAAAGAAATAATAAAATCAATTTTATTCTTAAACGATTTGTATTCGTGATTCGAAAAAACAGGATTCGAATCTTTGATTCGAATCATATTTATCTCTTACGAATCCTTTATTCGAGTATTCCTGATTCGAATCATATCAGGTGATTCGGATTCGTGATTCGAGTCCTTTTAACGAGGATTCGTCCCAGCTCTGCAAAATACTAACTTAAAGGTTGCTTGAATTTTAAGACAGCCTTAAGCATAGTTTCATTACAATGGTGCAAGTGGGCATTGCAGTCATAACGTCACAATTGTCAAAATACAGTTGATAAAGATATAATACGACAAAATCCTATGATAGCCTGAAGTCAGCCAACCAATTGACTTACAATTAAAATGTCAAAAATTGCAATACACAGTCAACAGAGACTTATAGTCAATATTGCAATAGTCAATAACGTAACGATCCAAACAACTATAGACCTACTATAGACCTATCTCGCTTTTACCGATACTCTCCAAAGTCCTAGAAAGGATACTGTTCGAGCAAATAACACATTACTTTGAAGAACACAATATCTTTTCAAATAATCAATATGGCTTCCGCAGAGGAAGATCTACGAGGGATGCAGTCGCTACCTTTGTAAATGAAATACACAAAGGTTTTGAACATAGTATGTATTCAATAGCCACACTTATAGACCTAACAAAGGCTTTTGACTGTGTCTCTCATGAGCTCCTCTTGCGGAAGCTATATTTCTACAACTTTGATCCAATGTCTTGTAGATTACTATGCAGCTATCTAATCGATAGAGGGCACTATGTGAAGACAAATAACAAATTATCAGATGAACTGTCTACTAAACACGGTGTTCCCCAAGGATCTATTTAGGGGCCACTCTTGTTTCTTATTTATGTAAATGACCTTCCTAACATCAGCAATGAGGGGTCAATGGTGTTGTATGCTGATGATACAACACTAAAAAACTCAAATAGAAACAAAGAGACGGCCTTAGATAATAATAAGGCTTATGTAGATCAGGCCAAGGAATGGTTTATGTCAAACAAGCTGACTATAAATATAGATAAAATGACAAGCATGTTGCGTGCAGATACGGAGCTCAGTACAGTAAAATTTCTAGGTACATATCTCGACTCTAAACTAAACTGGCATAACCAACAAGAGTATCTGGCTAAAAAACTATGTGTTAACATATACAGAATCCGACACATCAGTAAAGTAGTACCAAAAGTTGCACTCAAAATGGATTATTATGCTTTAATTGAAAGCCATATTACATACAGTATTCTACTTTGGGGACACTCAGCAATCATGTTAAGTGTGTTTGGCCTCCAAAGAAAGGCAGTTAGGATCTTAGATGAAATACCATATAGGGGTGACTGTAAATCAACTTTTTCTAAATTAGATATTCTCACTGTCCCAAGCTTATACATGCGGGAATGTCTGTTGTACGTTCATAAAAATATAAGCCAATACAATAGAAGAGCAGAACACCACGACCACAATACACGCTCAGGTCATCTATTACACTCTGAACGCTTCAGACTTAATAAATCGCAAAATGGGATCAGTTTCCTTGGGCCAAAACTCTACAATGCACTGCCCGCTCATATCAAAGAATTAGATATACATACATTTAAAAAGACCGTTCAAGCCTACATGAGCAGACATACTTTTTACAGCATTGATGAATTCTTACAAAACAAACAAAATTTTTGATGTACTACCAAACAGTCAACTTGGTGTGTGGTATGTATATATATATATTTTTTTTTATAACATGACTTTATTTTTAATTACCTATTTTAATGTGTAATCCATATGTAAGATGTGATATATGTATGTATATATGGTATAACATGACTTTATTTCTAATTATTTATTTTAATGTGTATATCTTGTAATCCAACTTGGTAGGTGATATTTTTATTTTTGTATTGTTCAAATTTTATAAATACGACCTTATATTTTTTTAATTATTTTAATGTGCATATATATAATGCTTTAAATTTTCCACCCTCCTGACTTATGTAAAACTTTTGTTAATAACATGAATAAATTTATTATTATTATTATTATTATTATTATTATTATTATACAGTCATTAAAGAAATGTAATTACTAAATCGTATGTCCAATAACACAAAACCTCTAGAGTGCCATGATTTAATCTTTTTGTTAATTTAAGTTGGCTGTAATTAATTTATTATATAAAATAACAGTTATATTTAAGATATTCTTGTTTGAGTTACGTGAAGGTTAGTTTAATGGTAATTAGTTAAGTTATTCCTTTATTCCTTTTACTTCACTTTTTATTTTAATTCTATATGTACATTTCGGGTACAATGTACCCTTTATCAATAGAAAAAACTAATTTACATTTTGTAAATAAATAAAAATAGAATTACAACTATTTTCACAACCAAGTGCGATTTATTTGAAATCAGATGAAGGTAGGCTAGTTTAAGGAATTAAATTTAAAAGTGGGTTGTTTAAAGGACTTAAATCAAAATTTAGAAGGTTATCCCTATTTTTGTGCATTTCAATTGCTTCTAACATGTTTAGTTGAAAATGGTTAGATTCTTTTAGTAATTTCAAATTATTTATAATAAATTTGTGTCCCGTGGTTAATGTATGATGAGCTATCGCAGATTTATCTGGGTTATGGTTTTTAGTATGGTAAATATGTTCTTTAAACCTAGTTTTTAAATTTCGTATAGTTTGTCCAATATACATTTTGTTGCAATTGCTGCATTTTGATGAATAAATCCCAGACTTTTCATGATCATCAATTTTCTTAAAAGTATTCCCCAATAAAAGTTTAATTTTGTTTTTTGTGTAGTATGCAGGTTTAAGATTGAATTTTTTGTAAATTTTGTTAATTTGATTAGTTAATTTTGGTTCGTGAATAATTTTACAGTAATTTTTATTTGAATTAGATTCTATTATTGGTTCTAAACGTGATGCTAGACGAATGGAATGTGTTCTTTTATGTTTATTGATTAATTTCTGAATAATGTTAGTATCGTAATTTAATGCTTTGGCTAAATCTAAAATTAATGTAAACTCACTTTTTCTATTTTCTTCAGATATTGGTAACTGGATAGCTCTATAAATCATACTATTAAAAGACGATAGTTTATGTTTGAAAGGACTATGTGAACTTGAGTGAATGTAATTAAAGGTGTGGGTGGGTTTTCTAAAAATATTAAAGGATAATTTGTTATTGTTTTTTATAACTAGTAGGTCTAAGAAAGGAAGTTGACCATTGATCTCAATTTCATATGTAAAATTTATGCTAGTAAATAATTTATTTAATTGATTTGTAAAATTTTGAATATCGGTATTGGTTTTAATAATTGTGAAAATATCATCAACATACCTTAACCATAAATTTGGGAAATATTGTATGCTGTTCTTCGCAATATTTTCTAAATGGTTCATGAAAATGTTTGCTAAAAAGGGGGATAATGGATTACCCATAGCAGTGCCAAATGTTTGTTTATAAAATATTCCATTAAATTCAAAAGTGTTAAAATCCATAACTAAAGTTGTTAATTTTATATAATGATTTATTTCTTCTTGATTTTTACCATTTGTTTTTAATAAATTTTCGAGAATAATTAAAGTTTCATTAATTGGTATACTAGGGAATAAAGATTCTACATCAAATGAGATCAATAAGTCGTCTTCTTGTATAATTACATTTTCTAGTTTTTTGGTCAGTTCAAAAGAGTTTTTAATAGAAAAATCATTGTTAATTTTGAGTTGTTTAAATTCATTAACTAACCATTTTGCAATTTTGTATGTAGGAGAATTTATGTTAGAAACAATTGGTCTAAATTTATTACCGGGTTTGTGAATTTTAGGCAAACAATATAATTTAGGCAGTTTTGGATTATTAATTTTTAATTTTGATTTAAATTTTTTATCAAATAATGGTGTTGGTTCACTTAAAATTTTGTTAATTATCTTTACATAGTTATTTAAAGGATTTTTTGATTGTTGAATATATGGTCCACAATCTAACATTAATTTAACACTATTGAAATAATCACATTTTTTAACAATAACTATGCCATTACCTTTATCTGATTTCAAATAAAAAACATCTCTTTCTTTCAATTTTTTAACTAATGCTGTCTCTCTGTTTCTGGTTTGGTGATGACTTCTTGAAGTTTTTTTAATACATTTTTCTGTTTCTTCTTTTATCATATTCCTAAAAAGTGTTGAATCGTCCGTGTTTAATTTTGAGCATGCTATTTCCACGTCATTAATAATGTCTTCTATTGGTAGCGTTTTTGGTTTAACTGAATGTTTTAATCCTTTCTTTAATAGTTCCAGTTCTTCATTTGTAAATTTTTCTGATGATCTATTATGTATCAAATTTTGTTTTAATTTAGATGTATCATTACCAATATTATTTAACTTGTTGATTTCTTGATTTACTAATAACACTTTTAATTTTTTCTGAATTTTAATTGATTTAGTTTTGACTTTTGATCGAATGGAATTAAACAATTTCTGTAAAGAATTGTCCCAATTTTCAGGTGATGTTGATTTCGCAAGTTTAAGATGAAGTTCGTAAGCCATAATTTTTTTGAAATCAGATAAAGGTAATGGCATAGTTATTGTTAAAAAATGTGATTATTTCAATAGTGTTAAATTAATGTTAGATTGTGGACCATATATTCAACAATCAAAAAATCTTTTAAATAACTATGTAAAGATAATTAACAAAATTTTAAGTGAACCAACACCATTATTTGATAAAAAATTTAAATCAAAATTAAAAATTAATAATCCAAAACTGCCTAAATTATATTGTTTGCCTAAAATTCACAAACCCGGTAATAAATTTAGACCAATTGTTTCTAACATAAATTCTCCTACATACAAAATTGCAAAATGGTTAGTTAATGAATTTAAACAACTCAAAATTAACAATGATTTTTCTATTAAAAACTCTTTTCAACTGACCAAAAAACTAGAAAATGTAATTATACAAGAAGACGACTTATTGATCTCATTTGATGTAGAATCTTTATTCCCTAGTATACCAATTAATGAAACTTTAATTATTCTCGAAAATTTATTAAAAACAAATGGTAAAAATCAAGAAGAAATAAATCATTATATAAAATTAACAACTTTAGTTATGGATTTTAACACTTTTGAATTTAATGGAATATTTTATAAACAAACATTTGGCACTGCTATGGGTAATCCATTATCCCCCTTTTTAGCAAACATTTTCATGAACCATTTAGAAAATATTGCGAAGAACAGCATACAATATTTCCCAAATTTATGGTTAAGGTATGTTGATGATATTTTCACAATTATTAAAACCAATACCGATATTCAAAATTTTACAAATCAATTAAATAAATTATTTACTAGCATAAATTTTACATATGAAATTGAGATCAATGGTCAACTTCCTTTCTTAGACCTACTAGTTATAAAAAACAATAACAAATTATCCTTTAATATTTTTAGAAAACCCACCCACACCTTTAATTACATTCACTCAAGTTCACATAGTCCTTTCAAACATAAACTATCGTCTTTTAATAGTATGATTTATAGAGCTATCCAGTTACCAATATCTGAAGAAAATAGAAAAAGTGAGTTTACATTAATTTTAGATTTAGCCAAAGCATTAAATTACGATACTAACATTATTCAGAAATTAATCAATAAACATAAAAGAACACATTCCATTCGTCTAGCATCACGTTTAGAACCAATAATAGAATCTAATTCAAATAAAAATTACTGTAAAATTATTCACGAACCAAAATTAACTAATCAAATTAACAAAATTTACAAAAAATTCAATCTTAAACCTGCATACTACACAAAAAACAAAATTAAACTTTTATTGGGGAATACTTTTAAGAAAATTGATGATCATGAAAAGTCTGGGATTTATTCATCAAAATGCAGCAATTGCAACAAAATGTATATTGGACAAACTATACGAAATTTAAAAACTAGGTTTTAAGAACATATTTACCATACTAAAAACCGTAACCCAGATAAATCTGCGATAGCTCATCATACATTAACCACGGGACACAAATTTATTATAAATAATTTGAAATTACTAAAAGAATCTAACCATTTTCAACTAAACATGTTAGAAGCAATTGAAATGCACAAAAATAGGGATAACCTTCTAAATTTTGATTTAAGTCCTTTAAACAACCCACTTTTAAATTTAATTCCTTAAACTAGCCTACCTTCATCTGATTTCAAATAAATCGCACTTGGTTGTGAAAATAGTTGTAATTCTATTTTTATTTATTTACAAAATGTCAATTAGTTTTTTCTATTGATAAAGGGTACATTGTACCCGAAATGTACATATAGAATTAAAATAAAAAGTGAAGTAAAAGGAATAAAGGAATAACTTAACTAATTACCATTAAAATAACAGTTGCCAACCTAGAATTTTTTCGTAATTCATAGTAAAAAAACAGTCAATACATTGACTTATAATTATAATACCATCAATTGACAGCCGACCAAGCAATTTTCAGTTAAAAATGTCGTGATAGTCAAATTATTAAGTATCATTTAATTTTATAGATTACATGTTGATTATATTGATAGTCTTTACTATATTGATTGCGATTAGGTTGACTACATACTGATTATTGACTACTATTCACATGTTGTCATTTAACAACATTGACTATTTATAGATTACATTGTTAATCAATTATGTTGAACACATCATTCATGCTGATTGTTGACTATTATTTAATATTGATTTATTTTCATTTGACAAAATTAATTATAAATCGATTATGTTGACTACATGCATGCTTATTGTTGACTACCATTTATTGACTATCATTCTAAAACATTGATTGTATTAACTAAATTGAGAATTGTCGGCATTATACGTCAACTTTAATGTTGAGCTGGCTTTGGCGAAATCGACATTTTACGTCGAAATCGCAACGTTTATGTTAGAAAAGACAAAAATGGTATTCACTTTTATATAAATAAAACAATTTAAACACTTTCAAATATATATTGTATTAACGCTACAATTGTTTCGCCACACTGTGGCGAAATGATCATTTCTTCGCCTGAAGAAGCCACAGTGTGGCGAAACAATTGTAGCGTTAATACAATATATATTTGAAAGTGTTTAAATTGTTTTATTTATATAAAAGTGAATATGAACTTTCAACATTTATCAGCCTTATCAATCAATTTTTTAAAAATGGTATTATACCCGAAACACTAAAATTTACGAAAAGATTATATCTGCTGATTTAAGACAAAGTCGATTTTTTTTTCTCTGGCGATTTACAGCGAAACAGTTTGGAAAATCCAGTGGAGATATTTAAATTGAGATTGCAACCAGTCAACGTTTATTAATTTTTGAATAAGTTTATTCTTTAATGTTGACTTCGTTCGCCAGATTTAGTTAAGTCTGTAATTTTTATTGTCAAAGAACCGAGCTCGAACTAAAATTCACTAAAATTTCTCTCTTTAGTTATATAACTATTAGCCAAAATCAATGTTTATTTTAAATATCTTTCAGTTTGTAACTTATACTAGTATATATAATTAACAGATATTTGGACGTCACAACACATTCGCACTACACCCAGGGTCACGACGAGAAATTATTTTTAAATAAAATCTCACCGTGCACGGGAATTGAACCCGAATTGTGGTTCGCCGATCGATATAGCCCGGCGACGTTACCCCTCGGCCACCACCTGCCCTAAAATGAGAAATGGTCTTAATCGAGTGAGGGGACCTCGAAACGAATGTGTTCGCAGTTTTGATTTAAAAATTGCAAAAAAGTAGAAACTGTTGTAGAATTAAACAAGTGTTCAAGTGTTTGTTTAAACCGACATACACCGATATTTTTTTCGGGTCGGTTCCGGTTTTCGTTCCGACAAAAATAACGGTTTATTTCGGTTTTCGGTATACGGTTTAGTTTCGGTTTGAAGCTCTGATTTTAATCATTATAACCATCTTCATTTAATATAGTATTACTAAACACACACATACAGGGAATTTTCTTATAAGCATACATATGCTGATGTATACGTTGTAAATGTTCAGGAATTCGTTGTTTTTTTAAAGCTTTCAATTCAAAGCGTCAAAGACTGAAAAACCTGAAAAATTGGCTTGGGCGCTTACCAAAGCGAAGCGATCAATCCAAATATTCAGGCTTTTCTAAACTCAAATTTTATTTTATGCGCATGATAAAACACTAAAATATTGTGAAATTGAAAATATACTGCTCAAGTTTAATCTCACGTTAATAACGTCAAATTGAACCACGCGTTCAATTTGAATATTTTAACGAGTTTTCGCTTTGACGAGTAAATTTTCGATGTTAGAAAAGGCGTAACATTTTAATTTTAATTTTTTTCTCACGCGTATGAAACCCTAATTTCAAGTGAAGTTGATAATTTACTGCTTAAGTTTGATCTCACGCTAATAAATATTATTTCGTGTAACCAAATCTTCAAAAATACAAGCGACGAAATCCAAACAATAAGTCTTGTTAAAAATACTATTAAAGACAATGAATACCCATTGAAACAACTACTTCCCGTGCAAATACACCGCCGGATATTGGATTAGAGAATGGATTATTTAACATCTTATTAACATCTTACAACGCTATATCAAAGTATATGCAACATTTAGGTCAAATTCTCTTTAAACCAACTAACAAATAATGAAAAATGAAAGGAGAAATTACAAGAAATTAGAAATGAATGTTATTTAGATTAAAAACTAATGACTTAGGCCATCTATAGACGCGTTTCAAGATTTATTTCTCATTAGTATAGCTTTGCTTATGTCTTTTTTTTAAAATAGACATTTAGGAATAAAAATGAAATAAACTTACTTAAAAAAAGCGTTGTGTGTGGTACAAACAGGTACACAGAAATGGATTGGGTGGAAAAATATGGTCGGTATTTATAGGTAAAAAAGAATTATATCTTTAACAGGTAAGAAGAATATGCGACCCGATTATTTACCTTACAGTTCAAACAAGAATATTTCAAAATGAAAACTATTCAAATTTCTAAATTCTTACATTATTTTCCCAATATACAACCAAAATTCAAAAAGGTTTCTTTATCAACTATTTCCGAATCCTACTTGATAACATACAACCTTTAAACAGTTAAACACGTAATTATTATTTTATAACACACTTCAAAATAACAACAATCAATAAATTATAAACTTAGGGGCAGAAAGACCACTGGTTGTTAGCATGTTGTCAATGTATACTTCATCAGTATCGTTATTTTTATTTTGAATTACCAATGTACATGTTATTGTTGTTGTTGTTTAATTTACTCTAAGCGCGAAATTAAAGCTAATACGGAAATTCCAAGCATTAATGACAATACCCACTTCTTTGATGCTATAATATATAACTACTATCCTTTTCAAAAAGCGAGGCATGTCACTTTGAAGTTAAATATTTTGAAGTCGATGGGGTCGATTGTTTTGAAATTTAAACCACATAAAGATACATCATTTGTACATGTGATGATTTTTTTTTTTTAGAATTTTAATGTCAAAGATAATATATATATTCGGCGTATGTTTACCAAAAAAAGGTAGTATTTTTTCATGAACTTTTCAAACGGTCGAGTTTCATTGCGTGTATCTCCGGTATAAAATATTTAAGATTAATGAAAAAAATTAGGTGGTTACTAGAATCTGTTTCGAATGTGATGGATTAAACAAAATATGTAAAATATTTTTATTACCACAATTATAGCGTAAAAAATGAAAATCTACAAACTCGGTTATTAAAAATCGGATTAAAATGGAACTTGGCATAACGTATGTGTACATTTTATGTGATGAATGATTGAATACTATCCTTAAAAAAAGTACAGGTGTATCATTAAAATCCAGGTGTTTTTATATCGAAATCAGTTTTCAGGTCGTAGAGAGAGATGCGAGTATGCTAACTCAGCGTTCGTACGGCGACCATACGCTTGCCGTTAATGCTAAGCGGCAAACCGCACTGACACAACATTTTTATATAATTCCTTCTATATACGATTCTCCATAAGTATTGAAACGCATATGAAATGTTTAATTCATTTATTTTAAAATGATTTTATTAATGTGTTCTGTTGGTGGGAATGAAAATAAAGTATATTAAATATGAATATACACAGGCGCGCACCCAGAAATTTGTCTGGGGGGGGGTTCTCAAACTTGTTTTAAGGTGTGTAACAAAATTCTGTCTGTTATCTTCAAAAAATACATTATAGCGAATTTTTAAATAAACCATTACAACTGTAAAATTAAAAAAATACATTAGCAAAAAAATATATAAAATATAATTATAAGTTTATGTTTTGGAAAATTTTATAGTGGTTTTATATATACATATAATATTATACATATAATATACATATAAACAAAAATAGGTACCTACCTACTTTTTGTAGACAGTCACCCCCCTGGGTGCGCGCCTGTAATATACATATAAACAAAAATAGGTACTTGCCTACTTTTTGTAAACAGATTTACTTGGATTAAAATTTAGAATGACATAATCCGATCACAAAACTGCAATAACTATTTTTACCACTTTAAAAATTCCACAATTTATTACAGCCATTAAAGGTTGTATCGAATTAGCCGAAAAGGGATTAAGGGATTAGACGACCTATTTGTCTATTACGTAAGAATGTTTGTAATCAAGGGTTCTATTTCTGTGTTTACACTTTCGTTAATTCTCGAAAAGGCTATAAAGGGATTATTGGTTGTTTTGACAAGAGGTACTAAGAAATGTTTTGTTTTGAAGGTGGGAGGTAAATTATGTTTAAATGTTTCTATAAGTATTGCCCTTTTCGTTATAATTATTCAGTCTTAGACTTTTTGTTAATATACAACTACAATCGCAGAGCGAACAAATTGTTAATAATGGAAGATAAACGAAAATCACCGTTCTCAAGTAAGGAGAAAAAAAAAATGATAGTAAATGCGCGAAAGTTTTTTGAAGAAGAGAAACGATGCGGCAAGGAAAACATTGACATTGAATCTGTCGTAAATAGAACAGCTTCGTGTTTAGCTATTTCAGTTCGTAGTGTTTGTCGTGTTAGTTCTGATCAAAGAAAATTCGAAGATATATGTTCCCCCCGCACATCACCTGGACGCAAACCCATTGTGTTTGATGAGTTTTTGCAAGGAGTTATTAGACATACTGTGATGAGTTTCTATTTGAAAAATTCTTTTCCATCCGTTTAAATGGTTCATGAAAAACTGAAAGAAGATATTGCCGATTTACCCAAGTTTTTATCTACCACTTTATACAGACTTTAAATTAAATTGAATTTCAAGTATATGAAACTGAATAAACGGCCAATTTTAATGGAGAGCAACACAATTTCTGCAGCATGTGGACATTTCTTAAATAAAATGAAACGATATCGAAATGATAACTGGAATATATTTTATAGGGACGAGACTTGGTGTGGAGCCAACCACTCTAAAAAATTTGGTTGGTGTGAACAGATCTTACCGGATGAAAAACGAGACAATTATAATTACTACAGAGGTACCATCTAGGAAATAAATGGATACCGTGGTGGAATAATAACTCCATCGGGAGCTGGGAAAAGAGTAATTATTCTCCACATAGGGAGTGAAGATGGTTTTTTGGATGGATGTATGGAGTGTTTTATTGGCAACAAAAATTCTAATGACTACCACGATGAGATGAATGCCAAACATTTTGAAGAATGGTTTAGACATGTTCTGACAATTATACCAGATAATTTAGTGATAGTCATCGCCTTAGCACCTTATCACAATATGTTGCATCCAGATTTTAGAAATCCAACAACTGCATGGAGAAAGGCAAACATAGTTGACTGGCTTACTAAAAAGAATGTATTCATTTGACGAAATGTCAAGACCCGCACTGTTATCATTGGCAAAGGTGCACCATTATCCAAAAATGTATCTATTAGATAAAATAGCAGAAGAGGTTAGAGGAGAATTTGTTAAACTTATTTGGTTACCAGTAGCTCACTGTGAGTTTAATGCGATAGAGCTAATTTGGTCATTTGTTAAAAATTGTGTGGCAAAAAAGAACAAAACATTTAAAATAAATGATGTTTTAAATTTATCCAATGAAGCCATGGGAAACGTTCCTGATACTTTGTGGCCCAATTGTATAAGACATACAAAGAAAATTGAAGACGATTATATAAAAAAATATCATTTGGTTGATGTCGCAGTGGAACAATTAATTATTAATATTAGAGCGGATGAATCGACAGACAGCGAAACCGGTAGTGAAAGCGGAAGTAAATCTGGGTAACTTTAATGACAATTGTGTTTCTCATATTTATGTAAAATTATATTTTTGTTCAAAATTCTTATTAATATTTTATTTTTGTCCTTGTTTTAAATTTTATTTATTTCTACATTTAATAAATGTTAAATAAATACATTAATAATTTTAATATTTAATATTTATCTTATATTTTTTGTCTTTTATATAGTACATTTTTATTATTTTATAATATTTTTATTTGTTGTATTGTATTTTTCTTGAAACATATTTTTTATTTTAATTTTAATATTTTATATACCGTGCGTTTTATTTAAGTATGGCCATAGTGATTTACATGGTAAAAATTGTATCGCATGTTAACTTTTGTTGTCGAACAAAGAAACATTTTTTGTTTTTTATCAATAAATCAATAAACTTTCGTGTGATGTTATAACATTTACTTGTTAATAATAATCAATATGACATTTTCGCCAAGTTTATTTTATTTACATAATAATTTGTCTTATTCATTTCAACTTTGAAACCGTCTCTTTAATGTTTATTTAAAAAAAAAAATATGAAGATAATACACGTTTATTTTAATTAAGTATTTCTTTAATCCACCATCCCATTATCGTGGTTGTAAATATAAATATTATAAAATTAATCCAATTGTAAATAACGCTGTCTTCCCTTTCGTTATAAAGTTTTCATCATCGTCCGCATCGTAACGACGATGAACCGAGCGGGACCCCCTCTATTCCCCACTCCTCACTTTCACCGTCATTATTTTATATCTCTTCCAACAATTTTTAATCCACTAAAAATCGAATATTTGATATATTCATAATTTGTTTTATACATTTTGCAATATAATTGTGTAATATATAATATCTGTTATTTGTATGTAAATTGATTGTAAAATAACCGAGAACGTAGGTGTCGACTTATTTTAAAATCGGGGAATAAAGGGTGGACACATTTCATTTTTATTTGCGTCGTTATATAAATATAAGTCTGATCTATTACATGTATTTTTTTCAATTTCTTATATGTAGCCAATCAATTTATATAAAATGTTAAAGTTGATCTTAGTAAAAATCCACAAAAATGTAGGTACCTTTTTAAACATTTTTATTAATACCTCAGTAAATAAATGTGATAAAAATTTGATTTTTTCAAAATAAATGAGGAACATTCTAAGGAATGTAGATACGTAATCATATATTTTCCAAGATTTTTTCTTTTGAAAATACAGCATCCGAAAGTGACATGCCTCGCTTTTTGAAAGGATAGTATATACACGGAATTTTAGGCACATAGTTTGATAACGACCAGCTTATAGTAGAAACTAAAGGCACTGTAAAATTTAAAATAAAAGTGGCAAAACAAAGATAAGTATTTTAATTGTATTTTATATTAATGTAATTATTTTAATATAAAACTGATTTTTGATTAATATTTAAATATAGTACTTTAAGTTAATTGCGAGCTACATTTTAAAATGAAACAGAGGAAAATGCATTTCACTATAGCTAACTAGAATCACGACGAAGCGTACATTGCCATAAAACTAAATATAACTACGAGAAATAAAATAGGTATTCTATTATAATCCACCCATAAAATCACAAGACTAGAAACAGCCACATATTCAAACCAAAGAAAAAAAAAATATATCATAATTTATAAATAACATGAAGTTAAGATAGTTTCCCCATATTATATATTTTGATATAAAATAATAACTGAGATTTATTAAATTCATTAAAGTATTTAAATTACGTCCAACTAAATAAAAACTCAAATCGTCTTAGTGTGTTAATTAGATTAAAAAAAAATATTAAAAAAATAATAACTTATAACTAAGATTAAATGATCGATTGTTGGTTATTTTAATTTCAAATTGCAGCTAAAAATAAGACCACTTTTGTTTTTACTTTTGGACACCGTTGCAATGTATCGCAACGTTCTCCTGTGACTGTTGTGTCAGTGCTCCGAAAAACAATGTTGTGACATTTTTATTTAGATTAATTATTGTATTTGTAATCACTACTTCATTTATTTACATGTATTTTTACTTTTTTTTTCTGGTATTCAGATTTTTGTCTGTAATTGGGTTATCCTGTTGGAGAAATAAAGATATCATTATTATTGTTTCCCCCATGTTAGATACTTTAAATCAATAGCTTTCACCTACCTTATTTTTTAACAAATGTTTCTTATTCCTGTTAAAGTTTCACTAATTGTTTGATTTGAGTTATGTGGAGTATTTAATCACAATGAAAAAACTGTTTTTATTCCTTACTTCACTTTTATTTTTATGTGTTAGATGTACATTTCGAGTGCTAAGCACTCATTATCAATAACTAATGTTATTGATAATGAGTGCTTAGCACTCGAAATGTACATCTAACACAAAAATAAAAGTAAAGTAAGGAATAAAAACAGTTTTTTCATTCTGTTAAAGTTTGTTCGTAAGCCTCACTTATGTTTTCACTTTTCGTCAAAATATTAATCATGACAAGATCAAATTACCTAATAGCAACAGCTTACTTATTCAAAGTAATTAATTCGTAAAATTATAATAACATTATATAACAATTATAATAAAATAACTAAAAGAGCTACGACATAAAGTGAATACGCATTAAATGCTAATTTTTCGATTATCTTCAACTTTTCTAAACAAGATATCCAAAATCCAAAAAATGCTAAGAATGAACTACCACTTCCGGTATCCTCATTTTCACCAAATGTTGATCGTATACTACTGTTGTAATAAAAATCTTAAGTTTATATTGTCATCTTGACAGACAGAGATTTTTCAAAATTAGTCTTAATCAATACGGGGGGACCTCAAATATCCATTATTAATTTTTGATTTGGTAATTTTCGCGAAAACAATACTTTCCCTTTGTTTTGCATAAGGGGGAAAGTAAAAACTGAAATAAATTATATAAAATGAGGAGATTAAAATGCCTGGAGACCGGGTCCCGAGAGCAGCTTAAGGGTTATAATAGAATGGCAACTAGGTATCTGGAGAGATATTGTCTCGGTAAATACTTTACAGAAACTATCTAGAAACTAAATTATTTAGCTTAATGAGCTTTAAAAATAATGTAATATGAATGATACTATCAAATAATTAGGGGAGCCAATTTTACCATATTTCAAATTTTACCTGTACATCTATATGGCCCGCGTTAGGTTAGGTTATTTGACAATTTAATAGGTTTGGCTTTTTAGAACCTTGGGTTCAGCAAACTAATTATTGAGCTACTAATTTAACTAGCTGACAGTTACGCTGAAAAGGTGCCACTTAATAACAGATCTAACCTAAGAACTGATAATCAGTTATATCTAGAGTTTGGCAAATAAAGTAATCCGAAACTAATACAACTAGTTACCACCTCCTAAGCTAGAATTTATGTAGTTAGGTTGCGTCACGTGCAACCGCTTTAAGGTTAATTTAGTATATTAATTGCTAGTTACTTAGGTTCCGATAATTTAATTATTAAAGTAATCAACAACCATTTTTTGAAGGATTAGGAAGTCTCGGTATGCACAAATTAATCAAAATAGTTAACATCTGAGATAGCGTTAGATTAGAAGACAGATTGTAAAGTTAGGTTAAGTTATACATAACTATTTTCAGGTTAGGTTAGGTTTTTTAAACATCTATCTACAATTTTTTATATTAGAGTCTCTGATTTTTGAGTACTCTTGCATCTACACACTGTGAAATGTTCAATTTTCAAATTGAAATATGTCATGTATCATGATTCATGATAAAGCTTAAAATAAATCTATGTTATTTTACCCTATATTTATATGAATAAACATAAAAAATGGCAACCAAAACATTGACGACATTTTTGTTACCAACAGATATTGCTTATTGTTCAGAATAGTAAACGCATTATTTGTTTTGTCAGTCTGTTACAGATATTCAAAATATTTAGCAAAATATGTTGAATTCATCAAAATAATAACATATTCTTAAGAGTAACTGCGCAAAAGTAATTAGCATTGATTAAAAATTAATCTATTCGTTTTTCGAATAAACCAATTTAATGGCAAACATATTAATATGATCGCTAATTAAAAGGATTACCTAATTAACGTTCAAACCATTAATCAGACCGACTTAGGCATGTGCAACATTTTAATTACACTCAAGAAAAGGCAAAAAAGAGTACGTTACCTTTCAGATTTTTCTGCACTTTCAAATTCTCGATGATCGAAGTTAATCCTCTCCTCTTCTCTCCCCTCCCCGCGACGATCGCGCTTAAGTCTTCGGCGAGCGCACCAGAACAAACTTCTATCTGAGTGTCATCACCGGCACTTTCCACTTTGACTTTAAAAACGTCCATCTTCCGATCGGCCACCGGGAAAGAAGAAGAAAATCTCCGTTTGAACAGTGTCATGTGCAAGTGCGAGGAGTGAGTGTGTTACGATTATAGGATGGGGTTAAGACATAGGTTAAAGTTAATGTAATGACCTGGCCCGACCCCGCGGTCTAAAAATGTTCGGTTGAAAATAAACGGACGAACTGAAACGTATAGATCTTGAGCCAAAAATATTTATATGTTTATGTGTGTGCACTGTCTGTTTCGGACATACTACTCATTTTTTTTTTCTGTTTTAAATCCATTTTTACGAATCAGTAATTTTCTTTGAATAATTAAAATACTAAAAAACTTTATGAACACCGAAAAAGACCGTAAGATACGAATGCCGAAAACACCAATGGTCAATTGCTAATTTATTTAAGTTCTATTAATAAAGATTTGCTAACGCCAATAATAATATATTTGGGTATTTAATAACTCTATTAAATGTTTGAAGTATGTCTCATCCGGAAACAAATCTCGAGACATGTAATCATCGTCAAACCATACGACCTAATGTATATGTTGAAATGTATAATTGCTGTGCTTTTTATAAAGGCAAAATTCTACATACCTGTAAGCTGTTACTATTTGTGATGTAAATCAAATAAATTTGAGTTAATCGCTAACCCTAACGTATTTCCAATGTCTTCCTCATACCAGAGCTGGGATGAATCCTCAAAAACATGATTCGAATCACGAATCCGAATCACCTAATATGATTCGAATCACGAATACTCGAATAAAGGATTCGTAAGTGAAAAATATGATTCGAATGAAAGATTCAAATCCTCATTTTTGAATCACGGATATAAATCCTTTAAAAATAAATTTGAATCTATTATTTGCAACCAGTAATATTTTATTCCATCAGTTTCTATTAACAAACATGTTCATTTACCGACTAAATATCTTATTATATAATGATTTTAATTAATGATGATATATGTGTTATTCAACTTCATTTTAAATCTGTGTTTTATACGCCTGGCGCATGAAGTAAAATTTTGAGTTTAGAAAAGCCCCGTGAAAATTTGTTTCGGGTCGCTGCGCGACCCTCGACAAATTTTCTACGCGGGGCTTTTCTAAACTCGAAATTTTACTTCATGCTTAGTCTGGGAGTGGACAACAATCGTTCTTAGAAGTTTCAAATTAAAGGATTACTCAAGATTACTAAGTTTATTACCAATTTACAAAGGCTACAGCTCTAAGGACCAATCATGGTCTTCGGAGACCGAAGGACTACAGGGAATCGAAGTTTATTTACAAGAAAACAACGAATATCTAAAGATTTACAGCATGGATGGGAAAGAAAACATCCAATTTTGAAAAAATATCGAAGTTGGGTTGGTTTTCAGTGCGTTTTTAACTTCACTTTAAATCAGTGTTTTATACGCGTGGCGCATGAAGTAAAATTTCGAGTTTAGAAAAGCCCCGTGAAAATTTGTCTCGGGTCGCTGCGCGACCCTCGACAAATTTTCTACGCGGGGCTTTTCTAAACTCGAAATTTTACTTCATGCTTAGTCTGGGAGTGGACAACAATCGTTCTTAGAAGTTTAAAATTAAAGGATTACTCTAGATTACTAAGTTTAGTACCCATTTACAAAGGCTACAGCTCGAAGGACCAATCATGGTCATCGGAGACCGAAGGACTACAGGGAATCGAAGTTTATTTACAAGAAAACAACGTATATCTGAAGATTTACAGCATGGATAGGAAAGAAAACATCCAATTTTGAAAAAATATCGAAGTTGGGTTGGTTTTCAGTTCGTTTTTAACTTCACTTTAAATCAGTGTTTTATACGCGTGGCGCATGAAGTAACATTTCGAGTTTAGAAAAGCCTCGTGAAAATTTGTATCGGGTCGCTGCGCGACCCCTGACAAATTGTCTACGCGGGGCTTTTCTAAACTCGAAATTTTACTTCATGCTTAGTCTGGGAGTGGACCGTCAAGATTTTCTACATGTCGAGATTTTTGATATTTCTAGATTTATGTCGATTTATTCACAGTTTGTTATTGTATTAAATGCAACTTCAATATTAAATAAAAACGGTTTTTTTTAGGAATAAAATATTCACCCATTAAGAGCCGAACAAAGTATAAAGTTAACTCTAAAAGTTAATTTCAGGTAAAATTTTGCATCTTTTTCTATGATTTATTATATTACATACGTCGATTTTTTAAAAGAGTTAAATTTAAAATTCAAACGAGTGTTTTCCACTCCCAGACTAAGCATGAAGTAAAATTTCGAGTTTAGAAAAGCCCCGCGTAGAAAATTTGTCGAGGGTCGCGCAGCGACCCGAGACAAATTTTCGCGGGGCTTTTCTAAACTCGAAATTTTACTTCATGCGCCACGCGTATAAAACACTGATTTAAAGTGAAGTTAAAAATGCACTGTAAACCAACCCAACTTCGATATTTTTTCAAAATTAGATGTTTTCTTTCCTATCCATGCTGTAAACCTTCAGATATTCGTTGTTTTCTTGTAAAAAAACTTCGAGAGACCGAAGGACTACAGGTATCCTTCGGTCTCCGAAGACCATGATTGGTCCTTCGAGCTGTAGCCTTTGTAAAATGATAATAAACTTAGTAATCCTTCAATTTGAAACTTCTAAGAACGAGTGTTGTCCACTCCCAGACTAAGCATGAAGTAAAATTTCGAGTTTAGAAAAGCCCCGCGTAGAAAATTTGTCGAGGGTCGCGCAGCGACCCGAGACAAATTTTCACGGGGCTTTTCTAAACTCGAAATTTTACTTCATGCGCCACGCGTATAAAACACTGATTTCAAGTGAAGTTAAAAATATACTATTAACGTTGGATATGTTTCATGGTTAAGTAACCAAATATGCATTCACAAATATTTGAATTATTCGAAAATTTTGAAATTTATATTCAAATATGAATAATTTAGTGATTTAAATATTTATATTAGAATATTTAACTATTTGAATTAATCGAATTCGAATCCCAGCCCTAATAGCGATGATTCGAATTATTTAGGAGGATTTGAATCCATGTATCAGGATTCGAATTTTATAAGGATTCGATTCCTTTTATAAGGATTCGAATCCTTTTATAAGAATTCGAATCCTTTTATAAGGATTCCAATCCTTTTATAAGAATTCGAATCCTTTTATAAGGATTCGAATCATCTACGTTTGGATTCGAATACGAATCCTTTTAAAAAATGTAACGAATCCGTATCACGAATCCGTTTTCACTAAAGTATTCGAATACCTCTTTTGAATCCTCTAAAAGGATTCGAATCCGGGAATCGAATCCTGAATGATTCGAATCCTGCCCAGCTCTGCCTCATACAGGGAATTTTTCTTTTAAGTATACGTGTCCTGATAATTACAGGCGTTTCAGGAAATTTGTTGTTTTATAAAAGCGGTGCATTTAAAGCTTTTAACGAATGTCTCCACTTCTTAATTAAGCATGAAGTAAAAGTCGCTTCGCTTCGCGACACGACCATGTCAATTTTTAGGCTTTTTTAAACTCGAAATTTTACTTTCTGTGCCACGCGTATAAAACACTGATTTAAAGTGAAGTCTAAAATATAATGATCAAGTTTGATCTCACGTTAATAAAATTTACAAATTTTTATTACAAATGTTTATTTTCGAAAATGTAAGCAAACTTAAAAAGTTTATTTTGAAATTCACTCTAAATCAGTGTGTTATACGCGTGGCGCATGACGTAAAATTTCGAGTTTAGAAAATTTGGTTTAGTCGCTCCGCTTCGCTTCACCAAGCTTCGCTATAAAACCAACATCTTTCATTAAATCAATGTATCTAAAATAGTTTATGAATTTTCAATGGTAAGCATGATAAAATAAACAAACGGTGTAAATTACCGTTTTTGCCTTCCCCCATTTGCAAAACAAAGGGAAAGTATTGTTTTCGCGAACATTTTCAAATCAAAAATGTGAGTGGATTAAGACTAATTTTGAAAAATGTCTGTCTGTAATTCTGTCCTGCTGTCCTTCTATTCTTCTGTCCTTTTATCGCTACGATAAAGTCTAAACCCATTGAGCTGTTAAGATGATACCATATGATCTAAAAGTTTTATCCTCTAAAAGGCTAAGAAATTATTTCTAAAAAATATTATGTTGGTAACAAATTATAGAAATCAATAATAATTGTCCCTGGAATTGTCAATACAGTATTTTTCACAAATGTTGGCAGTCACGTCATCAAAAGACAAGCAGTTATTCTACCATTTTATACTATTATATGCGCATCATCGTAGTAAATAATAGAAACGTATATCTTGTGACTCCTGATACAAGTACCGACAACAGGGCTACCCCTCGGAAACGTGAGGCGATGCATTAGACAAAGACGCCATTATAGTGCATGTCTACCCCAGCACATCGCTTCCCAGAAACGTCAGTAGCGACACTATTCGTTCGAAGTTTTCAAGTTTCCACGCATTTCTGTTTGTTTTAGTTTTTTCGTGATTTGTTCGTGAGTTTTTCGTGTTTTTTCATAGTGTAAGTAGGTGTAGTATCAATTGTTTTGTGATTAGATCTAGTTTTTTATAACCATAAACTCAAAATGCCTGAAAAAAGACCTACTGAAGTAGCCCGAGATTTGCTTATTAAAGTAATGGACTACTTCAACCAGGAAAAATGCAATGAAGGTCTCCTTTTACCTTAAGATGCAGTCCATGAGGTAAATTGTTAAAATAAGGAGAGCTGTCGGTGAGGGAAAGCGCTTCGTTATTTTGCATGATGGTCAGAGTACAGGTTTCGTGGAGACTGCTTCCCTTATTTATGCAACAACTTCAAAACTTGCAGACTGGTTATGGATGCACCTTACCACAGCGTATTCGTAGAAAAGCAGCCCAAAATTTCTCTGAGGAAGGCACAAATCACACATTGGCTGCAATATAGCAATAAACCGGTGGAAGTATCAAGTTAAAGGCGGAACTGTTAGCCCTAGCCAAACGATATGCTAGACTAACCAGATATGTGATAGACGAATATCTGCTCGAACATGGCCATGAAGTATAGCGACTCCCATCATATCACTGCAAATTTAACACCATAGAACTAATATGGGCACAGGCAAAACAATATTATGATGCTCATATAATCGAAAAAGGATATAGAGACAATGAAGTGTTGGTCATGTGGCACAAATCCTTAGAAAAATGTACTCCGGAAAGGCAGGACTCTGTTGTTAGACACAATCAATTATCGACAGCTAAAACGTTCTGGATAATGTGCCAGAATTTATTATTCGTATTGAGGATGGGAGTAGTTCAGACGATGATGTAACAGACAGTAATAATGACTAAATCAACTTGCACCAAATTACCAGGTGTTGATTCGATCAAGTATACGTATGGGTTTATCATGTAATACCACATGTATGCATTTTCCTGCTTCTCCGGTCATTTTAGAGGAAAGGTCGCTATTTGGTTAATATCCAACGTCTTTAACTATTTTTAATCGTTGTTTGAAAATCAGATAATTTAAAACAAATAGCCTCATAAACAGCCACACAAACAAGATTTTTAGCGCGTCCAATTTAAAAATCCATGAATGAAGATTCATAGTTTTTAACATGGACTCGATAAAAGTGAAAATAAATATTTTTGTATTAAAATTAATTGTATTGCATTTTATTATTATTATACATGGAATAATGGCAATCTCATAACAGTAATCATTCTTTCGGGATTTTTTTTGTAAGTGCATTCCAATAACGTATTCATTGGCATGGGTTCTTCCTAAGATTACATGTTGGAATGCAACTTCTAGGGTTTCAATGCAGAATTCAGTAAAGAAATTAAACACTAAATCCCTTTTTAACGTTACGCCAATGCGCGCAATTACAAATGAACTTGAACAGATTGATTCGGAATTTTTTAATTGATGACGTGAGTGTAAACATTCGTGAAATAATCTGTATTTTATATACAAAATACATACATACATAACCTTACCGTCTCATGCCAAGTGTTGGGCCAAGTCAGATCACGCGGATTTTTCAGTAGTGCCATCTCACATTTAAATGCAAACAATAGTCATGGCATGCTAGAGGGTAAACTTTTTGCTCATATGGTACTATAATCTTAAGCTTTTTATTACAATAGTAATATTCGATCAACTTTTGGTGAAAATACGCAAGCCGGAAGTGGTAGTTTACTCTTAGTATTTTCTTGGATTTTTCTTCAATATTGATCATATTAAAAAATCGTGCTAAGAAAAATAGTTAATCAAAAAACTAGCATTTAATGTGTATACACTTTTTCTCGTAGCGGCTAACTCAAACATTGTTTTCGAGAAGTTTCGATATTTTGACATATTCTAAGAGGTCAATATTTAGTTGATTTTCACAGAAAATTTCATAACGATATCCTTAAAATTTCAAAAGTTATGAATGTCTGCAACTGGAATTGCATTAAAACTAGGATAATATCACCTTCCAATGTGTTTTTTTTTTCAAATAAGTCAAAAACTATCAATGGTGTATTTTGATAATTTGACATATTCTAATCTCACTTAAAGTGTTGAAGTTATGATGTTTTTAAATATTACAATTCATAAAATTAGGTTTAGGACTTTTTGACAATCAGATGGAAATAACTCCAAAATCATCGATGGAGTGTATTTTAACTTTCATATATTTTGAAACAGCAATGTTTTCTCAACATCTACACAAAATTTCAGGAAGATCCAATAAAAACTATCAAAATTGGGATCGTTTTAATTTATAGATTTCATAAAATTTGATTGAGGAGAGAATTACGTCTGTTTTTATTACACGACGAAAATAATCAAAGTTGTCGAGTGACAAGTAATTAGTCATAATAGTTAATATAGTCAAAGAACAGTCGATATTGTCAATTTCGTTAAATGATAATTAATGTAGCCAACATAGTCAATGTAAATCGATACAGTACTATCAAAATAGTCAGCATAATCTATGCAGTCAATAAAGTTAGTACTATCAAAATGTTCAATATAATCGATCTGTCAATATTACCAGTAATGTCAAAATAGTTAACATAATCGATACAGTCAGAACTGTCAATATAGTCAATATAGTCGATACAGACAGTACTGTCAAAATAGTCAACATAATCGATATAGTCAGGACTGTTAAAATAGATATTGACTATTAACACTGTCGATATAGTCAGTTCTGTCAAAATAGCAAACATAATACCTCCTTACTTCTTAAAAAGATGTGTTTTCTCTCTTACTAATCCCATTAAGTTATTATTCAATAAATCTTTAACATCTGCAGTATTTCCTACTTATTGGAAGGACTCATTCATTAATCCGATATTTAAAGATGGTAAAAGAGATAGTATTGAAAATTAGAGAGGTGTTTCCATCCAGTCCACTATCCGAAAGATATTTGATAAACTTATATCGGAACAACTTAGATGGAGCTGCAAGAACATAATATGCGACGAACAACATGGATTTTTTGAGGGGAGATCTACAACATCTAACCTGTTGTCATACCAGATGTATTTAATGAATGCTTTGGAAAGAGGTCTTCTAGTAAATTCCATTTATACAGACTTTTCTAAAGCCTTCGACCGTGTCAATCACTCAATTCTTTTGAAAAAACTCGAAGGTCTTGGCTTTAGTGACAATATGGTAAAATGGTTTTCCAGTTACTTAAATAACCGACAGCAGTTTGTTAAAATTGATAATTTTATATCTAAAGCAGTTCATGTGACATCTGGTGTGCCTCAGGGATCTCATTGTGGACCAATCTTGTTCTTGCTCTTCATTAATGATATTGGTAGTATCATACAAAACTGTAGGTACCTTATGTTTGCAGATGACTTAAAGATTTTTAGAGTCATTGAAACGGCTACTGATCAGAGACTTTTACAACATGATTTAAACAATTTATCTACCTGGTGTACCAACAACTGTCTACAACTTAACTTATAGAAATGTATGGCTATATCTTTTGGTCGAAATAGACGTAATTTAGTTGAGTACTCTATAAATAACTACAATTTATCATTTGTTGAGAAAGTGCGTGATCTAGGGGTTATATTTGACTGCCGCTTAACCTTTATCCGACATATAAACAGTATTATAAGTAGATCTCTTTCGACGTTAGGTTTTGTAAACAGATTCTCTAAACAGTTCAGTATAAATACATTCAGAACTCTTTACGTTACATTAGTTCGCCCTCATTTGGAGTACTGTTCTGTAATATGGACACCACATTTTAACAACCACAGTGACTTAATTGAAAAGGTCCAAACTAGATTTTTATTACTTGCTTCACATAAGCTAGGTATTGCCCGGATAAATTATAGCCGATCTTATATGCTAAATGTATTAAATTTAAAATCTCTGCGCTACAGAAGAGTTATGCTAGATTTGTGCTATGGGTACAAACTAATTAATGGCTTTGTGAACAGTAGCATATTGGTTGGGGCATTAAACTTTAATTTTTATTCATCCACTGTTCTACGAAACAAATCTTTGTTTCGTTTAAACACCCATCGCACAAATTATGCCTCTAATAATCCTGTTTGTCGCATAATGAAATATTGTAATATACGAAATACATTTCCGAACTTTTTAATATTTTGTAATTCTTATAATATGTTTAAGCGCCACCTTTCGCTCATTGATCTTGTAGTTGTTTTTTAATTGTATTTATTAGCTAATTGTAACTTGAATTTTATAACTATCATGTGCATTGTATTATTTGTTATATGTTTAATTTACACACACTTATTATATATATATTTAATGTAAAATGGAGATTTCCATACAATAAAATAAATAAATAATCTATGCAGTCAATATAGTCTGTCAATATAATCAGTAATGTCAAACTAGCCAGCATAATCGATATAGTCAGTACTGTCAAAATAGTTAACATAATATATACAGTCAATATAGTTAGTACTATCAAAATGGTCGATATAATCGATCTGTCAATATAATGAATAATGACATAATAATTATCATAATCGATAAAGTCAGTACTGTAAAAATAGTCAATATAATCGATACTGTAAATATATTCAGTACTGTCAAAATAGTTAATATAATCGATACAATGAAATGCAAGTCTACTTATAGTTAGTACAGTCATTATAGCCAATTACAGTATTTCGTGTGTTTTTTTTTTATCAAAGTGTAAACATTTTTCGAGTTGTCATTTAGTTTTGACTTTTTAAATTTTCAACACGAAATGACAATTTTGGCCAGCCATAACATTTCAGGACATTTCTGACAATTCATAATTTAATAAAATTAAGTTAGATTAGATGACAAGTTGCTATGAAACTAATGTTATTTGGCCTATACGTGACGTATTTGAATTAAGGATCATTGTGACATAACTGTGTCAATGACTATTGTAACATTTTGACGGTAAATTCACTATTATGATATTTTGATAGTATTTCATCATTAAATGACTATTGTAACATTATGAAGGTAGTTTCGCTATTGTGGCATTTTGATAGTATTTCATCATTAAATGACTATTGTAAGATTTTGACGGTAATTTCGCTATTATGACATTTTAATAGTATTTCATCATAGTCGACTGTAATTTCACTATTATGGCATTTTGATAGTATTTCATGATTAAATGACTATTGTAACATTTTGACGGTAATTTCAAGATTATGAAATTTTGATAGTTTTTCATCATAAAATGACTATTGTAACATTTTGACGGTAATTTCAACAATATGGCATTTTGATAGAATTTTATCATTAAATTGACTGTAATTTACCTATTATCTTTAGAGACCGTTTTAACTTGTATTAATATTGGCAATCCATTTTAACAATACAGAACATTCTCCGTCAATAAAACGACAATAAACTTATTAATCTGCTTTTACATTCGAAATATCTTTAAATAAAAGTATAATCGAAATTGTCAATACTTGGCTGTAGAATATTTAAAAACATTAAAAGAGTAATTCTTTACGCAATTTATAACAAATTTGTCATACAAAGACTAAATCTAACACTCATTAAAACAACTACTTCCTTAGCTAATACCCCTACGGACATTGCATCATACTAGTGTTTGAAAGAGTAGCCTACTGCAAATGTAACAATTCGGGTAAAACTATTCAGCCCATCTATAAACAATTTGACACCTTAAACTGGTAAACATGTCACCGTGTAGTTTAAACATAAGTATTAATAAAATTACCGATACTTGGGTGTAGAATATTTCAAAATATTAAAAGTATTAGTTCGCGAAGTAATTGTTTCAATGAGTGTTTGATTTAGTCTTTGTAAAACAAATTTATTGTAGACTGCGTAAAAAATCACACTTTAAAAGTTTTTATATCTTTAAGTGTTCTGATTCGATATTCAAAAATTGCTCATGTCTCCGTCATTTTTTATTTTTACTTTTTAAGGCTCAACTTATAAAGTAATTTTTAAATCTGCAAAGCGATTCGGTTTTGTTTTTCCAAAAACAACTTTTGTTTTTATTATGGCCGCATATGGAGAATGCATATCATTGAATAGCATTTTTTACTTTGATTTCAATGATCATTAGTAGTCTAAGATTTTTCTAAGAAGTATTACATAGCAAGTCAATATTGCTTGGTTACCATGGCAACTTGACTACATTAATAATTAAAAGAAAGCGTACATGTAGCATATGGTTGTACTCGGACTTAAAAATGAATTTTAATATTGTGCATATCTCTATATGAAAACTAATAGCTGTAAATATTCTAAACGTTTACCATTCGACAAGTCAAAAAGTTGCCCTAAAAAATATTCTACAATATTTAAAAAAAAAATAACGGAAATATAGACATTTTTTTAAAACCAAACGTTTAGTTTATTATATCGAAACAATTAAATGTATTTCAAATAATACGAAAACAGATTATTAATAAGCACTTAAAAACGCAATTATACCCACATTTATTTGATTTTCTATCTCTTTAAATAAGCGAGATCCCCAATAGTGCAACTCGAAAAACGAACAATAAGGATGTTCGCTAATTCATCCTTTAATTCCTCTGATATAACATAATCAGCGCATTTAAATTAAGACACTTTGTTAATCCCGCTGATTTACAAAGTAATAATAACAATAATTAACGCCACAAGAAAACGTTTATATATTTCAAGAAGACATTTTATTTTAAATCAAAATGATATTTCAAAAAAAAACAACGAAACGTTTGGGTTTGACGGCCCGAACCGAAGCTGCCCGCAAATCCAAATTTTTAAGGTTTTCTAAACTCGAAACATTTACTTCATGCGCCAGACGTATGAAACACTGATGTATTTTGAAGTACAAATGACATGATTTATCTTTTATTGCAGTAGTTTAAAATTAGAGTAAAATGCACCTACTAGATACATTTGTTTCGTTTTAAGCCTCTTCAATGATTTCTGGGTTAGAATGAGCATTAATTATAATTAATGCTCATTCTAACCCAGAAATCATTGAAGAGGCTTAAAACGAAACAAATGTATCTAGTAGGTGCATTTTACTCTAATTTTAAACTACTGCAATAAAAGATAAATCTTAAATACAATTAATAATAAATCTTAAATACAATTAATAATAGATAAATCTTAAATACAATTAATAATATTCTTTTCGCTTCAGCAAAAGTGAAAAGAATATTATTAATTGTATTTAAGTTTATAACGTTCACTGCGTTTAATATGGTCTGTGTTTTTTTTAATTAATAATTATCTAAACAGTCGTTATCTTAAAAGCTATTATCAATCATTTCTGCAAAGACCATCGTCTGGTGATAACACGCGAAATTTTATAGATAACGGAGCGCTTCAGTTTAACAAGTAATAAATAACCATCTGCGGACAGGTGTAGAAATTATTGCCGTAATTATTGTTTTCTTTTTTTCGTAGTTGTTGTTGCTTCATTTCGTCGAGGACTGGCTTTTAGCCGAGGCACGCCCTCGTTACGGAGGTGTGCAAACAAAAAGACTCTTCGAATTGTATCGAAGATGATTTATGGGCGGTCGGTTCATGCAAATTCAATTTCGCGCCGGGAAAGGAGTGCTCACACTGTATAAATATGCTTGGATGAATAAATCAACATCAGTTCGAACGGTTGAAGGTAGTGAAGGTCCATCATTGTTTTCAAGACAAATTGCGACGTTCGTCAATGCTTCTGTTTACTATTATTTGTTATAATACAAAAACGCAAATGTAATTCTTCAAAAAACGTTGATGTTTAGGTATAAACACGCATCATTAATAATCATAATATTGATCAGAATCACAATTTAATGCAATAAAAACAATTGAGAAGCAGACTTTCATATTGCATATTGTCCATTTTGAACAATTTTCAGAAATAGAAAAAAAACGGTTACAAGTTCGTCGATTAATTTATTAAGAAAGTATGTTCCGTAAAAAATGGAACGAAAATCACAAAATCATCGTAACCAGATGAAAAAAATTTAGTCTTTATAGTTTTTAAAATAAATTTAAAAATGTTTTGGACAAACAGCATTTAGTTCGTCACACTAGGACAGACTGCAATTTGTTTATCACTTTGGGACAAGCTGCATTTTGTTTACAACACTGTGAAAATCATTGCATTTTTTCTACTTCTTATTGGTTTTCAACTACAAAAAATTCCAAAGTTTATTATCATGTATATTTTGATTCTTTCATATAAAAAACACGTTTCTGAATGCTTTAATATCGTCATGGAATAGATTTGAGCAGCAAAAATCATTACGTTTATGACTGCAAATTAATTTAGAATTTCCGCATTAGGAAAATAATCTGAGTGCTTTTAGAAGACAAACATTTTGATCAGATTTATAAAAATTAAATATAATAATAAAAATAAAAACTCCAAACACTGTTAAATTTTAAAGCATATCTAATGTCACTCTTACGCACTTTTGCGGTGATATTTTTTTCTCTTCCTACTACCACGGTCAACATCACCAACAATATGCTCTCCTTTATTGGCGTTCATGATAAGGGTTCAGTGCTGGCGATTTTGGGAGTTTCACCAAAAATTAGGGTATTTAAAGAGGAGTAGTTTTATTTTTTGGGGGGGGGAGGTAAAATGGGGTATTTTATCCTCACAAACTAATACAATTCATTATATTTTCAAAACAAATCGTATTAAATCAATAATCAATAAGTTAAAAAAATTAATTAGCGTTCATTTGGAAACTTTAAACAGTGTTTTCCACTCCTAGACAAACCATAAAGTAACATTTCGACTTCATGCGCCACGCGTACAAAGCGCTGATTCAGTGGGAAGTTTTCAACTTTTACTCTCGCAATTTATGGCGCCCAAAAAGGGCCAAGCGTTAAATTTCGATGCTCGCGATTTATGGCGCCCAACTAGGGGCCACAGCGTTAGCCTGGCCCAACGTTTGGTGCCAAAAAACCTCAAATCCAAGCGTGAGCTACTTTTGCATACCAAATTATTTAGCGATTGACAGGTTATAGATATTAAAAACAAATAAAAAAAAAGTATATACATATTTTTTTGTATGGGTGGTATTCCTTAAAATAAATTGTAAATTGCTAGAATTTTGATAGCGCGAGATTTGGTTAAAATTTATTAAACATAAGCAGTATATCTCCAACTTCACAATATGGTCAGTGATTTATACGCGTGGCGCATGAATTAAAATTTCGAATTTAGAAAACCCTGAGTTTCAAGTTTAAAAAAGTCTGAGCGTTTGCATTTGGACGCATAGCGTCCAAATCCAAACTCAGGCTTTTCTAAACTCGAAATTTTACTTCATGCGCCACGCGTATGAAACGCTGATGCAATGGGAAGTTTTATATTTACATGCTTGCGATTTATGGCGCCCAACTAGGGGCCACACGCTGGGCGCCAAAAAACCTCTAATGCTAGCGTTTTAAATATTTTTAAAGGAGTGTTCTCCACTCCAAGCTTAAGCGTGAAGTAAAATTTTAAGTTTAGAAAAGCCTGACGTTTGGATTTAGACCCGTAGCGTCCAAACTCAATATTTTCTAAACTTGAAATTTTACTTTATGGGCCACGCGTACGAAACACTAATTCAGTGTGAAGTTTTTAACTTTTACTTTCGCAATTTATGGTGCCCAACAACGGTCCAGCGTTAGCATGGCCCTACGTTGTGCGCCAAAAAACCTCAAATCTATGCAAGTATTGGACAATTTCTAGATAATTAAGAACACACACTTTTTAAGATGTTGGACAAGTTGTAGATGACAAAGAATTACTAGTGTGGGACAATTTGTAGATAACAAAAAACTTACTCCTTATCTTAAGCTAAGGTTTAGTAAAATTATCGTAATATTTCAAAGTAATCTTGTTTGGAAAACTATAAATAAATCATAAATTGAAGCGTGCCATATGCAAAAGGTCGTAAGTACCAAATAACATATTTTACAGGAGAAACATAATACGTGAATGAAAGTGCTATGGCACTTAAGACGTGTTGATAATTCAGTCCCTATTTCTGCCACTTGTAGTAGCCCTATCGCCCCGGCATCAGTTTTATTATCATGACATGAGACAAAAATTATACCAAAACCTCAATCACTTCTACAAATCAAAATCAAATATTGTGAAAATTATTTGTACATGCATATTGGTGATTCTAATCAATATTCTTTAATACCAGTGGCGTAAATAGAACTTTTGCCGCCAGGGACGGTCCTCAATTTGCCACCCTTTCTAAGTCAATAAAATTGTGGTTTTAATGAATAAATTAAACATAAATAAATAATTGTAACTGAGACAAACTGTAGGTTAAGAACTTTCTTACCATTGGATAAGTTGATATCCTTATAAATGCAACTTTTATTAAAAATGGTGATGTGTCCATCATAGTACTTTCCCCCGTAAATTGCGTATTAAATCACTTTTTAAAGTTTGTAAAGAGGCTAATAAATCACCCTGTAGAAAATTGTGTTTGAAAGTTCCCGAAAAACGTTCTTCTTTTTATAACATATTACGAAGTGGTCCTCAATAACTAGATAAAACACACAACTGTTGAAATATCTCAAAAACTAAGAGTGCTATGACAAAAAGTAAATGAACAATACATCTTCATTTTGTTATTTTCTACAACTTTTATTTGAAAGAATTTTTTGTTTGATGAACATTTATTGAAAAAATCTGAAAAAACTGAAAAACGCTAAGAGTAAAGTACCACTTCCGGTTTTCCGATTTTCACCAAAAGCTTTTCAGTTCTTCCGATTGTAACAAAAAGCTTAAGTTTCAAGTTTCATCTCGATATCTTTAGCAGTTATTGCGGTACAGCGCACACAGACACACACACAGACACACAGACAGACAGACAGACAGACAGACAGACAGACAGACAGACAGACAGACAGACAGACAGACAGACAGACAGACAGACAGACATTTTTCAAAAATGGTCTTATTCGACTCAGGGGACCTCAAAACGGATATTTCCGCTAAAATTTTTGATTCGAAAATTTTCACGAAAACAATACTTTCCCTTTGTATTACATACGGGGGAAAGTAAAAAACAAGATACTTTTTTTTAAAGGCCACAGGAAACTTAAACATTTTAATGGATATATCTATTTTGAGGTCCCTGAGTTGATTAAGACCATTTTTGAAAAATGTCTGTTCTTCTGTAATTCAGTCGCCACGATAAAGTCTAAACCGATTGAGCTGTTGAGATGACACTATAAACTTAAGGTTTTTATCACAATAGTAGTATTCCATCAACTTTTGGTGAAAATGCGGAAACCAGAAGTGGTAGTTTACTCTTAGCACTTTTATTTTTATTTTTCTTTAATATTGATCATACAAATAGTAGATTGTTTGCCAAGTTTTGAAAACTTTTATTGTATGCGAATACCAAATACAAGGTATCGGCATGCAATACAGCTTTCAAAACGTGATTAATACTGCTTTTTCTACGACCAAACAGCGGCGGTGCACAGTATAACCGTTGCATTGAAAATTGGACAAAAATACTAATAAATAAAGTTGATTAATTTGCAATGTTAATCACATTTATGTGTTCTAAAGACTTCAATTAATAGGAATAACTGTTTTTTTTAACACAAAAATGTAATATTAAAAAAAACGTAAAATGTCTTGTAGTGATTATGCTTCTATAAAAAAGTTTAATTACATAATAAACTCACATTGTCAAGTCAAAATAGACACTTATTATAAAGTATAATTCTATTACTGGTTACTTAACATATAGACCACTTTAGTGGTCTATAAACCACTTTAGAGGTCTATATGTAAACTATTCACACATCGACTACGAAAGTATGCGCTATTTATACGTTTTAAATTCTCTCACAGAATTGTCTTCTCCAAAGTATAATAACTTCCTAAGTTAACGATTAATCTTAGCAAAAAATCCTATGCATCTAATCTAAAGTATGCAGAAGTGATTGTGAAATATAATTTTGTTTAAAGTAGACGTTTAATTTTAATACCTTTATTTTATTTGGCTATTTTCATTATTACGGTTACACTGTGCAGCGTTAATTGTTCTTCGCACTACTCATTTTATTTAGAGAAAATGTCATTCCATGATCAGAACTTTGCAAGTGACTTTTTATAAAAGAATGAAATATTCTAAGACATTTTTATAATATGGCGATTTTAAATTGCATTGGTTATTTTTAAATTATAACCAAATTTTATATTTTCAAGAACTTTTAATACACAGATTTAAAGTAGTGCAACTTCTCAAAATGAGCAAATCTAACAATAAAAATTATTAAAATACATTAAAAATGATAAAACACTAATAATAAAAATAATATAACTTAATTATAGTTAGTATTTATTATCTTAATTATTGAACGAAACATATAAAAGATACTTAAATGTTTTACCGGATCGAAAAATACACATTTTAAATCGTTTCCGAAAAGAAGCATAACATGCATCTATAATCTGTTTAATAACTAGCAGGAGCGTTTTAAATTTCACGCGCCAAAACCTACAACTCTGATTGGCCGAGAGAGCGTTCATTTTACACAATACTAATTACATCATTATTAGACGCAACAGCTGACAAAACCTTAATTCGAAGCGTTGCCGAGTTGCAACTTTGTCTGTTTCGTAATAACCTTGTGTGCGCTGTTTTTTAGCAGAGTAAAAAGTTAGTTTTGTTTATATTGTTGTAATGGATTATGGACCCAGTATAAGCTCGGTGATAATATCACCTTCACCTCAAAAAAGCGTAAAAAGTTGGATTTAGGTCATTTACATCTGTCTGAAAAACAGTGCATATTAAATATGTACAAGCAGATGATAACAGATGATTCACGTACGAAAATGACCGCTATTGTATCAGACATTGTTGGTGCTGCAGGTAAGATATCAAATAGCATAAAAATATGCATCAAACAATAAAAAGTTTAATTTTTAGGAGTTGTAAATTCCACTGTCTATCGTACCATTAGCGAATATAAGAAATCCGGAGAGATTTATAGCCCTAAACAGCTTGGAAGACATAATTACAAGTTGTGATGAAGTAGTGAAGAGATCCGTGAATAGTTTCTTCTATTAAAATGAAGTGAATAAAGTTTTAAAAGAAGTAAACGATCATGCAGGCATTCCGAAGATGAGTCGTTCTACCTTGTATAGTTTTATGAAACAAATCAATTTTAAGTAAGATAGAGACCAGAGCTGGGCAGAATTCGAATCATTCGGGATTTGAATCCTGAATTAGAATCCTTTTAGAGGATTCAAAAGAGGCATTCGAATACTTTCGTTCAACTGGATTCGTTATGCGGATTTGTTACATTTTTTTAAGAGGATTCGTATTCGAGTCTAAATGTGGGTGATTCGAATCCTTATAAAAGGATTCGAATACTTACAAAAGAATTTGAATCGTCAGAAATAATTCGAATTAATTGTGAGGAATAACATGAAATATATTTTGTTTGTGTTTTTAAATTTCACGTTAAATCACTGTTTTATGCGCGTGGCGCATGACGTAAAATTTCGAGTTTAGAAAAGCCCAGAAAATTTGTCTCGGGTCGCTGCGCGACCCTCGACAAATTTTCTATGCGGGGCTTTTCTAAACTCGAAATTTTACTTCATGCTTAGTCTGAGAGTGGAAACGCTCATTCGAAACTTCAAAGTGAATGCTTTGATAAGAACATTAAACGATTATAAATGTTTTTAAAGATAATAATCTAGTTTTCAAAATTTTGTTTAATATTGTTTGAAGTAAAACTGACATGGTAGCAACAATCTGAAATGGTAATTTTTTCCGACATATCTCTGACTAAAGATTTTTTCCCTGGCCTTTTAATGTAATATTCTTCTGTGGAAAATCCCCATTCTGTTTAATAGTTTTCATTGTTTTTGCCATTATTTAAGTTAATTTTATAAATTTTTACGTGTTTTGTAATTTGCCTGCTGGTGTTGACAAATGTAATAATATCATATGGCTTTTTTGTTAGTGTTTTGGTCAATTTGAATATAATTCCGTGACTTTTCTCTGACTTTTCCGGTTTTAATGATATTTAGTGATTTTTTTATTTACGTGAATTTCAGGCATTAGTCAATTTTACACTAGAGTTCAATTTGAAGTTTTGAACGAGTGTTTCCACTCCTAGGCTAAGCATGAAGTAAAATTTCGAGTTTAGAAAAGCCCCGTGAAAATTTGTCGAGGGTCGCGCAGCGACCCGAGACAAATTTTCGGGCTTTTCTAAACTCGAAATTTTACTTCATGCGCCACGCGTACAAAACACTGATTCAAAGTGGAGTTCAGAAACACACAAATGCATCTTTAACCAGAGTAACAGGGAGTCAGATATTTAGTCTGTTATCAACGATGTTCAGTGGTAATAATAAATAATTAGGTTTTGAATATTTTTGTTAAAACAACTGGTAACGATATTTATATATTTATGGTAGCAAAAAATAATAAATTCAAATTTATTCTTAAAGGATTTGTATTCGTAATTCGAAAAAACAGGATTTATTTATCTTTTACGAATCCTTTATTCGAGTATTCGTGATTCGGATTTGTGAATCGAATCCTTTTTACGAGGATTCGTCCCAGCTCTGATAGAGACACATTATTATATAAATTCCATATTATATTATAACCATAATGTAAATATGTTTTATTTCACAGATATATGGCGAGATACTGTATAAGCATTTTCATTGAACTGACGATATCGTACGATGGAAAAGAAAATACTTAACCACAATTAAGAAGTACAAAATGGATATTTGATTTTATTTAAAAAGTAATTATGAAATTATTTAAAATTGCCGCCAAATTTATCTAGTGATATTTCTAGTAACTTTTTATATTGTAAATTGGGCTTTGGCACTTACTCCTTCTAGTTTTTAAACAGACTATAAGAGAAATCGTTTTCTAACTGATCACAACTTGCATAAATCTTTTTAATCGAGTCTACTATGTCATCTATAGGTTTAACGTAAACCATGTTCTTCAAAGTGCCCCATAAACCTCAGCATATCAATTTTTTCTGCTTTCGTGTATTATACCCTAATACTACACACTATTGTAAGTATTGACTATTAATTTAAGTATTAAATATTCGCTGACAATAACACATATTTGACCAATAAGATTTACGCAAGTTGTGTATCAATTAGACAACGATCTCTTTTAGATGTACATAAATGGCTTTAAATACGTGTTTTTTCATTTGGTAAAATATTTGAGCATCTTTTATAACTGTTCTTCAACAATTAAGAAAATAAATGTTAGCTGTAATAAAGTTATAGGATTGATATTATTTGTGTTTTTCAATCTTCAATGTATTTTAATCATTTTTATTGTTTGATATCCTAATTTTGGAAAGTTGTATGCATTAAAAGTTCTTGAAAATATCAAATTTAGTTATAACTAGAAATGGCTAATGCAATTTAAAATATGCACATGATACGAATGTCATGAAATATTCTATTTTTTTAGAAAATGTCACTTCCAAAGTTCTGATCATCGAATGATACTTTCTTATGCCTCTGACAGTGAAATCGTAATTATGAGTAATATTAATCCCATCTTAATTTGAAGCCTTGAATGACATCTATTGATTACAACAAACAAAACTTTAATAACATTTTTAGTTTCTTATTAATTAGTCTGGGGAGTTTTAGGTGAAACACCCTGCATATCCGAACATTGACAAAAACCTCAGAATATTAAAAATCTTATCAAAATTTCATAAAAATTACGAAAGATGCAAATTCAATTTATCTGATGGATCCTGTACTATATTCTACAACAGACTATATGAAACTATAGATAAATGGGTTCCTAAGGTCAAATTAAAAAAAGAACGCGATATCCTACATATTTTAATATAAATATCATTAGGCAAATTCGTTTAAAGAACAGGCGCCTCAAGGCTTACCGTGCACATCAGATAATCAACTAAAAAATAGTATTCATAATGCTTATAACAACTATATTGAGTCTTCAGAAAGGCAGCTCTCCAGAGATCCAACCAAGTTCTGGGATTTTGTGAATGACAGGCGAAATCAAGATAGTATTCCTCCAGTTATGTTATGGGAGGGAAATACCTTGGAAGACGGTTCTCAGATTGTGGATGCGTTCGCTGATTACTTCGTCCTGAACTACACAGATGCTCCAATACTATCTGAAAATACATCCAGCATGACTTGTATGGGCCGAGTCAGCTTCTCAGAAGAAATGGTTATTGCGGAATTAAGAAGAGCGAAGAGCAAGTTTACAACATCCCATCATTGTTTGTAAAAGACACTGCAGTTGTATTAGCTAAACCATTAACACACATCTTTAATAATATTTTGAATTCCGGCAATCTCCCAGTATTTTGGAAATCTGTAAGAGTAATTCCTGTCTATAAAAAGGGCGATGGGTCGGATGTAACGAATTATAGACCAATCTCCTTACTATGCAACTTCTCTAAAACGTTTGAACGATTATTAACCGATTACGTCTATAATTCGGTGAAGTCTGACCTGTCTCCTAAACAACATGGTTTTATACCGAAACGATCAACTATGACAAACTTAGTTAATATCACTCAACAAATTTCTTTTAATATGGATCAAAGGATGCAAACTGATGTAGTATACACCGACCTATCGAAAGCATTCGATCGTATGCCTCATGATATTTTGATTACAAAATTACATTCATTTGACTTGCCTGAAGGTATTATTAACGTCATAACCTCGTACTTCGAGAACAGATCTTAATATGTTGAACTAAGGGGGCACAAGTCACGTAACTACATCGCTAAAAGCGGTGTTCCCTAAGGTTCTAACCTGGGTCCGCTGCTGTTTTGTTTGTTTGTTAATGATGTAGTTGATGCAATTGAATGCGGGGTGCTTATATACGCAGATGATATAAAGCTATATAGAACTGTGACTTGCCAAAGAGACTGTGAAATGCTGCAGCATAACCTTGATAGGTTAAACACTTGGTGTAAGGATAATAGGCTTTGTCTAAATCCCACTAAGTGTTCAGTTATGAGCTAATGATATCCTCGGTTTGGGGGTACATTTTGACAGTAAACTAACATTTAATGCACACATTCTTGACATAACGAAAAAATGCAGTAGAAAAATTGGCTTCATTGTGAGAACAACTAGGGACTTCAAGAATCAGCAGACGTTAACACTACTATTTAACTCGTTAGTTAGAAGTAAGCTCAATTATTGTGCACCTGCATGGTGCTCTTTAAATCAGTGTTTTATACGCGTGGCGCATGAAGTAAAATTTGGAGTTTAGAAAAGCCCCGCGAAAATTTGTCTCGGGTCGCTGCGCGACCCTCGACAAATTTTCTACGCGGGGCTTTTCTAAACTCAAATTTTACTTCATGCTTAGTCTGGGAGTGGACAACACTCGTTTGAATTTTAAATTTAATTCTTTTAAAAAATCGACGTATGTAATATAATAAATCATTTATTGAAATCATAGAAAAAGATGCAAAATTAACTTTTAGAGTTAACTTTATAATTTGTTCGGCTCTTCATTTCATTTATTTACGGAATCTCCTTTTACATAAATTTATAATATTAGTATATTTATATATACAGAGTGGATAACAGAAAAATAACAATTGTATTAGACATGTTCATGTTACTCTTACTTTACGCGAGTTAAAATGATAATAATAAAAAATACTAAAGAGTGAATGAATACATTATTTAGAGATAAAAACAACAAATCGGTACAAAGACAAATACATAAACAACTAATAAATTGTACAAATAACATATTGAAATTAATATCAGTAATTGATGAGCAAAACATCACAGTAAAGACTAGATTGTATAATATAATATCGAATTAAAATTATATGAGTTCACAAACTAAGTAATTAATACTAAGATAAAACATTATTAACAATAGCGGATAAATTGATTCGTTTCAAATTAGCCTTAAATGTTGAAAATTAAGGATGATGTAATAAAAAATAATTGTTATTGTTTAATTCGTTACAGTAACTCATCATTCTGCATATTGGATTAAATTTTGCGTAATTAACTGCATGATAGCGCAAATATAATAAAAATTTCGATCTATTGGGACCTCTAGCAGGCACATAAAAGTCTAATTGTTTTAAATAAGCTTTGGCAGTCTATCTCGCCGTGTATAAGCTTAAATAGAAAACACAAATCATTTATTATTCTTCTAGTTTCCAACGAGCTGAGACACAACATATTATGCATAGTACTATTGCTGAATTGGTATCTAGCGTTGCCTAGCCTAGCAGAAACTAAGCGCAAAAAGCGACTCTGTACTTTCTCCAGCTCTGCTGAAAGTACCCTCGTATGAGGAGACCAAACGACAGATGCGTATTCCAAGTGAGGTCTGACCAAGGAAGTATATAATTTAAGTAAAACGGAAACATCAAAATCTTTCGAAAAGCGTCCAATAAAACCAAGGACTCCCAGTGCTTTGTTAGATATGCGTTTAATATGATGGCTAAAGTTTAAATTATAATTAAATATGACACTCAGGTCCTTGATGTTATCAACGCAAAGCAATGCATGATTACATATCGCATAATTAAATTCCATTCTGTTACGGCGATAAAATAAAATTTAGCTGCATTTTTGTAAGTTAAAAAATAATTTGTTAGTTTCACACCACGTGGACAAACTATTCAGATCCAACTGTAATTTATGTTGGTCATCCAGGCATTTAATAGATTTAAACAATTTCAAGTCATCGGCAAATAGAAGATAATTACTATATTTAATATACTGGCCAATATTATTAATAAATAGTACAAATAATACTGGTCCGCAATGGGAGCCCTGTGGAACCCCAGAAGTAACACTAATTTCTGTAGATATTGTATTACCTATCTTGACTACCTGTTTTCTATCTGTTAAGTAGCTTATTAACCATTTAAAAATAGTGCCCCCAAAACCGAGAGACGCTAATTTATGTAACAAAATTCGATGATTAACACGGTCGAAAGCCTTAGAGAAGTCCGTATAAATAGCATCAACTTGACAGCCCTTCTCTAAAGCGTTCGACAGGTATGTATGGTAGAAAGTAAGATTTGATACAGTTGATCTATTCTTCATAAAACCGTGCTGTTGATCAACTATTATATTTTTACAGTTCCACACTATTTGTTGATAAACTAACAGATCTAATATTTTTGGTATTGTGGATTGCAAGGCTACTCCTCGATAATTTTCAATATTCTCTTTTCTGCCACTTTTAAAAATTGGTGTCAAATAGCTACTTTTCCAACTTTGAGGGATAATACTAGAAGATAAAGATAGATTAAACAAATCAAGAACTGATTTAGCTGGAGTATATTTACACTTTTCCAGAAAATAGGCTGGAATCCCATCAGGGCCTGCGCTGCATGATTTATCCAGATTAGACAATGAGTTAAAGACGTCAGTAAGAGTAACATTTACATTGCAAAAATTTATTATTGGCTGATTTTCAAAATTGGGTACCACAAACTGATCATCAATTGTATACGCCGCTGAAAAATATTCAGCAAATAATTGTACTGAATCATTAATTGAGTTTGCAAATTTATCTCGTAAATATAAGTTTTTCGGAAGACTAGATGAGTTACGGCACTGATTTACGTGTTTCCAAAAAGACTTAGGATTAATGTTTATCTTTGCTTCTGTTTTAGCAATATAGGATGTGTACAGTTCATTGTTAAGTTCCTTGCATTTTGACCGTAATTCATTAAAATATACGTAATCAGTTTGAAGACCAGAACTTTTAAAAACAGCATGAGCTTTCTTTTTTTGTTTAGTTAGTTTAATTAAGTTACTGCTAAACCAAATTGGAAAAGTTGAAACTTTTATTAATTTTAATGGTACATACCTTTCAAATGCACTATATACAATGTTATTGAAATTATCAGTAGCAATATTAATATCATTAGTGTTCAAAGCATGAACCCAATCGATAGAAGAAAAATAATTATTTAAAGCAAAATAATCTGCACGTTTAAAATTGTGAATCCCAATTTCTGGCATAATAATATATTCAAACTTTTGATTATTTACTTCTAAAATATACGGATAATGGTGTACATCAGAACGGCATAATTGATCAATAGCCTTTGCAATTTCTATATCTTCACGAATGTTTGAAAAAAATAAATCCAAATAATTGCCTGTTTTATTAGGAATTCTATTAATTTGAGTTATATGGTGGTAATTAAACACATTAGATAAAACATAAGCTTGATGTGAAGTATTTTCATTGGCTAAAGTTTTGTTCGATTTAATGCTCCAAACCGCGTTAGGTAAATTATAATCTCCACAAAATAGAAACTTACAGTCATTGAACTTACTACAAATACCATCTAAAGATGTTGCATGATCCTCATAATACGATAGGCTTGCTCCTGGCGGAATATATGTAGAACCAATTATAATATTTTTAGCTATATTAACAAATAAGTGTTCTACTACTTCAGATGCAACCAAACGCTCGCTAGATATATTACGCCGCACCGCAATGAGTACACCACCACCCCTAGACTGTTTGTCGGAGATCTATCTAATCTATATATTACATACGATTTAAGTTCAAGTTCTGAATCGTGAAAGGATTCGTCTAACCAAGTTTCAACTAAGACAATTACATCATAAAGTAAACAGTTACAATTTAAAATAAAATCACGAAGTTTCGATCTTAATCCGCAGACGTTTTGGAAATAAAATTTAGTTTTTTGATTTTGTTTGAATTTTTTCCATTAAAAAACTTTATAGTGATGTTTGATTCACCCCTTTCTTTGCGCTGTTATAATTCTTTAAGCAGTTTCCTTAAATGTTCGCGCTGCATAACTGTTAGATCATTGGCGAACTTGATGTTGCCTGAATCCACTACTCTGCCTGCCCTCAATAGTTGAAAAGCTGATTTATTGTTAGCGAATATAAGTTTGATTGGACGAGGTTTCCAGTCTAATTTACCTATTCTCATAACTTTAATTGGATTAACAGAGATTTGTGAATCTACTGTGTTTTTAATTGCAGCCAAATCTTTGTTTATTTTTTCTTCTATTGTTCCCGAATTTTCCGGCACATTATAAACCATAACGTTGGCGGCTCTTTTGTTTCTTTTATTCATTTCAGCGATTAAATTAGCATTAGTGATATTATATTTGAATTAACTGAATTGTTCGATTCAAGAATCTGTACGCGGTCCTTTAGTGAAGCAATTTCACTCTGCAGTTCTTGGATTGTATTCCTCAGCTCGTTTTTAAATAATGTGGGTAATTCCTCCTTTAGCACCTCTCGAATAATGGACGTCACTGAGTTTCGATCCATTCCATTAGACTGAGCGATAGAGACGCGCGCAGCTGCATTGCCGACTTCGGCAGACGGCGCAGAGCATACTGTGTATGTCCATCGATCTCCATCAGGTCTTTATACCTCCGATATAAAATACGCGATATCATCTAATGTCAATTCATTAATACAATCCACATGGAACCATACACCACATTCGGTGCAATGCAAGGCTTTAGAGCGGCTACCAATATTATTTTCACAAATCCCGCACGGACGTGCCATCACACAATTAGTTATTAGGTGTATTAAATTAAATTAATTTAAATTAAATTAAATTTGGCAACCAATATGAACACAGCACATGCGCACAATTAACTGTCAAAAACAGCTGTTAGTGTTCAATGTTTATTGCAGTAAATTATCAATGTTTATACACCAAGTTAATATGTTCTTCCGCTCACCATAATACACTGAGAACGTGACACAAGTTTTAATTAATTATATTTCCATAGAACCACTAATTATTCACACACTAAATCGGCATTAGACTTGCGACGTTGCCACCTGTGATAATGGGTGAATATTTTATTCCTAAAAAAAACCGTGTTTATTTAATATTGAAGTTGCATTTAATACAATAACAAACTGTGAATAAATCGACATAAATCTAGAAATATTAAAAATCTCGACATGTAGAAAATCTTGACGGTCCACTCCCAGACTAAGCATGAAGTAAAATTTCGAGTTTAAAAAAGCCCCGCGTAGAAAATTTGTCGAGGGTCGCGCAGCGACCCGATACAAATTTTCACGGGGCTTTTCTAAACTCGAAATTTTACTTCATGCGCCACGCGTATAAAACACTGATTTAAAGTGAAGTTAAAAACGCACTGCAAACCAACCCAACATCGATATTTTTTCAAAATTGGATGTTTTCTTTCCTATCCATGCTGTAAACCTTCAGATCTTCGTTGTTTTCTTGTAAATAAACTTCGATTCCCTGTAGTCCTTCGGTCTCCGAAGACCATGATTGGTCCTTCGAGCTGTAGCCTTTGTATATTGGTAATAAACTTAGTAATCTAGAGTAATCCTTTAATTTGAAACTTCTAAGAACGAGTGTTGTCCACTCCCAGACTAAGCATGAAGTAAAATTTCGAGTTTAGAAAAGCCCCGCGTAGAAAATTTGTCGAGGGTCGCGCAGCGACCCGAGACAAATTTTCACGGGGCTTTTCTAAACTCGAATATTTACTTCATGCGCCAGGCGTATAAAACACAGATTCAAAATGAAGTTCAATAACACATATATCATCATTAATTAAAATCATTATATAATCAGATATTTAGTCGGTAAATGAACATGTTTGTTAATAGAAACTGATGGAATAAAATATCACTGGTTGCAAATAATAGATTCAAATTTATTTTTAAAGGATTTGTATCCGTGATTCAAAAATGAGGATTCGAATCTTTGATTCGAATCATATTTTTCACTTACGAATCCTGTATTCGAGTATTCGTGATTCGAATCATATTAGATGATTCGGATTCGTGATTCGAATCATGTTTTTGAGGATTCATCCCAGCTCTGATACTGGATGACCAGAAACTTAGTAAAAGGTCTAAAGCTGAAGAATTTTATTAATAACCTCTATATCACAATTCAAGTTCCATTTAAATTATTTTCTATTCGTCGACTGTTAATGTATCTAATAATTGACGTAAATAATAAGGCACTGATTACGGATATGCTAATTAGCCTTATCACTAAATAATTCTACACAAAGAATCCACAGCAATTTCAAGGCTTGAACAACATGAAAATAATTTACTAATTTTTGTTCTGTAAATAAGTCAAAACAATTTACTTTTAATGTATTCCACTGTGAAACTGTGCATCTATTGTACATTGTTAATATAAATTTATTTGCATATCAATTTTGAAAACTTAAACTCACCTCTAATAATTGCGAAAAAAACACTTTTAAAAGTTTATATAATTTGTGACACTTTTTAAACTACACGCATATTTGTTTTACGGTAAATTTAGTGAATATAATATAATCGCGTATTTTGTTTGTAGTGGAAAGGTGAACTGGAACGTGCACTTTTATCTATGACACCCAGGTAAAGTGGTAAAGTGAGCGTGTTATCACGTCCAGGTCACCTTATCAGTTCAGTTACAGTACACCGATTGTGTCAGAACACAAAGGTTAAACGTATATGGTTTCGGTTATAAAAATTATATATATACAGGGTGTTTGTATTTCCTAGCAAAAATATAATAGAATCGGGTTTATTTAAAGGGATCGAGAGTTAACCAAATTGGAGCAAAGTTAAGAAATGTTGGGGCTAGCTAATTTAGCCCATAATTCGTTTTGACAGTTAGAGCAAAACTTTAAAGATCAAAATTGAGCGCATTGCAGTCTTGTTTTTAATTAGCAGTTTAAGCTGATTAAATTCCAGTAGAAATGTTCAAACTGCTTAGCGAGTACACTTTTTTAGTCATATAAAAAATATTTAATCCTACGATTTATAATATGCTATATCTGGCCAAAGCTCTTGTGAGGAATGGAGGGTAATGAATCGATGTGCCGTGGAAGAGAGTAGACGTGTGTACGTGCTGTAGCCAGTAGTTAACAATTATCAATCAGTATTCATCCAATCTAAAATGCCCGATCATCCGAAAACTCGTTCAACAACTGACAAAGTTGCTATAATCAAAAAAAGTGGTGGAAAAAGTGATTTCCTCGACAACACTAATGGAAAAATTAATAGCAAACATTCGTGGCAGCATTGCCGAGGAGTTCAAAACGCAAATCAAGGTCTATGAGAATAAGGTAAACTCACTCGAAAGCGAACTGACGCATTCCAGGGAAGAACTACGCGTCTATAAAGAAGAGAGCGAGCAGTTTTCCAGGAGAAATAACCTGAGGATATTTGGATACCGGAAACGAAAAACGAAGATACCGATAAAGTAATAACTGATTTCTTCATGAACACTATGCAAATTAATGTACCGCTGGACAACACTGATTACAGTCACCGACTTAAAGGTAAAGAAGGCTCTACGCGGCCTTTAATTGTAAACTTTGTAAATAGACGAACAAAGAACTTAATTTTTAAAAACAAAAAACGACTAAAGGGAACAAAAATTGTTATTCGTGAAGATCTAGCAGTAACCAGGCATAACCTACTCCAGGAAGCAGTGAAGAAGTATGGGTCCAGAAATGTGTGGACGAGTGATTGTAATATTTTTGCCATGTCGGGATACCATTCGGTAAAGCTTGTTCGCAGACTGGATGAAATAATTAATTAATTAAATTCTTCGGGCTACGTCACAGACGGGCGCGCACTAAATTTAATTCACCTCTAATTATATACATTTCATTGAATTTATACGTTCTGTTAGCTTTTTTTATCTCTCTTTTTTGTTATATATTTTTTTTTCTTTGTTATTATTGAATTAAAAGTCTGTATCCTTCACATTTATTTATCATATTTAATCATGAATAAATGTATTCAAATCGCTCATGTAAATATAAGATCTTTGATTCCAGAAATTAATGAATTAAGAGCATTTATAATCGCAAACGATTATGATATATTAGCGATAAGTGAAACGTGGTTGTCACCAAGCATTTATGATAACGTAATTGATATTAATGGTTATAACTTATTTCGTAATGATCGTGATAGTAGAGGGGGTGGAGTTTGTATATATATCAAACGTCACTTTAAAAGTATTGTAATAATCACTAATAATAACATAGAACAGTTGTGGGTAAATATTAAAACTAATAAAAATAATCTTGCGGTAGGATGCGTCTATAGATCCCAAAAAATTAATTATAAACTTTTTTGTGATGAGTTATAGCAAACAGTAGTCATGCTGACTGGTACAGAACACGTATGTTGTTTAAGGGATATAAATATTAATTTACTAAAACCATCCCAGTCCGATACTTATTATTTTAAATCAATGATCGATGCTCTCGGTCTGCACCAGCTCATTGGTCAACCTACTCGTACCTCCCAAAACACACAATCATTAATCGATGTAATGATACAAATGATACAAATTTGGTAACTAAAGCAGGTGTTGGTGGTTATGTATTTGCTGACCATGATTTTATCTATTGTGAGCTCAGTATTACAAATAATAATACTTCAGTTAATAAGATAATACGAGATTTTAGAAACTTTAATAGACAATCGTTCCACGAAGAGCTAAACCGTATTCCATGGCAACAAATATTTTATTTAGATAACCTAGAGGAAAAAGTCGATTTCTTTAATAAAAATCTCTTACGTACAATAAATAACCATGCACCTACAAAGCTAGTGAAAGTATCAAAACCAAAACACCATGGATAACCGACAATGTTAAATTAGCTATGAAATTGCGCGATAAAGCCCTCTTGAGGTTCAAGAAAACTCGGTTAAGCTCTAATTGGGACTACTACAAGTCACTTAGGAATCAGGTGAATTTCATGATAAAACAGGAGAAAAAAGTTTTTTTTTGAATATACAACAAAGCATTCCAGTCCAAGAAAGATGTGGAATGAGTTGAAAACACTAGGGGTTAGTAATAAACAGCACAAAGAATTACCTGCACATTTGCAAAATGTCGATGATATTAATAATTATTTTTTAAAATCGATTCCAATTATTGATAACCATGATTGCGAAGATGTTGTCCATTATTATAAGAGCAAAGCTGCTTTATTGCCCGTAAATGAAAGATTCACGTTCGATCAAAGCGATGAAAGCGATGTTATATATAAAATCATAGTTGGTATTAACAGCAAAGCTACCGGTTATGACAACTTAAATATAGATATTATTAAACTTAGTTGTCCTCTGCTGTTACCGTACATCTCACATATTGAGAATTACGCCATATACACTAATGATTTCCCAAGTAATTGGAAAAAAGCTATTATTGTGCCTTTTCCAAAAATCACAAGACCTGAAGAATACAAACATCTAAGACCAATTAGTATTTTGCCGACTTTATCCAAAATCTTAGATTAAGTCATAGAATTGCAACTCGGGCAATTTATTTTGGACAAACAAATCCTCCCTGATAACCAATCAGGTTTTCGGCCCAATCACAGCGGCACGTCCGCATTATTATTCATAGTTGATGAAATCTTGTCATCAATCGATGATAATAATATATCAGTAGCCCGGGAAGTAGTTGTTTCAATGAGTGTTTGATATAGTCTTTGTAAGACTAACTTGTTGTAGATTGCGAAAAGAATCGCACTTTTAATGTTTGAAGTATTCTGCAACCAAGAATTGGCAATTTCATTTATACTAATGTTTGAACGGTAACGTGACCGCCAGTCTAAGATGTCAAATTGTTTAGAGGGAATGGCAAAGCTATACTGAGGAGAGATAAATCTCGAAACGCGTCTATAGATGGCCTGAATAATTTGACCCAAATTGTTACATTTGCAGTAGGTTACTGTATGTAACAGCAAACACTTGTTGTATAATTCAATGTCCGTCGGGGTATTAGCCCGGGAAGTAGTTGTTTCAATGAGTGTTTGATATAGTCTTTGTAAGACTAACTTGTTGTAGATTGCGAAAAGAATCGCACTTTTAATGTTTGAAGTATTCTGCAACCAAGAATTGGCAATTTCATTTATACTAGTGTTAACTTTATTAGATTTTAGTAAAGCGTTCGACACCATTAACCACACTACCTTAATAGCCATTCTTGAAAGCATCGGTCTAGCAAAATCTGCAGTTACCTTCTTTCATAATTTTCTTGTAAATAGAACTCAAAGCGTAAAAATATTAAACAAAGTATCTCAGTCTCAAATGGTAAAAACAGGTGTCCCACAAGGGTCTATTCTTGGCCCGTTGCTTTTTCTGATATATACTTCCTACTTTAGTAATTATATAAAGACATGTACTATACAAATGTTTGCGGATGATACGCAATTGCTACATTCATTTCCGCCTAATGAATGCGAATCTGCAATACACAGCATTAATAAAGATGTAGATACTATCTATAAATTAGCAACAAAACACTGTCTTACAATTAATCCCGAAAAATCAGTTGTTGTACTCTTTAGAAATAATAATAAAATCAATCAGGTCAGAGGTCTTGTCAATATTACAATAGATTCTACACTAATACCGTTAGTAGATGAAGCGCAAAATTTAGGATTAATTATTGATAACACCTTTCGATATACTTTACAAATAAACAACTACATTAGAAAAAGCATCAGTAACCTTAAACTGATTTATCCACATAGAAGCTACCTCTCCTTAGAAACTAAATCTATGCTTTGTAACTCGCTTGTTCTCTCACATTTTTCTTATTGTAGCGAAATATATGGACCATCCATTACACAGGATGTATTTCGTCGTATCCAGAGAGTTCAAAATAGTTGTCTTCGCTTAATATTTGGTGTACGCAAATATGACAGAATCAGTCATAAATTACTGGAAATACAATGGCTTAACATGCACAACAGGCGACAATTAAAGTTTCTTGTCATGTGTCATAAAATCATCTTGCTGAAGCAACCAACGTATCTCTACAAAAAAGTAAAATTTAGAACTGATGTGCACGCTTTAAATTTAAGAAATAAGGGACTAATCACCCCACCAATTCACAAAACCGCAAAGTTCGAAAGATCATTTAGTTACCAAATTTACAAATTGTATAATGAAATTCCTAGAAGCTGCAGAGACTTAAGTATCCCAAAATTTAAAGGATATATATATAAGCTCTTACTCGATTCTCAAAGATAAAAACCATTTATTGTTTGCTCCTTATAATGATTTTAGTTCAATATTGTTTATTCTCTTCTTAATTATTTATATGTTATCTAATTACAATTATATATTACAACTTTTAGTTTTAAGTACAAACTAGGCATTATGTATTAGTTATTTTTCTTTACTTTTAATGCAATGGTCCCAATGGAAGATCAAGGGTAGTTATCTACTTATTTGAATTGGCGCCATTTGATTTCACTAAGTAGACTATAGTTATGTCTTATATGTACTAATTTTGTTTATTTTTGTATTCTTCTACTTATGTGAAATAAAGTTATTATTATTATTATTATTATTATTAAACACTAAAAGTGATAACAATGAACAACTTGGAAGCGAGATGTGGAGATACCGCAGAGTTCTTAAAATACCATGGGTAGCAAAAGAAACGGATGAAAAAGTCCTAGAATGGCTAAAACAAACCGCAAAGTACTAACTGCCGCAGCGCCGTTGAACGCAAGAAACCGCATATCTTGCCTATACAATCAATATCGATTCCTGCAAATAATACAATGGGACACTAAAATTCTGAATTGAAATCTGAAAACAAAATAGAAAAGTTTGTCTGCAAGATAAAATACATCTAACTGATTTTTTCCGATATTAGGTCATTTAATAGTATATAGTGCATCAAGGGCCGAAAATAAGCTTTAGCAGCCCGCCGCTTTTAGCAGCTCGAGCGAGTGAAGCGAGCGAGGGCTGCTAAAGCATTTTGGCATGAGTTACACTCAATACTCAATTCAAGTAACTCAATGCGTCGACAAGCACTATAAATGCCTATGATAAGAGCAACCTACAAGAAACACCAGTCATAGATGTATTGAAGCATTAAGAAAAAAATATTATACAGGGTGTTTTTTTTTTCGTTGATATTATAGGGTATAGGCTAAACGGTACGAGATAGAAAAAAACTAAGATAAGTGTATCGTTCTCATTTTTAGTGTTTAGTCTAATGGCGCAATTAGATCTACACTAACTAGATTGGTTTAGAAGATACAGGGTGATTTTCAAAATCTGCCGATTTTCATTATCTCTTATGACTCGGTTATTTATGGAGAAACAAACAAAATTTAAATAGAAAAGTTTGATGACGAATGTAGTAGCGTACTTAAAAAAATATAGAAGTTTTAATTTTTGAGATATTATCAAAACTACTATTTTCTTAAATGGGACACCCTATATCTGAGTAACTCAAAAAATTGCATTTTTTCTTGTGTTATGAAAATAAAGGCTCAGCTTTAGACCTATATTTTGAGAGTTATCCGGACTGATGAAATATTTCAAAGATTATATCACAATTAAAGTGATTGTGGATTATTTGGAAAACCAAGAGGTAAGATTTATAAAAAGGAAAACAAAGATCCGACGGTATCTGGCCATAATATTTTAAAATATATTGGCACAAGTAAATTAAACGTTTTCGCCAAAATTGGCAGTTAGTAAGTGCCCTCCATATGGCTATTGTGTGCTGGAACACCGCCTTGTTGTAAATAAACATTATCTCTTATAGCCAATGGCATGTTATCCAACTTGATTATTACACATTCTTCCAAAATTTAGATTTATCTTTCAGCATTCAAATTTTCGTTAAAAATCCGGTAGTTAAGGACTCTTTTTTGATAAGGCGCCACCCATACATGGAACCCAAACCGTCCTTGTTGCACTCTGGTGACCGTCTGATAAGGATTTATATTTGACCAATATCAATTGTTCTGTCGATTAAAAATTCTAAACGCCGCTCTTCATCTCCAGGATGCAAGTTATGAACATTTATTATTTTATACGGTTTATACGTATGCTTGCTTACAGTTTATAAAACGTTTAATTTTCTTGTGCCAATATATTTCTCAATATTACGGCTAGATACCGTGGAATCTTTATTTTACTTTTTGTAAATCTTTTCATATTAGACTGCATTTTTAAAGAAATATAATCGAAAATATTTCGTTAACAATGGAATATCAAAACTAACACGTAATTAATATTGAATTTTATGACATGTAAACAAACAAAAACAAAAGCTTGCATCCAATTTATGGCCATCTAGAAAATCTTTTTTTTTGTTTTTTGGTATTTAGGACAAAAAAAATATCAAGTTGCAAACGCAAGAAAAAATGCAATATTATGAGGTACACAGATACAGGGTGTCCCATTTAAGAAAATACTAGTTTTGATAATATCTCAAAAATTAAAACATATATATTTTTTCAAGTACGCCACTGGATTCTACGTAACAAGTCATAAAACTTTCGTATTTAAATTTTGTTTGTATCTCCATAAATAACCGAGTCATAAGAGATAATAAAAACCGGCAGATTTTGAGAATCACCCTGTATCTTCTAAACCAATCTAGTTAGCGTAGATCTGATTACGCCATTAAAGTAAACACTAAAAAAGAGAACGGGACACACATCTTAGTTTTTTTGTATCTCTTACCGTTTAGCCTATACCCTATAATATCAACGAAAAACAACCACCCTTTACATTACCTTCAGCATCAAGAAGGGACTCGTCAGGGGTTTCTTTTAGAAACTAAATACACTGCACTGTTTTTGATTTTCTTGGTTGATAGTTGAAAGAGTTTTTCTTTATTAATGCATATGCTTTGTTAAATAGTCCGATGTCGATGTTTTCTTTGATTATGATAACTGATTTTAGCAGTGAAAATTCTGACAATAAAGTTGCACTATTTACTACCTTGCTTCTTTCCGATAAATATGCCAGAATTACATTTTCTGATGTGTTTTTTGCCTTTTTACGTAGTTTCCACTTGTAAAATACCGCATAGTTTTGTTCCTATCGTTGCCTTGAGTAGATTGTCACTGACACTGGATGCGATGTTTTTTAATTCTGGAGGAGTGCACTCCATTAGATCATCGCTGTCGCCCTTTTCTGACATTCTACACGAATTTATTTTTTAATTCACTAATAACGTCTGCTACTAATTAATATTACATACGTTGCACTATTGAAATTGAAATGTGACTGTCAAATTTTTGCATGGCCTTCCGCGAAAGGTTGGCTAGATTATGCATATTATTTTTTTGGCCCTAGATACGCTACCATATAATATTTCGGCCATAAAAATCGGGCCGAAACGACGACTTCGTTTCGGCCCGATTTTTATGGCCGAAATATATGGTTTCGGTAGAGGCAGGCGAAATAGATTTTATCGAGATCTGACGTATCGAAAATTAGATATATACCAAAATAGGGATGTTCCGATTCTAAAAAATGTATCGATATTGAGTATCGATTATACCGTATAGCAAAATATCGATGATTTTCGATACCAGATATTTTAGATTGAATATTTATATTTATAAAATACTGCAAATTGTATTTTTGTAACTGTCATTAAAATGTTCGTGAAGGCAAGATAGATTATATTGCCACGAAAATGTTAATGACAGTTACAAAATTAATTAAAATCAGCTGTTTTATAAAAAATAATAATAACAAATCGATACATCAATTTGAACTTCACTTTAAATCAATGTTTTATTCGCGTAGCACATGAAGTAAATTTTCGAGTTTAGAAAAGCCTGAACATTTAAATTTGAATCCAAATTTTCAGGCTTTTCTAAAATGGAAATTTTGCCTTATACTTAGGCTGTTAGTGGAAACACTTTTTATACAATATTGGAAGTCCTATTTCGTAGTTTTCTTTATTGTAAAACTAGGAGTGAAAGCAAATAGTGGATTTTTTTTTGTTCGCGACAATCTTATAATATGTGCATTATTTAATTGCGTGGGCAGCATAAATGGGGTGCATTTAACACTCAAGTACATTTAAAACGGAAAATATGGTTTTTTTAACACGAATATAAATAATTGCCTAGTTCCATTTTTTGCCGCTATGCAGTAACAGCGCTGTGCTAGTCAAATCAGCTTATTTTGTCTTAAATTTGACCATAGTGGTGATGACGTCGTCGACTCCATTTTGTTAAAGTACGAAGTAACGCGTTAACATCTCCGCCGTTCTCACTAGTTTAACCCGCGTACAACGCGTTTGTAAACATAAATCATTCTCAAATCGGTTAAAAAATTGTGTTTCTATCCGTCGCGAGTGTTTTTTAAAGCGGAACAAACGTTAACACCGTGACAACTCCATCCAAATGAAACAGTTCGTTTTTTGTGCAAAGAACGTGTTTCTATGTAACTTAGGCAAAAGGGTAGACTGTGTGAGTATTATTTAACCCTATTACACATTCAAATCATAGTACCGCAATCTGTCATCATTGATCTGTCAAATTTTTACAAAACAAAACCGACCATTAAGAGTGACGCGTATTTGATAAATATATATAATAAATTTTGTGTTATATATTGTTGTTGTCGTGAACAAAGCATAGTCCCTTACTCGCATATAATAGCTATTAATCACTCGAGCGACTTGCGCCATTCGCCTTCGGCTCGTTCCGCAAACCTCGTTCTCGTGATTATATGCTCGTTGTACAATATAGTATTTTATAGATATACAGCGTGTAATCGAACTAATGTACATCCTCTTAAGGGCGTATACACAAAATATTTTGACACCAATTACAGCAAAAATAAAATCGGAAAAAAATATTGGATTTTTCATAATTTATAATGCATTTTTTACTTTTTGAGAAATTCTGGTTACCTGTGTTCATGATATTTTTCGTGGATGCGTAAGTTGTTGTATTTTTTATTAACTTTTACTACTGCGAGGCGCATAAATCACTTCGCACGCACTAAACACGCACGCTGTCTCGAATGACTAGATAAAACTAGGTCACTCATTTGTGGTATTGTTTATTTACTGTTACTACTGCGAGACGTATAAATCACTTAGCACGCACTACACACACACACACACACTGTCTAGAATTACTAGATGGAACTGGGTCATCACAATAAGTGTTCAAATTGACGTCCGCCGCACTCAATGCACATTTGGGCTCTACGTATCCAATTTGCACGAACAGTAGCAAACATTTCACGAGGTTTTTCACGAATGGCATTAGCCGCGGCGTTTACTCGTTGTATCAGCATTTCAGCATTGTCAATTTCCGGAATGTAGACTTCACATTTAAAGTATCCCCAAAGAAAAAAATCTGAGGGGTTTAAATCCGGACTTCTTGGAGGCCATAGTACAGGGCCTCCACGACCAACCCAACGTCCTGGAAACTCATCATCCAAATATCTTCTAACGCGCCTTTCATAGTGAGCTGGTGCACCATCTTGCAAATACCACATTCTTCTAAGAACCGCTAAGGGTACATTTTCTAGAAGATCTAAAAGGTCATCTTGCAAAAATCGTAAATATCGTTCTCCATTCAAATTAAATGGGAACATAAATGGCCCAATTAATTGATCATTTAAAATACCTGCCCAGATATTAAGGGAGAAGCGATGCTGGAAATGAGTTCTACGCGTAACACGAGGATTTTCTATTGCATAAACATGCATATTATGGAAATTAAAACTTCCATTACGCGTAAAGCACGATTCGTCGGTCATTAAAATGTCTTTGATAAAGTTAAGATTTTGAACATTTTGTGCCAAAATCCATTGACAAAATGCAATTCTTTTGGGAAAATCATGGTGTTGAAGAGGTTGTACACGCTGGTAGTGATACAGATAAAAATTATTGTCTCGTATAACACTGCTGACAAATGTGTGCGATACATTTAGCTGAGCGGCGATAATACGGGTACTTAAACCAGGATCCGGTTCCAACAGATTCAAAATTTCATCTTCCGCTCGCAAATATCGCATTGGACGGTCACCACCTCCGGAGGCTCCGGCGGCGGCGACGGGCTGCAAACTTCCAGTGTCGCGTGCTCTTTGTAATACATTTCTAAATCGGTTTGGCGATGGTAAGTGTCGTTCAGGAAATCGCTCTTGATAAATTCTTACAGCTTCCGCGGAATTACACCGAGTTTCACCGTAAATAAGAAACATGTCTGCCAATTCAATGTTTGAATAAACGTATCGCGCCATGTTACAAAATGTAGATGTTTCATGGAATAAGCTTCACCATAGACTAAACAGCAAACTATTTTTATGCTTAAAAATCATCCACCCTCGCCGCTCTTATCTAAACATTTCAATAAGATTGGAGATAAAGTGAAGTGTGTACCTAATAAGGAAAAATATTGAATTTCATTAACACGTTTAGAAAATATTCGGAATTTAGTCAGCAATGGGTACTTATGAAAACGATAACATAGACATAATTCTTCACAATCTGACCCACTTTTCTCTGGATGGTGTATTCGATATCCAAATCGTTTAAAAACTACCAGTCTATGTGGAATCTCTCTTAAAATACGCAATGTGCGCGTATACCAGATACCACAAACATGTGGCCTATTATTATTAATTATTTTTAATAATTATTTGTGAGCTATCTACTAAAGGTATGGTAATTTCAAATGCGGGTATTGTTTATTTAAACGCTGCCCCTTATGTGGTAGAGAGCCTGTACAGTAGTTCGTTTACACGCTGTATAATAGCTCTATCTGTTGAATATTACAATTACGACAAATCAATGTTCAGCATCTATATTTAAAAGAAATGTTATTAATTTATTTCAATATTTTTACCTGAAATTCATGTTAAATTGAATTTGGTAGCTTTTTAAGATTATAATGTAAAAAATGACCTATAAAAATTTTTATGATAGTAACAGATTTTATTAAGAAATGAATAAATGAACTTGGTAAAAATGTTGAAAGAATCATAGTTGAACAAGTGGAAATAAGAATGCAGACAATTCACTCTACTTGAAATTTGAAAAAAAAGAATGAGTTTTGATGAAATTTATAGTTTACAATTTAAGATAATTATGTAAAAAATTCAGCGTAACAAATGTTCATAAAATTTACAGAGGTTATTAAGAAATGAATAAACTTTGTAGGAACGTTGAACACATTAAAATTGTACGCTTGGAAATAAAAATGCAGACACATAAAATACAATATATAGGATTCTTAATGGTACAAAATGCGTGTCTACTTAACAATTAAAATTAAATCGAATTTTGATGAAGTTTACAGTGATTATTGAGAAATTAATATACTTTGTAATAACTTTAAAAAAATTAACAAGTGGAAATAAAATTGCAGAAATTTACAATATATAGGTACGATTTTAAATCTAGTAAATAAAAAATTTTCCAAGATTATTCAGAAATTGATATGCTTTGTGTTAACTTTCAAGTGAAAATAAAATTGTAGACTCCTAAAATAAATACGTATGATTTTAAATTTTAAATAATATCAGAATTTCTTCTTAAAAAATTGCAAATATTAACATAAATAAATACTTACCGTAGAAGTGGAAACACTATTTTCTTGTAACAATTATTTAAACAAAAATCTGTTTCCATGCTTTTAAATATTATACATATTTTACTTAAATTTGAATGTTTGTAATTTTATGTTTAGTAAGATATACTTTTAGTCAATACTTTATCTTTATCTTTATCTAATTAAATAGATTCCGTTAATAAAGTAAAATTAAAGTTAATGATGATTGTTATCATTTTTTTTTAGAATGTGGTCTATACAGGGTGTCCGTATTTCGACAAAATGTATAGGGATCTCAGTTATTTGAAGAGATAGAGAGTCGGTTAAATTGGGGCAAAATTGCGTATTTTAGGGCCTAACAATAATCTGAAAACAATTTTCAAATATCTTTTATTGTTTTTGGAATATCAACCAAAAACTGATTTTTTCAAAAATAGTTGTTAATTTTTTATTCAAAAATCTGGACATTTATAACTTTGACAATATACAGGCACTATTTAATGAGGAATGTAGTGGCATAATATTTTTATATTTTTTAAGATAACTATAACATTTACGCGGGGACCATAGTTAACTTTTGTTTTTCTTATAGGCGCCAATTTTGATTTCCATATTTTTTTAAAGATAATATTTTTCTGAACTCATTGATGTACCACACTCATAATTTATTTTAGATTTGATATTTAAAATTATATTATTTTCTTTTTTGAAAAGAGAGCCATGGAAACAATGACGTCATATCTGTTAATCAATAAAATCTTGACAGCAGTCAATCATTGTTAGCAGTCAAAACTAATTAACATCTGTCAATCTTTTGAGATAATAATAAGCATCGATTATCACACAAAACATTAAAGATATGATGACTTAAATATCAAACAATTTGCCACAAAAAGACTACCACCAATTTGGAAAAATAGAATTAGTAATGTTATGCGTGCCATTACTGTAGACAACTTAGTAAGTGTCAATCAAAGCTTCATACGGAGGCTTCAAGTGTGCCAAAACCAAAATGGAGGCCATATCGAACACTTAATATAATTATCAAATTCATTATATGCTAATCTGTTAATATTAATACGGTTTACTTGTTTCCATTGTCGTTATATTGTTTACTTTGATATTATAAATGTAATTATATTATGTCATAAATAAATGATTTGAAGTAAAACTGAAATATCTAAATACCATTAAAGTTAGACGTCCATTAGAGATTAATTAAATGCTGATTGTGGCCTAATTTCCCATATATGACAGGAAAATGTTAATATCTCAAAAACTAATAAAAATAGATATAGGGTATGTTATACAAAAAATAAAGCATTTTTCATTGCGGATCTGATAAAGTAAAGAAATATAGGGTGTCCTATTTAAGAAAATGAAGCTATGTACATTTTAAATATTAAATATTAGAAGGTAGTTTTTTTATTAGGTTTTATAAGTAATATTATAATGTGTTATAGTCAATGGATAGAGCATTGTTTACTGCATATGTGTGTAAAATTACAGACTGATATCTTAAAAAATAAGGACACAGTGAATTTTTAAGTAAAGTACTAAAACTGCCAACATTTTCAAAAAATATTTTTTTTTTTAAGTAACGAATTACCTAAAGTGCCGATAATGATATATCTTTGTGTAGGTTATTTAAAGGCGGATCAAATAAAAAAATAATATATAGGGTGTTCCATTTAAAATAACAAAGTTGGTATTAAGTATGGAATAATGGGACACCCTGTATATTTGAAAATAATTTTAGGTTATGCAGCTCTTAAAATCAAGCAAATTTTGTGAAAACATTTTTTTCTATCTTTAACGAGAGCTGAGATATCTTCCGAGACCGCACTAATGGGACACCCTGTATATATATATATATATATATATATATATATATATATATATATATATATGTATCACTGTTTCTTCGGGTTTGGTCCCGCGTATTTTCTTGGCTCTGGTCCATTTTATATTTAATTCGACGTTTCGATGACGTCGCAGTCATCATCGTCAGGAATAACTATCAAAATTCCATTGCTCTAGCAACCACTTGTTTGACTTTTACGTACTACTTGATGCGTGAATTTCTTGTTTGGCTTCGTGTTACTCTTCTGTTTTGTTCTTCTAATGATGTAGTAGTGACAATTTCAATATTATTTTCGGAAGGGGTTAGATTTTGAATTTCTTGGTTGTTGTTCGGAGATAATATATTTTGACCAGAATTTATACAAGTTTTCCAAATTGGTGGTAGTCTTTTAGCATCATCTCTTTGATTTAGACTGTTCGGCCTCTTTTCAATTTCTATCGCTTCTCTAATAATCCTCGCGTGGAAGAAGTCTGTCTTTTTTAAAATTCTCGTTTTTTCGAAATTTATTGTATGTTTAGAAATGTTTACGTGTTGAAATAAAGAAGATTGTGGATCAGACTTTCATACTGCTAAAATGTGTTCATCTACACGAGTACTAATTTTCCGGTTTGTTTGTCCTACATAGCTCTTCTCACACATACCACATGGAATTTCATATACGCCTTGAGCTTCAAGTGGGATAATTTCTTTTGGAGTTTGGAGTAAATTTTGAATTTTTGTGTGTATATTGAAACAAGTTCTAATATTGTATTTGGAGAGGACTTTTCCGATTTTATCAGTTGTTCCTTTGATGTACGGAAGGGTGACGTTGCTACATGGACTCTCACTTCTTGTTTTTGGACTTTTGTTTCTGTTTAATTTATTGATTGTTTTTTTGGAAAAGCAAAATGGGTTTTCATTTCTCTTATTGTTAAATTATTTCGTGGTGGTATGGCTTTTTTTAAAATAGTAGCTATTTCTTGGCGAATGTTCTCAGCAATGGTATTATCTAATCCTTTTATACCCATTTCAATATTGCAAATAATGTCCTCGTTTGGAATGAATTTAGGTGTCACCGCAAAGTTGAAACCTTTTGAAAGAACTTTTTTCTCTGTTTCGTTTAGAATTTTGTTTGAAAGGTTACACACTGTTTTTAATTTACAATCCGGGAGTTTTATTTATTACGTGATTGGAGTTTATCAAATTTTTGTTTTTGGTTTTTTGATTTTAAATCTTTGCTCGTTTCTGCTCTACATATAAAGGACAAAAATTCAAACAATTGGAAGGTGCACCAATGGCTTCTCCTCTATCACCAATAGTTGCAAATTTATTTATGGTAGATTTCGAAACTAAAGCACTAAATTCTTCCCCTCTAAAACCTAAACTTTGGCTACGATACGTGGATGATACTTTCGTTATTTGGCAACATGGTATTGAGAACCTCAACCATTTTTTATCGCATCTAAACAATATCCACAACAAAATTCAATTCACAATGGAAGTTGAAGAAAACAAACGTTTACCCTTTCTGGACACTCTTATTATCCGAAATCCTAGTGGAAACTTAAATTACACCGTATACCGAAAACCTACACACACAAACAGGTACTTGAATGCGAAGTCACATCACCATCCAGCTCAAATAGCGTCTGTGGCAAAATCGCTTTTACTAAGAGCACGTACGCTATCGGACGAACACCACTTAAATAATGAAATATCCAATGTCAAAAAGGCATTAATGCAAAATGGGTTTTCCAAAAAAACAATCAATAAATTTGTAATGGGTCAGTAGGAGTCATGTGCAAATATTATTTTTGACGAAATTAAATTAAAATATTAATACAAAAATCACCCAAGAAAATAATAAAGAAAAATCAACATCCAGTAAATACGAGAATAACATTAGTTGATTAAAATTTTTTATGTGAAAGAAATAACAAATGCAGCATCGCCTTAAAATAATAAACAAGTACCGGCGCGTGGAGAAATGCTAAGACATACAGAAAGATTCAGTTCAGGGTTTAACGAACGCAAACGCAACAAGTATGCAAAGTCAGGGAAATGAAGTTGACGTCAGAGAGGGAAGGGTTTTGTGCCCATATATGGTAGTAGATAAAACTTAAGCAACAAAATGGGGAGGGGAGAACTTTGAGAGCAGCAAAGAAACGATTCTAAAAAGGATTTAGTTTTGGGACCGGGACGGGGACAATCAGTATTTGAATGTAAATGGGAACAGTTGAGAATAGGAAGTTTCAGTGGGATGTGAGTTAGTGAAGTAATGTTGATAAAAAGAGTTAAGTATTGAGAATGGAGTTAGAAAATGGAGAATGGAGCTAGGGATAACAGCGCTGGAGAGACTATCACGTAAGAGCAAATTAATTCTACATCAAACCGACTTAGTTGAAATGAAACAAACAAAACCAGCGAAATAATTTAAACATCTGGGAAAAGAAGGAAGATGAAGGGGGGGGGGGGGGTGAGAATGAGGGATGCATGGTGGTTGATGTGTAAGGCCGAATTGAACAAGAACACGAAGTATGTCCTACTAACTAATCGACCCAGTCGATTGATGTGTTAGGCCAATCCGAGTTAGTATTGTGCTAAGTGTCCTACTAACTAATCACACTAATGAGGGATGTATGGTGGTTGATGTGTAAGGCCGAATTGAGCAGAAAACGAGGTATGTCCTACTAACTAATCGAAACAGTCGATTGATGTGTTAGGCCAATCCGAGTTAGTATTGCGCTAAGTGTCCTACTAACTAACCACAAGAATGAGGGATGTATGGTGGGTTGATGTGTAAGGCCGAATTGAGCGAGAAAAACGAGGTATGTCCTACTAACTAATCGAAACAGTCGATTGATGTGTTAGGCCAATCCGAGTTAGTATTGCGCTAAGTGTCCTACTAACTAACCACACGAATGAGGGATGTATGGTGGTTGATGTGTAAGGCCGAATTGAGCGAGAAAACGAGGTATGTCCTACTAACTAATCGACCCAGTCGATTGATGTGTTAGGCCAATCCGAGTTAGTATTGCGCTAAGTGTCCTACTAACTAACCACAAGAAAAAAATAACTCGATTATGAGTGGAACGAAGTGAAAGGTCGTTCCGCTCATTAATCGAAAATGAATGACGATTGATGTGTAGGGCCGATGTGAGAGATTGTCCCACTAACTAATCGCAAGTGTGTCGAGTGTGTGATGCTAGCTCCGAGATGGTTTTTGTGGGTTTCCCATCTCGTAATGCAAATGCAGGGGCTAGTTAATTTTGCTCCCATAAGTAGAGTCATACATTTTTTTGAGTTTAACCAAATGCACATGACTTTTAAGCATAAACGTTGGGTAATATATTTTGTAAATATAAATAATATAAGACATATCAATTCATTAGAAATGTCATGAAAGGTCAATAAACTTTGCAGACGTTAAGCTCATATCCTGTTTTATTTATTGTCCACACATCCTCCTAGTCAAATTAAAAGGGAATAAAGACACAGTATTTACGATAATGCATATTGACACAAACAACGAACCTGGTAAATAAATAAAAGGGTTACTACATACACAACACAACGTAAACAATAATACAAATTATAAATTTGTATAATACCTAGGGTCGAATCATTACAAACTAAACAGAAACAAAAGTCCAAAAACAAGAAGTGAAAGTCCATGTAGCAACGTCACCCTTCCCTACATCAAAGGAACAACTGATAAAATCGGAAAAGTCCTCTCCAAATACAATATTAGAACTTGTTTCAATATACACACAAAAATTCAAAATTTACTCCAAACTCCAAAAGAAATTATCCCACTTGAAGCTCAAGGCGTATATGAAATTCCATGTGGTATGTGTGAGAAGAGCTATGTAGGACAAACAAACCGGAAAATTAGTACTCGTCGAGATGAACACATTTTAGCAGTAAGAAAGTCTGATCCACAATCTTCTTTATTTCAACACGTAAACATTTCTAAACATACAATAAATTTCGAAAAAACGAGAATTTTAAAAAAGACAGACTTCTTCCACGCGAGGATAATTAGAGAAGCGATAGAAATTGAAAAGAGGCCGAACAGTCTAAATCAAAGAGATGATGCTAAAAGACTACCACCAATTTGGAAAACTTGTATAAATTCTGGTCAAAATATATTATCTCCGAACAACAACCAAGAAATTCAAAATCCAACCCCTTCCGAAAATAATATTGAAATTGTCACTACTACATCATTAGAAGAACAAAACAGAAGAGTAACACGAAGCCAAACAAGAAATTCACGCATCAAGTAGTACGTAAAAGTCAAACAAGTGGTTGCTAGAGCAATGGAATTTTGATAGTTATTCCTGACGATGATGACTGCGACGTCATCGAAACGTCGAATTAAATATAAAATGGACCAGAGCCAAGAAAATACGCGGGACCAAACCCGAAGAAACAGTGATATATATATATATATATATATATATATATATATATATATATATTAGCACTGCGAGCCTAGTTGGCCCATGGCTTGATTGATAATGCTCTTCCATGTCTTTTTGTTCTTTGCTTTTTATTTCCATTTTATTTCCGGTAATTCCTAATTTCTCCTTGTCCTTTTCTATTTCTCCTTTCCATCTCGTCCTTGGTCTTCCTTTTTTCCTCCTTCCTCTTATTGTACTGGTGAGTACTATTTTTGGTAGTCTAGTAAAATTACTATAATGATAGAAAATGTTTTTGTTTATAAATGAAATACTGGTGTGACATTTTGAATCTTAATGATTTATTTGACTGTCTTTGGACTATCATAGGATTTTGTCATATTATATCTTTATTGGCCGTGTTTCGTCAATAGTTGGCGGTAGCCAACCTTTGAATTATAATGATAGTTGACATAAGTCGGCGTAAGCCGACATTTAACCAATCGTGCCGACTTGACACGAGTTTGAATTGTACTATAATAAGTTCGCCATGTTGTTGTTTTTCTTTGTGACAGATACGATACATATTTGAACAGTTGTAGTGTATTTTAAAGTATCGAGTGTCTTCTACTCCCAGACTAAGCATGAAGTAATATTTCGAGTTTAGAAAAGCCCCGTGTAGAAAATTTGTCGACGGTCGCGCAGCGATGGTGATCAATATTTATTGAGATGTAGCGAAAAATGCAAGAATTACTTTTTTTCATGAATAGTTTTGGAATAACAATAATAAAAGTAGAATAAATTTAGTTTGTGGCAAATTGTTTGATATTTAAGTCATCATATCTTTAACGGTGTAATAGGTCAGTAGGGGTCATGTGCAAATATTATTTTTGACGAAATTAAATTAAAATATTAATACAAAAATCACCCAAGAAAATATTAAAGAAAAATCAACATTCAGTAAATACGAGAATAACATTAGCCGATCAATTTTTTTTATCTGAAAGAAATAACAAATGCAGCATCGCCTTAAAATAATAAACAAGTACCGGCGCGTGGAGAAATGCTAAGACATACAGAAAGATTCAGTTCAAGGTTTAACCAAGCGCAAACACAACGAATTTGAGAAGTCGGGGGAATTTCGTGACGTCAGGGATGGGTAGTATTTTATAACCATATATGGTCTTCGATCTCCACGATCGGGTGGGAAACAGAGTTATAAAATCTGTGCGGAGCGGAAAACATGATGAGAGTCAAGAAACAGTTCAGAAGAAGAACATCACGAAAAGCACCACAAGTTCCAAATCACAGAGGGAAATAAGAATAACACAACAAAAATCAAAATTATACAACAAATATAAAAACTATACAACAAAAATGAACACAAAACAGTTAACGGGTGTGGTCGAGCTGTGCGTGGAAAACGGAGGAGTGTTCCCGCTAGTTAATTGCCTGAAAACAATTAACGGGTGTGGTCGTCCCGAGTTAGTACTGCAGAGTTATGTTCCCGCTAGTTAAAAGCACAAAAGCAATTGACGGGTGTGGTCGAGCTGTGCGTGGAAAACGGAGGAGTGTTCCCGCTAGTTAATTGCCTGAAAACAATTAACGGGTGTGGTCGTCCCGAGTTAGTACTGCAGAGTTATGTTCCCGCTAGTTAACAGAACAAAAAGCAATTGACGGGTGTGGTCGAGCTGTGCGTGGAAAACGGAGGAGTGTTCCCGCTAGTTAATTGCCTGAAAACAATTAACGGGTGTGGTCGTCCTGAGTAAGTACTGCAGAGTTATGTTCCCGCTAGTTAACAGCACAAAAAGCAATTGACGGGTGTGGTCGAGCTGTGCGTGGAAAACGGAGGAGTGTTCCCGTTAGTTAATTGCCTGAAAACAATTAACGGGTGTGGTCGTCCCGAGTTAGTACTGCAGAGTTATGTTCCCGCTAGTTAAAAGCACAAAAGCAATTGACGGGTGTGGTCGAGCTGTGCGTGGAAAACGGAGGAGTGTTCCCGCTAGTTAATTGCCTGAAAACAATTAACGGGTGTGGTCGTCCCGAGTTAGTACTGCAGAGTTATGTTCCCGCTAGTTAACAGCACAAAAAGCAGTTGACGGGTGTGGTCGAGCTGTGCGTGGAAAACGGAGGAGTGGTCCCGCTAGTTAATTGCCTGAAAACAATTAACGGGTGTGGTCGTCTCGAGTTAGTACTGCAGAGTTATGTTCCCGGTAGTTAAAAGCACAAAAGCAATTGACGGGTGTGGTCGAGCTGTGCGTGGAAAACGGAGGAGTGTTCCCGCTAGTTAATTGCTGATCACAATTAACTGGTGTGGTCGTCCCGAGTTAGTACTGCAGAGTTATGTTCCCGCTAGTTAATAGCACAAAAGCAGTTGACGGGTGTGGTCGAGCTGTGCGTGAAAAACGAAGGAGTGTTCCCGCTAGTTAATTGCCTGAAAACAATTAACGGGTGTGGTCGTCCCGAGTTAGTACTGCAGAGTTATGTTCCCGCTAGTTAAAAGCACAAAAACAATTGACGGGTGTGGTCGAGCTGTGCGTGGAAAACGGAGGAGTGTTCCCGCTAGTTAATTGCCTGAAAACAATTAACGGGTGTGGTCGTCCCGAGTTAGTACTGCAGAGTTATGTTCCCGCTAGTTAAAAGCACAAAAACAATTGACGGGTGTGGTCGAGCTGTGCGTGGAAAACGGAGGAGTGTTCCCGCTAGTTAATTGCCTGAAAGCAATTAACGGGTGTGGTCGTCCCGAGTTAGTACTGCAGAGTTATGTTCCCGCTAGTTAATAACACAAAACAATCAACGGATGACGTCGGGATCTGCTTGCTAATCAGAGGAGTGTTCCCGCTAGTTGGTTGTCTGGTAAGCTCCGAGATGGTTTTTGTGGGTTTCCCATCTCATAATACAAATGCAGGGGTTATTTAATTTTGCTCCCACAAGTAGAGTCATATACTTTTTGAGTTTAACTAAAATGCACATGGCTTTTAAGTACAAACGAAAATAAAGTATTTCGAGAATATAAATAATTTAAGAAACACAAATTAATTAGAAATGTCATAATTGAGGTCAATAAACTTTGCATCCGTTAAACTCACATCCTGTTTAATTTATTGTCCACACATACTCCTGGTCATTAAAAGGGAAGAAAGACACAGTATTTCCAATAATGCATATTGACACAAACAACGAATCTGTTAAATAAATTAAAAGGGTTACTACATACACAACACAACGTAAATAAAATACAAATTATAAATTTGTACAATACCTAGGGTTGAATCATTACAACGGGGAAACTGCTATGATGAACACCACCATTTTTTTTTTTACTTTATGTTTTGTGTGATAATCGATGCTTATTATTATCTCAAAAGATTGACAGTTGTTAATTAGTTTTGACTGCTAACAATGATGGACTGCTGTCAAGATTTTATTGATTAACAGATATGACGTCATTGTTTCCATGGCTCTCTTTTCAAAAAAGAAAATAATATAATTTTAAATATCAAATCTAAAATAAATTATGAGTGTGGTACATCAATGAGTTCAGAAAAATATTATCTTTAAAAAAATATGGAAATCAAAATTGGCGCCTATAAGAAAAACAAAAGTTAGCTATGGTCCCCGCGTAAATGTTATAGTTATCTTAAAAAATATTATGCCACTACATTCCTCATTAAATAGTGCCTGTATATTGTCAAAGTTATAAATGTCCAGATTTTTGAATAAAAAAATATAAACTATTTTTGAAAAAATCAGTTTTTGGTTGACATTCCAAAAACAACAGAAGATATTTGAAAATTGTTTTCAGATTATTGTTAGGCCCTAAAATACGCCCTAATTTAACCGACTCTCTATCTCTTCAAATAACTGAGATCCCTATACATTCTGTCGAAATACGGACACCCTGTATAGACCACATTCTAAAAAAAATGATAGCAATCATCATTAACTTTAATTTTACTTTATTAACGGAATCTATTTAATTAGATAAAACAACGTAAGAATAAAATATAAAACACTATTATTTAACAACATTTACTATACTCACAGTTCAAATATATCAATATAGCTATACTGACTACATCTGTACCATTTTCGATATCTTTATCAGTGGACGCAGTTAAACATCTTGTTATTTTCCTTTAAGTATTGACTAAAAGTATATCTTACTAAACATAAAATTACAAACATTCAAATTTAAGTAAAATATGTATAATATTTAAAAGCATGGAAACAGTTTTTTGTTTAAATAATTGTTACAAGAAAATAGTGTTTCCACTTCTACGGTAAGTATTTATTTATGTTAATATTTGCAATTTTTTAAGAAGAAATTCTGATATTATTTAAAATTTAAAATCATACGTACTTATTTTAGGAGTCTACAATTTTATTTTCACTTGAAAGTTAACACAAAGCATATCAATTTCAGAATAATCTTGGAAAATTACTAAGCATGAAGTAAAATTTCGAGTTTAGAAAAGCCCCGCGTAGAAAATTTGTCGAGGGTCGCGCAGCGACCCGAGACAAATTTTCACGGGGCTTTTCTAAACTCGAAATTTTACTTCATGCGCCACGCGTATAAAACACTGATTTTAAGTGAAGTTAAAAATATACTAATAACGTTCGATATTTTTCATGGTTAAGTAACCAAATATGCATTTACAAATATTTGACTTATTCGAAAATTTTAATATTTATATTCAAATATGAATAATTTAGTGATTGAAATATTCATATTAGAATATTTATAAGGATTCGATTCCTTTTATAAGGATTCGATTCCTTTTATAAGAATTCGAATCCTTATATAAGGATTCGAATCCTTTTATAAGAATTCGAATCCTTTTATAAGGATTCGAATCATCAATGTCTGGATTCGAATATAAATCCTTTTAAAAAAATGTAACGAATCCGGATCACGAATCCGTTTTCACTAAAGTATTCGAATACATCTTTTGAATCCTCTAAAAGGATTCGAATCCGGGAATCGAATCCTGAATGATTCGAATCCTGCCCAGCTCTGATATTGAAAACTATTTTAAATATTGTTGCACTTAGTTTGGTCGCAAACCGCTTATTTTAGTCATAGACCGCTAGATAGCGGTAGGGGTTTTCTTTAAATGGGTTGCCACTCTTATAATAATTTTTCTATAATTTATACTATCTCTGTTGTTACATTATAGGCAACTCAAAGTACACCATTTAAATGACTACATTTTTAAAAATTGAGGTTAGAATCCAGAAGAAACAAAAATTATTCCAATATAAAATGTGATTATACATATTACATTTACCTAATTAAGTAAGTTTATTTAACTAAAAACATGGTTTAAATAATACAGCCAGTCCTAGTTGATTTAGACAAATGATTGAAAGTTCCAAACAAAATGTGTTCACGAACGTACAACATTTTAAAGCACAGAAACAAAGCGACATTATTTCAACGATTTAGTTTTCAATCCTGTACTAAATCAACATCCGTCGCCACTAGTGAATTGAAACAGAATGAAACAACTACATCTCAGCCGAGTGCCAGATTTAGAAGATCACTGCTCAATGGACCAAATCTGAAAGACTTTTTCAAAAATGAGCACTTGAAAAACCAGGAAGACATCCCAGAGTGTGAAGTCGTTCCTTACTTGCAAGAATCGAAGCAGTATGGAAAAGGAAGGAAAGTGTTTTTCGATACTCACGGATGTCAAATGAATGTGAACGATGCAGATGTTATATGGTCTATATTAAAATCTAACAACTTTGTGAAAACTGAGGATTTACATGCGGCCGATGTGGTGTTGATTATAACTTGTGCTATTAGAGAGGGGGCCGAGGGAAAGATATGGAATCGGTTGGAGTATATAAAAGGGATTCGGAATAAAAGGAAGAAGGTGAGGCAGCAAATGAAAATCGGGATTTTGGGGTGTATGGCGGAGAGGTTGAAGGAGAAAGTATTAGAGATTGATAAGAGTGTGGACTTAGTGGCGGGGCCAGACAGTTATCGGGACTTGCCCAGGATGTTAGCGTTGACTGATAACAATCAAACTGCTGTTAATGTTTTGTTATCTTTGGATGAAACTTATGCAGATATTATGCCAGTAAGATTGAATAAGAATAGTGTTTCAGCTTTTGTGTAAGTAAAAACTAATAAAATTCATTTCATGTTTGATTATTATATTATACTATCTGAATATCAAAATTATTCCTTTCAGATCGATCATGCGTGGATGTGATAACATGTGTACATACTGTATAGTACCTTTTACAAGGGGTAGAGAACGTTCGAGGCCTTTTGATTCAATCATAGACGAAATACGGCAATTGAGCGAACAAGGTGTTAGAGAGATAACTCTTTTGGGACAGAATGTAAACAGTTATAGAGATATTTCTCACTCCAGCATTGATGCTAAATTTGGTGAACAGACCAACCTAGTCAAGGGCTTTAAAACTGTTTACAAAGCGAAGCAAGGCGGACTCAGGTTCGCCGATTTACTGAGCCAAGTGGCAGAAGTCGATCCAGAAATGAGGATCCGGTTCACTAGTCCGCATCCTAAAGATTTTCCAGATGAAGTTTTACAGGTAAATACATTTTGTCAATAGAATTTCAATGCAGTGAAGTCTGCTCCTCTGCCAATCCTGTAAATCTTTTAGGGCGAGTTTCACCAAACATGTTGAACTGGTTCAACTGTCAACTGAGTTCAAAATGACATTAGAACAATAGGAACTTAAGTTCAACTTGATTTCATTGATATTGAACAGTCGCAACTGCTACTAAAATCCCCTAAATCCATTCCATCTATCTCACTGATGAACTGTAATATTCTAAGAGTTGAATTTTATGGAACCGATGTTTTGATACATCCGGCACAGTGCCGGAAGTCGACTCATTGTTTTGAAACATAGACTCTCTGGCCACCTCTAATTCATAGTATTATAGTATAAACCCCTGTTTAGCAACCATTTTTTCCAACGGTTCAACCAAAATGTGGACATTCTCCTGCGGGCCGCATGTAAAATACTAATAAAATGATAAACTGAACAAATAAACAAATTAGAAATAAAATTCATTAAACCTATAACTATAAAAATATGTAATAAAAATAAGAAACTAAAGCAACTTTAAATGCAAAGTTAAAAAAGCAGTCATCGATATATTCGTACATCGTTGAATCTCGATTGGTAATCACTTTTAATTATTTTCAATGTGGAAAATATTTGCTCACAAACATAAGTATTTTGGCCGAGCGGTTGAGCCACCGGTTTCGCCAATCGGACACGGAGGTGATCTGGGTTCGATTCCCAGCGGAGGCGAGTAATTTTTCTAACGAAAAATGCTCGTCTCCGGTTCCATGGATGTGTGTGAATGTGTTGTGACGTCCAAATTAGTCGAAATATATGTTAATATAGATATTATAAATCAACCTTAGTGGCTGAATGGTAATACCTATGCCAAACAAACCAAAAAAAACATAAGTACTTCCAAAAACTGTCATAAGTTGCATTGCGTGTGTGATTAAACATGAACATTGCTCAAAACTCAGCCGAGCGAAAAGAGACGAGCGGTGGGACTAGAGGCTTGCATATAGATTAGCGAGGAGCTTAGGGGGTATCACTCAGCTCCCCGCTAGTCCACATGCAAGACTAGCCTCGACGCTTGCCTCTTTTCTCGCATAAGGATCACCAAGAGGCAAGCGTTGAGGCTCGAGTGTGTGGGCTCGTGGGAACAGAGAGGATCCCCTTAACTCCACGCTAGTTTCCAAGCTTACCTGCTTGTACCGCGTTACCATGAGGCAAGCGAGGGTGGTGGTAAGAATGCCGCATATCTTAATCTGTCTAATGTGAGACTCTGGACGTTGTCAATCTACCGATAAGAATTTGGCTACGACTTTCCAGCCATGGATTTTGGCGCCTCCGCCATCACCCGAATATCAATAATTAATAAATTATTATCATTCATCAGCAACCACCCGTTATTGTTTGCAACAATTATATTCCAGAATAATAAGTATTTGCAATTTTCTTTAAAAATATCCGAGAAAATTAGTATTTGAAATCAGTTCATGGATCCAAACATTTTAAAAAAATTCCTAACTTCAATTGGCTTCCTCCCGTCGATTACCCAGCCTCAGCTCAGCCAGTCTACCTGGTATGTAGGCCATCTTTCACCCAGTAAGGAGCCTCTAGTTGACGAGAGTGCCGGGCAATCGCTGAGAATGTGTCATTGGTATTAGAAAATAGCATTCACAAGTAGCAAAGTGATTTAAAAGTAGCAGTTAACCCCATCTCTATGTATAATACCCTTTGGAAAATATGCCACAAAGGTAAAAAGATTGGAAAGCATCAGACCTTCACAACATTTGCTTATTGTAGTTTTTGGATATGTAATTTTTGATATGATAAAATTATTATTGTAGGTGATTAAATCATATCCAAATATTTGTAAAAATCTTCATTTGCCGGCACAAAGTGGAAATTCAGCAGTTTTAGAAAGGATGCGCAGAGGATACACGAGAGAAGCATATCTGGAATTGGTAGATAGGATACGTCAAATGATCCCTAATGTTTCGTTAAGTTCAGACTTCATATGTGGATTTTGTGGAGAAACTGAAGAAGAATTTCAGGACACATTAACTCTTATAGATCATGTCAAGTAAGTTGCAGTCATTATTTTTTAACATTCTTGCACCCACTCTACTTTTTTCAATAATGCCCACTTGCACAGTAGATGCTTAATCATGGTTAAGAGGTTATTCACGATTAACCCTCTGATTCAGTCATAATTTGAGAATATAAAAATGTTTTAAATGTTGTAAGATATCCCAATCATATCTCTTTCATCAAAACACAAATGTGTAAACAATTTGTGAATAAAATTGCTGTTTTTAAGAAGTGCTAATCACTGATTACCGTTAAAAAACCAAAGATATGTATTGTCTATACCAGGTATGGGCAACCTTTGACATGTTGAGGGCCAAACTTTAGCGTGCAAATACGTTCGCTGGCCGCGTTTAAAAGTACTTAGTGCATTTAAAAGTAGTGATAATATTTTTTGCGATAGATATTAGACATGAAATAATACGACAATGTTATTATAGTACAATTTATTAAAATAACAAAATGAAATTTAAAAAAATGGTACATTATAATTAAATCGTTAAATTTGCAATTGTTACAAATTACGAAAGTTTGAGACACTTGAGCTTGAATTTGGGAAACTAATCTATCGATATTTGGATTAATTCCACTGACACAAAGACGTAAAGAATTTTCCAAATTATCGTCAGTCTTGTACAATGTGTTGATATATTAACTTTCATCAATGAAAAGAACTGTTCGCATTTATAAGTACTGGCAAACGCACAAATCAATCTTCTTGCGAATTTTCTATTTTTTGTAGAAATCGCACAACTCTACGTCTTCAAATTTGGATTTTAGGAGTGAGTTTTCTTGAATAAGTGTATTGGAGCATTTTGTACAATATATGTTGTAGGAGTAGCAAATAAACTGATACAGTCTTCCATGTTTTTGAAGTCGCAAAATCTGTTCAAAAATTGTTGAGCATAAGCAATATTTTCATACGCAGAGAGCATGTTGAAATGGTAACTGTTACCAGACAGCATCTGTGACTCCCACAAGCGTAGTTTGATCTGAAACGCTTTTAAATGGCTGTACAAATCATTTACTAACTGTCCTTGTTTTGGAAGTTTCAAATTTAAATCATTCAAATAGCCTGTAAGATCGACCAGAAATGCTAAGTCACATATCCATTTTGGGTCACTTAATTCAGATAGTGGTTTATCTTTTATTTTCATAAAGTCTGCTATCTCATTTCTAAGCTCGTCAAACCGTTTCAACATTTTTCCTTTGCTCAACCATCTGACTTCACAATAATATGTTACGTCGTTATATTCAGCTGATATTTCATCCAAAAACGCTTTGAACTGACGATGGTTAAGCCCTCGGAATCGAATAAAGTTGATGGTTTTTACTACCACATTCATAACATTCTGGAGTCGAATGGACTTAGAACACAAGTTCTGTTGGTGGATAATGCAATGAAGGACTATCAAATCATATTTTTGCACATTTAATTCTGTTGCTTTTTCATTCAAAATTCCGATGAAACCTTTACGTAAGCCGACCATAGAAGGTGCACCATCAGTGCATACTCCAATTAATTTTGACCATGGCAAGCCAAAACTTGTGAATACCTTTTGAACTTCAATAAAAATATCCTCTCCTGTAGTGGTTCCTTTTAGCGGCTGTAAAGCAAGCAATTCCTCAGTAACAGTGAACTCCTTATCAACACCTCGAATAAATATAGCCAGTTGAGCTGTGTCAGACAAATCGGTGCCGGTGCTCTCGTCTAATGCTATGGAAAATGATTCAAAACCAGCCATAGTCAATGTAGTTTTTATATCATTAGCCATCATTTCTATATGTCGAACAACAGTTCGTCTTGACAAACATAATACCGCAAACTTCTAACATACACTCCTTGATAAATTCTCCTTCGGCAAATGGTTTTAATGCCTTTGCCAATTTTGAGCTAACTATAAAACTAGCTTTCACAACATTATCAAGTTGTGTTCTTTGTTTATGAAACATTTGTTGCTGTTTTTCCAAATTCCAAATAGGCTTACCATTGTGCAAGATACAAAAGAATTCTTCAGTCCATTTTTCTTGAAAATGACGACCCTCTGTATCTACTTTTCGTTTCTGTCCACCAGACATCATTTTTGTTTACTTTTCGTTCAATAAACTTGATAACAAACTATAGTTAGTAACCACTCAAGATGCACACAAAGTCACAAAGCAAGTTGACGGTTCGAGCAGTTCGCTAGGATATCGCTTGTCCAAGTTATCACCTCGGTAGCTCAAATAGAACTGAAGTAATAATCTGGAATAAACTAGTTTAGAATAATTGAGAAGCAATAAATCTTTTGATGTGTCGCCCGTGAGGCGGCAAACCTCAAAGAATTTGATCGAGCAAGTCGAGTGGCGGCGATTATCAAAGAGTGAGGCGGCAACCATCAAAGAATTTGATGTTTGCCGCCTCACTGTCACTCTCGTGAGTATAAGTACCTAATGTAATATTTTTTTAATTGGGTTTTTTCAAAATGTCTCGCGGGCCGGATCATATCTTACAGCGGGCTGGATCCGGCCTGCGGGCCGGGGGTTGCCCATACGTGGTCTATACTATGATTTTCTCTATATTTGGAGTATTACCATATCGGAGGATTTTTCCACTAAGGGATCTTACCGTGTGGGGATCTTTCCTTGTGGGAATTTTTCCAAGTTGGAGTATTTCCCCATGGGGATTTTTCTGCGTGGGATTTTTTCAGTGTGGTACTTTCCGATGGTTTTTTTTTCCAGTGGGGATTTTTCCGGTGGAGATTTTTCCTTTGCGCTTCTTTCATAGAACTGCTTAATTCGATAAAGTTAATTGACATTCTTGGTTTGTGACGTGTTTTCACAAGCAAATATTATAAATATACTTTCATTTCTACTTTTTGGTGCAATTGACTAATGTGACTAACAAACAATTTATGTGTAATTCATCTTCAAATTGTTAAAAACAAATTGATATTTCCATATACTTTATTGTAAAATCAGGCAACAATATAGTTGTTGGCCAGTAATAAGGTATGGATTGAAACAAACAATAATTTGCTAACAATGTATTTGAAACCCTTTTAAATCATCGTTCTAACAATTTAATTTATATAATTTCAGATACAATCAAGCATTTTTATTTCCGTACAGCATGCGTGAGAGAACAACAGCACACCGGCGATACCAAGACAACGTGCCTGAAGAAATAAAAAAACAACGCCTTGAACGCATGATCCAGCTCTTCAGGTTAAATGCAGAGAAGTTGAATCGCCAGCAAATAGGCTCGCTGCATTTAGTCCTCGTGGAAGGATTCAGCAAACGCTCGAATTTAAATTTAGCCGGGCGGAATAATTCCAACACAAAAGTTATATTCCCAGCAGGAGATATTCCTGACAAGCATGGATTTAGTTTAAAAAACGTGCAATCTGGTGATTACGTTGTAGTACAAATAAATGATGCCACCTCACAAGTGCTGAAAGGCATTCCATTGTATTTAACGACTTTACAGGATTTTGAGCGTAAAAATGGATTACAGAACCCGAGTTTTGAAAATGTTGAATATGTTAGTATGATGTAATATAGTTTATACAAAAAAATAAATTGTTATATACTGTTTTTGTTGTTTATATTATGTGAAATGTATCTGAGGAAAAATCTAAGGTAAGGATAAAGCACAAACGTGCCAGGTGATTTTATAATCCTAACATCTAGTCAGCTATGACTTAAAACATTGCTTAGTGGAATATTTGTAATTTAGAGATAGTTTAGGTCAATTTATATATAAATATCTACAACTGAAAATACATGTGCATCAATCCAAGGAATGCATTCACTACTGATGAAGATTGATGAAAAAGTCACAGCTGACTAAATGAGGTATTAAAGTAAACACTAATTAAAAACTTAAATATCAAGAAGTATAAGAATTTATTTCTCAACACTAGACGCCTCACGACACTGCAATAATACATTCAATAAAACTTAAAAAAAGTAAAGTAAAGGTGTACCGAATAAATCGAGAGTCTGATTTGATATAAAATTAATTATACACTTTAACCTATACAAAAATAAATATATAATTAACAATGATATCAAAAAGAGCAACCTGTGTGTGGTCCTCGGCGACGCGAGGGACGCGTGTCCTAAGGCCTTCCGAAGTTAAAAACGCCGGCGGTTTCGTGGATTGGGTCCTTCCTGTGTCCTGCAACCGAAACACAGGAAGACAATACGACTCTAAATTTATTTGCGCTAGTCGAGGATCGTGACTTCTTCCTTGATAAAGAATTCTACAATTTCCTCTTCTACATTATCTGAATCAGCATTTAATTCATCAGTGTCAACATCTGAAACAAAAAAAAAATATTTTAACAATACATTTTTGCAAGAGTAAACCAGTTACACAGAAAATAGTATACATAAATATTGTCATCAAGAATAAAAAATAACGGTAATAAGATGAACAAACAATTTGACGGGACACGATTAAGTCTATAGAGACAAGTGGTTATATCAAAAGAAATTGATTATTGATTTAATTGATAAAACTGGAATGAGAAAGTATTTTATCAAACAACAGAATTATAACCTATAAGTTAGATATTTAAGTAAGAAACAGTGTAAATTAGGTAATATTAAAAACTTTGTCCTCTTAAAAGTTGTACATTTCAAGTAATAAGTACTCATCATCTAAATCAGGGGTGACTAATCCACGACCCGCATGTGGCCGTCGAAGCACTTCTGTGCGACCTGTGATCACAAACTGCTTTATTTATTGCATATATCATTCGTATTGTCAATTTTATTAAATTTACCCAGGCTTTTTCAGCTTATTGAAATAAAATTAACCGATTTATCAACTGAGAATATATCAATCTGTTGCTCGGCTGGAAAGGTCAACACCCAGATACATAGTGCTGCAGGAAACGAATAGAGAGATGAAGATGAAGATATATGGGATCTGGAGAAAGAGAGATTAGTGAAGGCGGTGTAAGTGGCGTGCGTGGATAGAAGAGAGGGTAGAGGAGCGAGAGAAGGAGAATGTATGAGAGGGTGGATTTGTCGGAGACGAAGGTGATGGAATGGCTGGGGAATGGGGTAAAGTTGGATGCGTGGGTGAAAGAGAAGAAGAAGGAAGCACAGGAAAGACAGAAGTGTATAGAGATGAGTGAATACAACGATAGGTACAGGAGGTAGCAGGTGCATAGGAGAATGCCGAGGTATTTGGTGGAGGGGCAATGGAGTAGGGAGGAAAGGGTGGTGCTGGCGAGGGCGAGGTCTGGGTCAGGGGAGAGAGGAAGGAAGGTGTGGATGGGGGAAGAGTATGGGAAGTGTGTAATGTGTGAGCGAGGGAGGGATACGTGGAGTCATTTGGCGGAGGAGTGCGAGGGGGTGAAGGAGGAATGGGTGGGAATAAGAGGGAATAGAAGAGTGACGGAATAGATGAGAGAGGATGGGGCCGGGGTAAGAATGCTGGAGAAGTTGGGGGAAGAGAGGGAAAGTAGGAGGAAGAGAGGGGGCAGCGATTAGTGTAGATGTAATGTAGTATTATGCCAATAAAGGTCTTTTTTTTGTATCAATCTGTTAATAATTTTTATAATGGTTTTGTATTATTTTAAAAATGTTAGTAATTGTATTTGTTTTTCAAATGGCAGAAGTAAGGTGTGGATGTTGGCATATGCGGATGATATGGTGCTGGTGGCAAAGAGTGGGAAGGGATGAAGGATATGCTGTAAACGGCGGAAATTAGAGTGGAATATATTATTTATTATTGAGAAGGTTAAAAAATGCAAGTACTTAGGGTTTATGTTCAAAGGTATGAGGAGCATGTGAGGTAGGTGCAGGGGAAGACTAGAAAGGCGTGGGGGGAATAGAAGAGCGACGGAATGGATGAGAAAGGATGGGGCCGGGGTAAGGACGCTGGAGAAGTTGGGGGAAGAGAGGGAAAGCATTAGGAAGAGAGGGGGTAGCGATTAGTGTAGATGTAATGTATTATTATTATTATTTTTTTTTACTTAAAACAATCTGAGAAAATCAACAAAATAAAATCAGGATTAAAAATGTTGTTCAGTGATATGCATATCTCAATATGAGCCCAAAAAGTGAATTTGGTGTAAAAAAACAAAAATGAAACGTCCTTTAAATGAAACCCATACAGTTTTATTTAATAAAAAGCGTGCACTAACTGCTTTATATTGTAAACGTGAATTATAATTCAACTAATTGCTAGGGTGAAAGGTTTCAAATTTAATAACTTACTGATACAATTAAAAAAAGCCAGAATCACATTAGCAAAATACTGTCGAAGTCGTATTCAGTAGTTGTGCACTTTTTTATTGAATAGAAGTGTTTGTCATTATAATGGGCGTAAAAAGTTGCCTAAGAAAGTGTTCAAATTTTGGTTGTAGCTTTAAAAACAAATGAGTTACAGTATTTTCATAAAAAAATGATATTTTATTAGCTTACGGTTATAGAGTGAAAATGGTTAGAGATACATCAATTTTCTTTTCACCTTTGATTAGAACAAAAAAAAAAGGTAGCCCTGGCTCATGAATACCATATGTGGCACCTTCAAAATGCACCATCTGCTTCAATTTTACAAATTCGCAGCCTTTATTTTTACTGTTAAGCCCACTGGAATTTTTAAAACTCCCCGATATGTTTTTTCCTGAGTAAAAGACTACGTCATTCACGATCTTTTTGAGTCAGGGAAGGCTATAACCATCTAGTAATTTTATTGGCAATACCACTGTAACAACTAAACTTCCTTATGGAAATTGACAGTAATTGACACTTTTTGTGTTAGGTTAGGTTATTTTTAGTTTGTTTATATTTTCTGAATGGGTACATTATTGCCGGATCTCTGTTTAAAGTAAGAAAAATTAAAATAATTTAAATATTGATATGCCAAATCCATACGAAAGGTGACAAATGCATTTGACATAAATTGTATGTCCCAAAATCGGCCTACTTTCTGACTCAAAGCGATGACGCATGGGACATACGAGATGTGACAAATGCATTTGTCACATTTCGTATGGATTTTGCGCATATATGAAGCCAGTGTGCGGTACGTGCAGTGCTTCATCCTGTACGAAAAATTAAAATGGGCCAATTTTAACAGGGCTTGCGCTCAGGCCACTACAAGCATGCGCCTACTCGCATTACTAGTCCAACATAAAAAAAAATAGCCAACTCTGTCTCAAAAAGGTCGTGAATCGCTGATCTCTATATAACACTGGATTGAGCTTAACCCCTAGGGCGCGGTTGCCACATAAGCGCCTCCATGTTGGTCAAAATTGAGGTGTTGTGACGTCAATATGGCGCGACATTTGAAATAAACGCATCAATCAGTGTTTGCTAACATGGTGTTCCAGGGCAGAAAATGGAAATTTGACACTGCACAAGTAAGTACATCGAAATAAACTCAAAGTAAATGTCATCTATTTATATTGTTATATTATAATGTGACTACTCGTCCTCACAATGGTTGGAACAAATGGGTTTGCTAGATACAAAAACAACCGAAACAATGAGATTGTGTTCCAAACATTTAGTTGCATCTGCACTTAAACAAAACAAGAGATACACGACCGTGAAAAATAAAACTGTCCCGACTATTTTCCAAAAGTACAAAAACAGTTGCGTCTACTGATATAATTATAAAGACTACAATGTTTAAAATAAAGGTGAAAATACTGATACTAAGAAAATATTTTTGCAAATATTTTCAGATATTAATATTATTGTTTTCATTTCAATTATAAATAAATAATCATTGCACGCTGTATACAAATTTACCAATAAATCATTCATGTATGCAAATTTACTTATGTAAACAAATATTTAATGCATGTATACTATAAATGTTCCATTGAATTGATTTGAATTTACCGCTCAAACGTGTGACAAAACCTCAATTTGCTGCCGGTAAAAAGGCAGGCTGTCAGCGGAATATGGCCTATGCCCAATCCAGTGTTATATGGACCTCTAATGTCAAAATTAAGATTGCTTTGGCATGTAAATGTCAAATCTCTATAACAAATAATTTCAGTATATTGTCCTATGTTAGTATGAAGAGATATACTATTAAACATTTAGAAATAATTCGAATTCACCATCAAAATGCGTGTTCAGTTCACTGTACATTTCGCACGTTGTGAGAAATTTATGGTCAACATAATCAACCAACTGAACGGGTTATCTATCATTTAGTTCAAAAGTGTGAAGGGCTATGTAAAATCTCTCGTCTACAAAAAAAAAAGCATGAACAATATCTAGTCTTAAACGGAACATTGAACTTATCATTCAAAGTAAACCACGCAAATTGCAAATTGGACCTCCAGAATGAATTCTGTTCAACAAAGTTGAGAAGGATATTTGGGCGAGATTATTTTGGAAACATAATGCTACCGGTTGTTCTTCAAAATGAGATAATGATTAATCGATTTTCACATGTACTTAATATTTTGTCTCATTTGAAAGTTGACGTGATAACTGGAAACCCTTTAGTATTATTAATTAAATTATAACTCTTCTAACCAAAGACAAATTTTATGAGTTTTTCTTCTTGAAACTGTGAAGTTTATATAAATTATCTAAAGAGATATCAATTAATTGTCAAAATGATTTATATTTAGGAATGACTATTATTTTAATATTTTATAGAAATTTAGTCAAATTCGATGGCGTTTTCTCTTTGCGAAATAATTTGTATTTGGTTTTGTAACATATTGAATGGTTTGAATTTTCGAATTCAGAATAATATCTGTAAATGTTATCAAATTCTGAAGTTTCAATATTTTTACTTTGAGAGCCATATGCAGAACAAAGGTAAAGTGTTGTTTTCGCGAAAATTTGCAAAACAAAATTGTTAGTGGATCCATTTTGACTCCCCTTGAGTTGATTAACACCATTTTTGAAAAACGTCTGTCTGTCCTTCTGTAATTCTGTCGCCACGATAAAGTCAAAACTGATTGAGCTGTTAAGATGACACTATAAACTTAAGCTTTTTATTATAATAGTAGTATCCGATCAACTTTTGGTGAAAATGCGGAAACCAGAAGTGGTAGTTGACTCTTAGCATTTTATTGAATTTTTTTTTGAATATTGATCATATAAAAGTATCTTGTTTAGAAAAGTTGTAGATAATCGACAAATTAGCATTTAATGCGTATATACTTCATGTAAAATTTTTTACGAATTAATTACTTTGAATAAGTGAGCAATTGCTATAAATGACGTTAGTTTGACCTTGTCATGATTAATATTTTGTGGAAAACTGAAAATATGCTGGACTTATAAACAAAGTTTTACGGGAATAAGAAACATTTGCTGAAAAGTAAGGCAGGTTACATAGTGCTGGACAGCCTATGCTGATGACTTAGCCATTATAGTACGTGGCAAATTTGAAGACGCTCTCTGCGATCAAATGCAGGGAGCTCTAAGTACAGATTCACGGTGGTGCAATGATCACTCTGTGTCGGTAAATCCGCTAGAAAACGCACATCGAAATCAAAACTGACAAACCTATAAGAGTCTTTTGGCAATGTCATCGGGCAGTGGGGAAAACCTGGGGGGTTGAAACTACGCACAACGATGTGGCTGTACACAGTTGTCATAAGACCTATGGTAACATATGGAGCTTCAATTTGGTGGCCTAGGACCAAGCAAGTAATGACGATAAAAAGACTAGCACTCTCGTCTACGAGAGGATCCATACTTGGTGAGATGGCTGAAGATAGACATCACTCACCCCAGTAATACTAGACTACCTAGACAAGGTGGGACGGTTGAGCTGAGGATGAGTGACCTGTAGTGGGAGGCAGCACAATGGGCCTAATGAGGCAGTGCATCAATGCGAACTCTCCCCTATACCAGATACCAGAAGGTAGGTAAAAGCTATTGATTCCAAGTATCTAACATAGGGGAAAGTACTATGACAGACATATCAATTTTATTTTATTTTGTAATCGGAATTCGTATCTTGAATGGTTTACAAAATCCCAGTGGTGAGCACTATAAAACGAACAAACAGTATGTCATACAAGCCAAATTTTGTTACAGCGTAAAACTATACATTTTTGGTTAACACTTTCAAATTTATTTGGAAGCCAATTTGAGTTCATGAATGTCAGTTAAATCTTATTCAAAGATTAAATTTACCTGTTAACTGAAATAAACATTTCGTATGTCTTCAATGTAAACAAATTTAAATTGATTTATATTTTTGGCATATATTTAACTATTACTAGATTTTATTCGATGACTATTTGTCGATTTATCTAACGTAATATTGTCATTTACATAGATATATATTGTTGCATATTGCAACAATAGTGTTGAATGTAAATATGTATTTAATTTACCCTGAGCGTATACCTAAAATGGTTAAATAAAACCAAATCAGAAAGTAATCAGGGGATTATAAACAAACACAATAAATAATACATTTAGAAAATAACACATGGGTTTGTTTATACTGGTCAAATCTATTGGACGAAATACTGTGACAATTCCTTGGTCAAAGTCAACCAGTGGCGTACCTAGGGGAAGGCGTAGGTGCGGTCTGCACCGGGCGGCATTTTTTATATTTAATTTTAGTTGTAAAAACAACGTATTCACTTCTCAAGTTTACTATTCGATTTCTACGAATTATGAATTACTATATGATTTCGAATATTTTTCTTCATTGTTAAGTCAATGTAGGGTTGAAAATATTATCTCTAAAAATTTTGCTCAGATACAGACATCAATGGTGCCAACATCTAGTAGAAGTTCTATGTACTACTCCGTGCTCGATGTTTATTGAATGCTTAGTACCACCTACCACCGTTACCATGAAGATGACGTGGCTAAGACACACGCAGGAGGCTACATCTCTGCCTCCACTTCGTCCCTCAAGGGCAGTGGTGCCAGAGTGGCTATTCACAGCAAACATGCAATTTGTCATCGGTAAGAAGTTGCACTGAAATGACGTCATTTTACTCGACACGGTTTTGAAAATTCTTCGAAAAATTACAACATTTCAATGCGATTTCTCACCGATGACAAATTGCATCGGTGCTGTGAATAGCTCCCCTAGGTCGAAAAATGTAATGACATACAAAAAAAGCGGTTGAAAACGGTAGATTGATAAAAGTCTACCGCTTTCAACCGTTTTTCCTTCTATGGGGCCTAAAAAACGGTTTTATTATATACAGGGAATTTATTTTTCAAGCATACTTTTGCATACCCTTTTTTAAAAAGAGATCAATTTGAAGCTTCAAACGAGTGTTTTCCACTCCCAGATTAAGCATAAAGTAAAGTTTCAAGTTTAGAAAAGCCTGAAAATTTGGTTCGGCTGTGTAGTGACTAAACCAAATTATCAGGCTTTTCTAAACTCGAAATTTTACTTTATGTGCCACTGAAAACACTGAAATATTGTGAACAAATGAACTTCGCTTGAAATCAGTGTCTTATGCGCGTGCCGCATGAAGTAAAGTTTCAAGTTTAGAAAAGCCTAAAGATTTGGTTTGGTCGCTTCGCTACGTGACCAACCCAAATTTTCAGGCTTTTCTAAACTCGAAATTTTACTTCATGCTTAGTCTGGGAGTGGAAGACACTCGTTAAAAGCTTAAAATTGAACTCTTTTCAAAAAACGAGTATTTTACAGCACATAATTGACATACTTATACTTCAATGAAAACTTTGTTGAACTCGATTGACCAGGAAGCCATCTTACTATAGGAATATGGTTTTTTGAGTTATGTGAAGATTTCAACTAACTTGGAATGAAAACACCAACACTTTATTTTTAATAGGGAAAAAATTTGTTGAACTCGGTTGATTAGAAAGCCATCTTATTATAGGAATATGGTTTTTTTGAGTTACGTTAAGATCTCAACTAATTTAGAATGAAAACACCAATGCCATATTCCTATAATAAAATGGCAAAAATAAAAAATATTATGAAGAAAGTGTTAGTTATTCCAAGTTATTTTGTTCTATGTTGGTGATTGGTTGCAGGCACTGATACTAGAGGAAACACTGGCGGCCGCAATTTAATAATCTTGCAGCGATATCCGATATATTTTCATAAGTTAAGCGGTCGACTTTTCGCACTCTTTACTGCGTTTATTACTGCCTAAATTATATAAGGCATCTAATGGTAAAAAAGTTCCCCACCTATAGTTTGTCCTAATTACAATTATTTATTTATGTTTATTAATTTATTAGAGACCGCCCCAGGCAGCAAAAGTACTAGGTACACCACTGCAGTCAACCTTTTTATACCCACCACTATGCTTCGCTCTGTGCCCAAATCCAAATGTTGAGGCTTCTCTAAACTGTAAATTTTACTTATGCTTCATTTTTTAATAATTAATAAGTATACATAAAACTGACTTTTTTTTTACAAAATTACAAATATTTAAAGTGAACAGAAATTTTCCATTTTGATTTTTTTCTAAAGTTAAAATAAAAACTGTTAACTAATTAAAACATTCTTTAGTTTATTTTTTAAGATTCTTGGCACTAACCTTCATTTCTATGCACTTACATAATTTTGGAAAAAAATTTCAAACCTTTAAAAAAAATCCTGTTCAATGCATTTTGAATAATTTCTGTCCACTTCAAATGGTTTGTAATTTATTTAAAAATTTTTTTTTTTCAAACGTTAAATTACAATTGGTAATTAATAAAAAAAAAAAGTGGTTTGTAACGACTATTAACGTTCTGTAGTAGTGTATTGTTCAAGATTTTGGGCTATATTTTTATGAACTTTATATAATTTTGTTATTATTTGAGCTTTATGGTTTTTTTTAACAATTGATCGATTTTAATTTGTCCTGCAATAAATTAAGGTTTGTTCATTTTCTATGACTTTTTATCAAAATTCATATTGTAAATTATTGTGGGATTGAGAAAAAAAATGTTTTGTTGTTGGCTGTAATAATCTTCATAATTTGAGGTTTTCTGTCATAAACAACAGTTTGTGATTAAGTATATTTAAAATATAATATAAATTGTTGATGACTAAAAACCTTGAATTATAAAGGTTATTAGAATCTACAAGAAAAAATTGAAAAATGAACTTTGGTCACTTTCAAAATAAACGGCTCATATATTTGGAAAATATTGTTTTGAATAAAATAAGACAGGTTACTTTGTGTTATTATTTAAATACAAATTATATCACGAAGTGATAACATTCACAGTTAGTAATTAAATTTAATGAGTTTCACTATACAAATAATAGTCGAGTATTCAAAATAAATTCAGCGTATACGAATATCAAAAAATAAGCCAATTTTCGCCGAATCAATTACGAATATCAGTATTCATATATGGGGAAGGGGAGCGCAAACATGCGGGGCTGGTTCCTCCAAACTCTGGTAACTTTTAGAGAGTTACTACCTACTTTTGCATGTTTGTTGGTGCTAAAATGTTCAAACCGCCCACCAGCACCAAATGAAAAGCAAAAAAAAAACGGTTCACATATTTCGTCCAAAAAAAGTTAAGAGCAAAACAAAAAACAGGTTAACAAATTTCGTTCGTAAGAAAGGTTTAGAGTGCAATCCAAAAATCCTCTACCTACCACTATTGGGCATACCGGTTTCTTTTCAGTTGAAATTTTCGATATTAACCACTTTATGTACAGGGTGGCCCAAATTCGATGTTTTCATGGGGTATCTCGATAACCTGAAGGGTTACAAAAAAATCAATATAAATGTCATGACCTCTTTTTATGAGACATTAATAATAGCGTAAATAGATCATGGCTAACGTAATTAGATTGGAAGATATCATTTTTCAATTGTTGGCTATTTTAATATATGTCTTTATCTTAATAACCATTGGATATACAATAAAACAGTTTAATAATTATTTATGTAGTTTTTAGCGTAGAATGCAGTGGCGTACTTATTTTTTTATTCGGACTTTTAATTTCCGAGTTATGATATGAAGTTGCATTTTTTGTAAATGGAACACCCTATATATTTTTATGTTATTGAATAGCATATATTAGCTTTACATTTTTCTATAAAATTTATATTTATTTTTTATTAAAAAATTGTGTTTTTAACTCTGAAGCTTTTAGATAAATATTTGATAATACATACTATTATAATTACAGAGATGTGAGTATTATAATAATAAAGTGATCCTTACTCAGTAATTGATCGCAAAAGTCTTCAAAAATTATAAAATTAATATTTAAACTAACTTAGTTTTTAATATAATCGTTTTTTTTTTGCGTATTTTTACGAATTTTTGTTAAATACTTATATCAATGTAAAGCTAATTTAAAATGCTATTTAATAACATAAAAACATACAAGGTGTTCTATTAAAAAATGCAACTTTGTGTCATAACTCTGAAATTGAAAGTTGAAATAAAAAAATAAGTACGCTACTGAATTCTACGTTGAAAACTACACAAATAACTGTTAAACTATTTATTTGTATATCTTATAGTTATTGAGAAAAAGAATATTTAAAATTAGCCAATAATTGTAAAATGTCCAATATCTCGAAAACTAATCAAGCTAGCCATGATCTGTTAATGACATTGTTATTTTCTCTGCAAAAGACACCATGACATGTATATCAGATTTTGTCTAACTATTCGGGTTTCTGAGATACCTTATAAAAACATCGAATTTGGGCCACCCTGTACACATTAATTTTTCGTTAATACCTCGTCTCTTTTTGTATAACTATGAATAAAACAATTGAAATATTATTCGTTGCATAAATAAAAAATTTAAAAAAAAAGGATGAAAAAAAAAACTTACTGTTCCTAAGCTGAAGTCTTTGAGGCTTCTGCTCATTATACTCCTGGATCCTCTTCTCCCTGTATGAAGAGAACTTCTCCATGAGGGCGGCACGTTTCTCGATCAGCTCCTTGGAGGCCCGGGTCTGCCTCATCCTGTCCTTGCTCTCGAATTGAGCATAATACTTCTTTAAGCTCTTCTTGATCTCCCTTTGCTGGGTTTCAGAGAGCAGCGTTTTCGGTCTCGGCCTCCATAGCAACTGTGCAAACTTTTCTTGATTAATTCTCTTCAGGATCTTTCCTTGGAATGACCATATCCAATAACCGGTATCGACTTTGGTCTTCCAGATCGATACACCTGTCACGACATATCGTCCCGTTGGGTCCCATTCCACATCTGACATTTGGAAGTGATCAGTGGTATTCATGACGAGGAATTCTTTAGTGTCCACGAATTCCAATGAACCACCGCCGTTCGAGCCGACACCAGCGAGGACGATGTACTGCCCGTTGGGACTCCAGAAGAGATGATTGCAAGCGCGCTTTTCAAATTTCTTTAATAAGACCGGCGCCTGACCGACTTTAACTCCATAAAAGCTGACGTTAATATTCGGCGCTTCCCCGTGGATAAAAGAGAACTTAGAGCCAACGGGTTCCCAAGCAAATGCTTGAATCGGCTCTTTACATTCCACACTGTCAACCGGAACTTGCTTCTCCCTCATATGGAATATCTCGAAATTATAATACATCCCTGAGTACTTGTACTCATTCTTTTCTTTACGTACCTTAGCGTACCTGTCTACTTTAACACAAAGGAAATCACCAGACTTCTGCCAGTGTATCTTACATTCGGCAACGTTGAACAAATTCTTTATTCTGATCTCGTTTCGGTTGGGTATTTCCAGCAGGATTACTCTGGCCGGGACGTCCTTATCCTCGGCCACCCAGTATGCGATTATGTTGTCGGTCGGGGACCAACTGAAATTCCTGATTCCTGGGACTTTCATTGATTTTTTGTCGATTAAGAAGAACGACGGCGTTTCGAAGACGTACAGGACATCAGCACCCATTCTAGCAAAGTATTTGTCGTCGTGCGACCAGCGAAATATCGGCCATGACGAGGGGCCTTCAGGATCAAAGGAACGTTTTTCTAATCCTGTCCTGAATGAAACAAGAAAGTGCAATCAGTTATTTTTCTGTTCATTTAAATGAAGATGCTGTATGGAAGTTCTAAATGTAAAATTAGGTTAAGTGGAGATTATTGTCAGTTTTTTACATTTAAACCTCTTATATACAGGGTGTAAGACCCCACACATTTCGGTGAGGCCCCTAGCAATGCTGCCTTAAGAGTGCGCTCTACCCTATGTAAACTAAGAATACTGTTATTTTGTTATTATTTCGAATTTTTTATTCTATCTTTACACATCTGTCTAAAATTGAGTTGCAGAGGGCATGATGATTTTATATATAACATAATGCACCGTGTCATAAATCAATCAAAACGATGGCAAAATTGCACGAATTAAATTACAAATTGCTTCCTCATCCACCGTATTCTCCAGATCTGGCCCCCAGTGACTTCTTCCTGTTTGCAGACCTCAAAAGGAAAATTCAGTACTAATGAAGAAGTTATCGCTGAAACTGAGGCTTATTTTGAGGCTAAAGAGAATTCGTATTACAAAAATGGTATCAACAAATTACATGACCGCTATAATCGTTGTATCGTCCTCGAAGGCAACTATGTTTGAATAATAAAATAGAATTTTGCAAAAAAATTGTTTTACTATGTTAGCCTACGAACTTTTTAGCCTACCTGTTATACAAGAGTTAACTCGGTTGCTCTCCAGATCGAAATACTCCGATTTTTGAATTGTTTTAGATTAAGCCGGGTGTAAACATGTGTGGGATACACAAATGTTAGTATAAATTTCTTGCGCAGACTTACCATTTAGCCGTAAATTGTATTTTAAGTTCCGATTTTGAGGTTATATACTTTGGTATTTTTGGGTGAATAAGCATATTATAGGTATAAATTGTATACATAATGAAATTATTTCCAAAATTATGACATAATTAATCCAAATTGTAATATTATCTTCATTTATACAGCCAAAATCACAATATTAATTTCACACAAAATCTGACGTCTACTGACGTTTATTTAAACTAATGGATATATAATTCTAGATTGATTATTATTAATGTTTGGATTATGAGTATTTTAGCTTTTGGTATAAAAAAATAGATGGCGCAAAGTGTATTAAAATTTAAAAAAAGATCCGCTTAAGGATTAAGGATTATTTGGCGGGAGGGCAGCAGCAGCCGCACCCACTTAGGCCACAGTCGGGCCCGTTGTAGTGCCTCCCCCCTGATGGTTAGACCCACCCCGCACAGTCGGCAATTGCCAGGATCTGTGCGGGTGACCATTGCCATCCGGGTCCTTCACGATTTGGGGCTTCTTCCCTTAGTAACGTGGTTCTTATTTTTGACAGCGCCGGACACGCGTGAAGAATGTGTCTCGCTGTTTCTTCTTCTTCGTTGCATCCTCGACAAATGTCATCACTGGTGATTCCCATTTTTGCGAGGTGATGCTGGAAGTTGTAGTGACCAGTAATGTAGCCGGTTAGGATTCGTAGTTTCTGTTTTGTGAGTTTTAGAAATTTCTTTGTTGATCCGCTTACTAAAATGTTATTCCAATGACTGAGACTATAAATTTTTTTTAAACCAATTAAATTTAATAATTTTTTTTAAACGGAATATGTTTAGCTACAGCTAGGATTTGAAAGTTCGCGTGCAGTTTAAAATCTTGGCTATGGCCAAACATTTTTAGTATTGGACCTGAGTAATTAGCAGGCCGGGCTTCGCCCAGCCTAGACCGACGGGTCAGACCCGGGCAGAGTCTACTCTTAAAATTCTTTAAAAAGCTGGCCTGTTCGGTCGGACCACCAATCTTAAGTATTAAGTACTGGTCAGAATATAACAAACATTTTTGGTAAATGTGTAGAACACGGCACATACTCCATTTTGACAGGTTCCCGCATGTGCAGTAGCGCCCACTCCAGTAGTCCTCAATAGGTTATTTGTGTACATGTGTGTGTTTTCTATTAAAATGTTAACAATTCTATTAATTTTTTTGATTAAAAACATTATTATTGATTCTATAAACGTCATCGATTTTATTCAACCTCTTTTTTTACTTATCTAACCTAAGCATATGCATACACACACCCATACAAATAACCTGTTGAGAATCACTTGAGTAGGCGCTACTGAGCATGCAGGTTCGCAGATCTTAATGTGGATGTGCCGTGTTCTACACATTAGCTAATAATAATTAATCATAATATTCTCGTTTCCGCGTAAAGGTAGCGCCATCTATTTTTTATATCATAAATTAAAATACATGTAACTTTTTAATTTATCAAATTTATGTATGCATTATTTCAAATAAACGTCAGTACACGTCATACTTAGTGTAAAATAAATATCGTGATTTTGGCTGTATAAATTAAGGTAATACTATAATTTTGATCATTTACGTCATAACTTTGGAAATAATTTCATCATGTGTACAATTTATTCCTGTAATATACTTATTAACCCGAAAATACCAACCTATTTAACCTCAAAATTGGAACTTAAAATACAATTTGCGGCTAAACGGTAAGTCGTCGCAAGAACTTTATCTTAACATTTCTGCGTCCCCCACACACTTCCGCTGGCAAACTCTCAAAAATCACAGTTCCGCTGGCAAACTTTCAAAAATCTTAGTATTCCGTTCTGGAGAACATCCGTTAACTCTACTAATTAGAGCACACCAGTTCAAAAATACACTTCAATCATGTAAATTTTGTGCTCTATGGTGAAAACCATAATTTCAAAACTGCTTACGAGTTACAACCGCAATAAAATTTCAGCTGAACTGCTTGACAAATTTTGACAATTAAAAATGTATTGACATAAATGCACAATCGAAGCTATGAAAATTATGTAAAATCCATGACCACCCTTGACCAAGATCATTTTTGATATCACGGTATAAAAATAACTGTTATTTATATAAATTTGCAATAACATCTTTATAAAGAAACGCATTAATAATATTTTTTATATAAATAATTTATTTACCCTGAGCGTATACCCAAAGTGGCAAAATTAAACCAAATCAGAAAGTAATCAGGGTCTAGAATGTGTTTAATAACAAAAATTTGATCAGGTCACAAAGTGATAGAATAGCCTACTTTGGATTAATTGGAATTAAAATTTTGAACAGTACCTTATGTCCCAAATGACAATCCTCTTCTGATCAGGATTCTCCATATCAATTTGTGGCGAATAAGTCACCAGATATTTTTCGCACGGTGAAAAATCAATGAACTGTACAGAATTGTGCTGGAACCTCTTGTACTGTGTAAAGTGTGGTCCGCCCCACAGAGCGATGCCCTGCTTGTGGAAGGTCGACAAATATGTTCCCAACGGCGACCATTGCACATACGTTTGCGTCCAATTCTATAATTTACACAGAACCCAATTAAAAATTAACAAAAACAAACACTGTTACAGATCTAACCTGTCTGTCCTCAACACAAGTAGGATCCGGCTGCGTGTTCTGCCAAATCTGCACGCACTGCCCGGGTCCGTTGACAACACAAAACTGATCGTACGCATCAGGCTCCAGCATGTAGTAATGCAAGTCCCCTTGACCTTTGTAAGGCTGCGGCTCTGGGGGCTCCCACTTCTCGGGAATCTTCTCGTACTTTGAGAAGTCCGTAAACAGGTTCACCAGGAAGGTGTGTAGCCTGTCCAGCTTGTGGTTGTTGGTGTATTTCACAGCCTCGAGGGCATTCATGGGCGAGGAGTATTCCAAGAAGATGTAGCCCTTCGTGGATCCCTTCTCGTTCACGGGGTAATACTCGTTCACGATGTTGCCGAATTTATTGAAGAGCTTGTTTATGACGGTTTGCAGTTTTTCGATACGATCAGGTCCGACGATCGGTACACCATCGACTACGATCACGCTCTCCACTCCATCGGTTTCCTCGGGTTTGCTACGTAGAACATCACTGAGATCTGTGAATGTGTAATTGAAAAAAAAAAATTAAAATATTGTAGTCATGTGATTAGTCAATTTAAAATTAAAGTGTTTATATAAAAAACAGAACTTTTCTATTTTAATTTTCTAGTTTTTTAAAGTTTTGCATATCCGGTAAAAATATACATTTCACAGTCTGCTTATATAGTTAATTTTTTGTTAAGCTGTCCCGATTAAGCAGTCAATGCATGGGTATCTGCTAAACGGTAAGATATAGAGAATCGGTTGAATGGGAGAAAATATGCAGGACAATTAGTACTATCTATGACCAGTGTATCATATCAAACTACGAATTACATATGGTCCATGAGCTAATGTTCATATTAACCAGCCTCATTTTCATACCACACTCAGGGTCACGACGAGAAATTATTTATTATATAAAATTTCGCCGTGCATGGGAATCGAACGAGAATTGTGACTAGCCAAGCGATACGGCCTGGCTACGTTAGCGTTTGGCCACCACCTGCCCATGACCCGTGTAAAACCAACAAAACAACGTTCTGAACATTCAGAGCACACTGCGAAAAAACTGATATTGACGATTTTTTATTTTTCTTTATAACTTGGTTATTAATAATGACATAAAGATAATATTTTGATATTATTAAGACACTTTTTATGCATTTTAATAATAAGTACAGTCCGCGCCCCATACCTTGGCGAGTGGCTCGGATGCACAGTGGTATATACCTCCCCGCAACATTTTAAAAATTCCAGTGGCGCCGCGGCGGCGAATAACATGCGATAGAAGTAGCGACGAAAAGCAGTGGTATTGGGCATCAACATATTCAGTACAAATTTGACGCATTGTTTGAACAGTATGGACATTCAATTTTAAGACTTCCACCCTACCATCCGGATCTGAATCCCATTGAACTAATTCGGGCTACAGTCAAACAAAATGTAGCAAAAAGAAACACCACGTTCAAAATACAAGATACGTGGAAATTGGCTGAAGAAGAATTTGTAGCAATTACCGCAAAGGAGTGGAAAAAGAGGTGTGACCATGTTATCAAAATTGAAAATGATTACCTGTCTAATGAAATCATTGTTGATGTCCGCACCGAGGAGCTTGTTATCACTTTAAATGAAGATTCGAGCGACGACGACAATGGCGACTATAACGACGACGATTGTAATGACGATTAGGACAATTTAAGCGAGTATTGTGATTTAATTTAATTTACGATTTTTAATTTGTTTTTTTAAATCTTGTATTTCATTAAAATTTTTAAATTAAATGCCTATGTTATTTTATTCAATTTTGTTTATTAAAACGTACATTATTAAGATATATGTAATTTTTATTACTTTTATTATAAGTGATTTTCATACAACAAAAGGGCTAAAGAATCTGTGTTACGCCACTGACCGCCGCACGGTACATTTTACTTTTGTCGGTCGGCTATAAACGGTGCACTCGGGACTATTCGGGCTGCGCGGCTTCTCGCCAAGGTATGGGGCGCGGACTGTAGTTAGTTTTAACACGTAGCAAATATTTTCCAAGATATGCATACTAACTCCATTTTATCATATGGACGTCAGAGTTTTTATTTCCCTTTAATTTGATATACTGCTATTTCTAATTTTTTCATATTCAGTAAAAACTTTCTTACGGCAACTTTTTATGACTTATCGAATAGTTAACGTATAAAATATTTAAAGCGATTTGTTTGTGTTTTATACACTCAACTTTTGTTTTTCTTCTGGAAACATACAAATTTATGCACATCATTGAGATGCATTTTTAATTCTGACATTGCGCGATTCTTTCCATGACAACATATCGTAAGGAAAACACTTTTTTTAATAGTCAACATGTGGCATAGTTTTATCTATTCATTAATTAGTTCATACTATCAGATAGATTCGGTTTTACGAAAAATTGAAATGTCGACAGATTTTGTCAAGAGAAAATCTTAGCCCATTAAAATAATATTCATTTCACCGACTTTTAAAAACATATGAATGTTGTTGTTGCATGAACATTTGCAAAAACCGGTCCAAATAGGTTAGTCTTTAGGAGTTTTTTTTTCAGAATTGCAATAATTAAATAAATAAATTTGTATTTGTTTTGTTATTCTCGAAATTTTTTAATTATTAGTCCCCCATTTAGCTGCCCTCCAGCGTAGTGATATGCATATCTTTATATCCGCACACAACAAAAAGTTGTGTCTGGAAAAACAAAAAAGAATCGCTTTGCAGTTTTGTACCTTATACCATAAGTTGCTCTAAGAATGTTTTTATACATTTGAAATAAGATCAAAAATGAAGGAGATACATTCAAATAGCTTTTGGATCTATTATATTATGTTTTTGTATATTTAAATGGAATGCTCAAGTAACACCCGGTATTGTTTTTTCAAATCGCTAGACATAGCCCACATTTACTTAGTATGACACCACTACAAGTGCACACGGCATGTACAAGCTTGGGCTGTTCAAGCATGCATCATGAAATTTCAATCAAGACTCAAGTCGTTTGTACAATCAATATGCTTGCTCATAATTCTCACACACACGCTCAAGAATACATGTACAAAAAGTTTGTGCATGCATGCTTTTCAAGCTTGCAGTTGTGTGTGCGGCTACCCCAAAGCTAAACTATTGGGCCCGAGTCTGCCCACTCAGTGGTGGACAGACTAAGATATGGTAAGTATAAAAAAAAAATAGTTGTACTTCGGCTACTTTTCTTACAATCACAGCACAGACACAATTTTAACAAAATTAAATGTCTTTAAAATTATTAAAAACTGACCACAGTCAAAGGTTAAAGAAAATTAAAAATTATATAAAAATGAATGTTTTTTACATAATTTAAAATACAATGTAAAATCATGTATTTATAATATTTATGTAAATAATCAATTTACCCTGAGCGTATACCTAAAATGGCTAAATTAAGCCAAATCAGAAAGTAATCAGGGACTCTTTATACAGGGTCCGGCAAAAGTCTCGGGACAGCACTGTATTTTTTGATTGCGTGTATATTTTTTTTTCAAAAATTTGCATTCTTATACAGTATCATAAAAACTATGTCATAAGATGATTTAGAACCTCCTCAACTTTTGGGGGTGTCATGTGTGGGACACTACCCTACTTTTTTTTAAATTTCAACCCCTATTAAGATTTAACTCATTTTAAAGGGAATAAAAAGAGAAACACATTCCTGTAAACCAGAAGCCATAATGCTGGTTTTTTAAAAATTTACTAAGAATTAAGTACTTAAGTATTTGTGTCACTTTTTGCTACGCGAAAATCATTCTGATTTTTTAACTTACGATTTAACTCTATCTCCAAAATCACGAATCATTAATAGTGTAATTCTTTCCATTTTACTTAACTTTTGAGCCTAATGACTTAAAATGTTATTAACTAATGACTTAAAATTTAGTAAAAGCTGACTGATGAGAAATTAATACTAATAAGTAGGCATTTAAATTGTCAACTTCAATTGCTCCAATGTTAACTAGATGAACATCATTTTGTTTCAACAAAGGACTGTTTTTATTATTATCTGGTAAGATTTAAAAAACAGTCCTTTGAACGCTCGGTCATTCATACAACACATGTATTTTGCGTTTGTACAGGGTGGTCTAATTTCGATGTTGCTTATGGGCATCTCGATAAATATAAGAGTTAGAGAAAAATCGATGACGCAGTCGCGATTTCTTTTTTTGAGACTAGGACTATGCCGAAAACAAAAATGCGCTATATTGTTTTTTTCAGAAGTTATAGGGCAACATCGGGTTTTCTTGATTTTTAACTTTAATTAATACCTTGCGTAATTTGTGAGACAGGCAAAAACTATAAATACCTTCTTAAGACACTTTTTTGAGTAGAATCCAGTGGCGTAGGCATTTTTTTTTATTTTATTCACACATTTTCGAGTTATAGCCAAATTGTTTTTTTGATTAAATGTAAATCATAGTTGGCTTTGACATAGTTGATGAGAGTGTTTTTCACTGATTTCAAAAAAATATATTCTTTTGTGAATTAATCTTAAAAAACAGTGTTACTATAGAGTAAAAACTAGTTTTTAATCAGCTAAATAATATATTATGGAAGACAATAGCCATTTTTGATCATTTGTATGCTCAGTTTTAATTATGATAAACATTATAAACTAATGATTTTTTAAATAATAATAATCCTTTTTTGAGTAATAAATATTTTATTATTTTTAATATTTATTGAAATTTTTATATATTAAGAAAAAAAAACTTATTTTAAATATTCGAACTGATGGCCATTATTTTTAATGCATCTTTGGTATTTACCTCTTACAGCTTTAATGGCGATACAAATTTGAATGTTGGGAACAGTTCCTATAAAAATCATGAAAATGTTCCAATACGTCTAAATTAATTTAGGCTGCTTGTAAATTTTGTCCTGCAGGTATCCCTATAAAAAAATCTAACGGTGTTGGATCTGGAGATCTAGCAAGCCACCTAACTGGTCTAAATGTTCCCAACCAATTGCTCCCTAAATTTGCATCCAAAACTAATCTGCTCCATCTTGTTGGGAGAACAGAACTCATTGCTGTTGCAATGGAATAATTAATTAAAATTGAGCATGCAAATGATTTATAATGGCTATTGTCTTCCGTATTATATTATTTAGCAGATTAAAATTTAGTTTCTATTCTATAGGAACACTATTATCAAGATAAATTCATAAAAGTATATATTTTTGAAATCAGTGAGAAACACTCTTTTTAACTGTGTCAAAGCCAACTATGATTTACATTTAAATAAAAAATAATTTGGTTATAACTCGAAAATGTGTTCATAAAATAAAAAATTCCTAAGCCACTGGATTCTACTTTAAAAAGTGTCTCAAGAAAGTATTTATAGTTTTTATCTATCTCACAAATTACGCAAGATACAAATTAAAGTTAAAAATCAAGAAAACCCTATTTCGCCCTATAACTTCTGAAAAAAAACAAGATGGTGCATTTTTGTTTTCGGCATTATCCTAGTCTCAAAAAAGAGATCGCGATTGCGCCATCGGTTTTTTTTCTAACTCTTATATTTACCGAGATGCCCATAAGCAACATCGAAATTAGACCACCCTGTACATGTACAAAATCACCATATTCCCTCCCAAGCAGGACCTTTGGCGCACGTGGCAAAAAACTCACTTGCGCTCGCAAAATATTCAAAATTAATGAAAATCTAGGAAATTTCAGAAACTCAAGAAAAACAAAGTTATTAGTTAATTTTTCAAATCTTGACTCTTTTGGTGAATTTCCTAAATTATACATCTAAAAATATTTATGCTTTTCATAAATTCTTAACAATTTTCAGTCATTTTCAAGTTCTTGATGATGTTTTGTCGCGATTATGATGAAATGTCAACAGTTTTGAGTTTAGCATCATTATGATTTTAATTATGAATAAATAACAGCCGTAAACTCGCTTTATTCATTTATTTGTTACTATCACTAGAAAATTCGATTTCAAGTTCTCAAGAAATTCTAATGAGTGTTTTACAATCCCAGATGAAGCACGAAGTAGAATATTAAATATCAAATCTAAAATGTCTGGTATCGAAAAGTATTGATATTTTGAATATCGATACTTTGATATACGATATAATCTACTCAATATCGATATTTTTTTGGGATCGGAACTTTCCTAGTCGTGATGTTACTGCAATCAAATCACAATGCAATCACATGATGAAATATAATAATAATAGTAGCATTTATTTTTGCGACCCAAAAATAAATGTTACTATTATTGTTATTATATTCCATCATGCAGATTGTATTGTTGGGCGCAATGGGGCTCTTATTTCCACAGTAATATTCAACACCTTCGCGCCCCTTCTAGATACTATTGAATATGTTCACTTACTTTTATTAATGTTTCGTGAACATAATTGAGAATAAAACCACCAGAATAAGCATAATTTCTATAAAACTCTGGATCGACGACTTTCGGCGGCCGCCTTCGGCGATTGGCGATTACTTTTTCCTTATGAATCAAATGACATTAGCCGCAAGTGAATACAATCATTACTTTAAAAAATATTACGTTTTTTCGCTTTTTGGCAAACTGGCCACTGTGCGGCGCAGCGCCCCTACGATTGATGCGCCTGTGGCAAATGCCACCTTCAACACGCCCTAGTTCCGGCCCTGCTCTCAAATTACAAACTTATAAGGCTTTTCGGTAGCAAATAGTGACACAAATTCTTAGGTACTTAATACTTAATAACTTTTTAACAAACCAACATAATGCCTTTTTATTTGCAGAAATGTTTCTTTACTTATTCTCTTTAAAATGAATTAGATCTCGATAGGGGTTGCAATTTAAAAAAGTGGGGTAGTTCCCTTCACATGACACCCCCAAAAGTTCGGGAAGTTTTAAACCATCTCATAATGTAGTTTTTATTATACTGTATAAGCATGCACATTTTGAAAAAAATATACACACAATCAAAAAATAAAGCGCTGTCCCGAGACTTCTGCCGAACCCTGTATATTTCTATCTACATTTTGCACTTCACTTTAAAAACATAACAACTTTTTACTTACACAATCTAAGTATAAGGCTGCCAGCACATATGTGACGTTGGCAGACAAAAACATTATGCCAGTAAATTGTAATAGTGACAGTCGTGAACAGAATTTTTATAATTTCTTGGATAGATTAGAATAAAATAGGTATAATAAATCCAGACGTAATAGCAAGGCAGTAGGCCAGTGAGATTTTTATTCATAATTGCAATTTGCTGGTGCAGTACTTTCTCGACTGGTAACGTCTCATAAGAGCCGGTAGCTCTTTGTTTAAAACTAAAACTCTGGGGTGCCACCAGTGTAATATGGCAGTTCTGAGTTATATGAGTTAGGTTTGTTATTTGGTATGTAATATAACTTAAATGTAAACTCTTACAAAATAAATTAAAAGACAACATTCCTTAAAACGCAAATTAATCGGTAACTTTATACTTTTATCTTACAAAGTTTGGATTACCAACACTATCTAGTTATTCTTATGATATAAATACTGTGTTTTTAGAAATACAATGCTAAACTAAATATAATCAAAACTTGTTAGCCCCAGAACTTTCACAAGGATTAAAACACCTTTTCCAATTTGACAAATCACTTAACCTCACTTAACACCTCGACATATGGAACCCCATGTTTTAACCCAAATACGGTGCCCCCGGGCGGAATCACCCCGACGAAATGACATATTACGCAATTTGTGAAATTAGAAGCTAATTTTAGATAAAAAAGCGGGTGATAAGGAAGCGTGTCATGATGGGTCACCTTTTAGAGGGATTTTTAGAGCGCATACCTTCGTCGGTGATGTCGTCCACGTATCCTTCGGGATCGCTGAAGTTGGGTTCTTCGTCGTTGGATGAACCGTCTCCATCATTCTTGGTATTATCACTGTTTTCACTCGATTTATCCTCCAATTTCTTTTTCGCCATGTTGACACGCGTGGTTGCAGAACGCGAGAGGCGCGCAAACTCCAATACAGCGCTAGTCAAAACAAATCATTTCCGGTTGTCAAAAATATTTACAATTTACAATTCAATAATGTTAATTAATTACACATTATTTTAAACATTTAATTGACTTTCTATTATTTTGTAGTATTGTGCTCATTAATGCATTACACGAACAAGTTATTCATATTTATTTAAGAAACAAAAAAAACTTGTTTACAATTGGAATAACATGTAATTACATTTAGAAAACAAATTATATTAAAATAAAATGTAACCATAACTTAATGCATAACTACATACACATTCTTTAAAATATTTTTCAATGAAATTATGATCTCATACTAATATAATGTTTAAATTAAGAATTTATCTTAAAATGAAAGTTATGTTTTAAAAAAATCTAAAACCTGTTTAGTAAACATTTTATATTTATTTAACCTATTTTCCATTCTTATTCTAATGTAAATGATAATTACTTTTGCATTTGACCACCACAGTGTTTCCTATCTTGTTTCCAGTGTTGTCCGTCGTCGTTGTTGTAAGCGCTGTTGTTGACAGTCTGCGAAATTTAAATTTGTCAAAACTAAATTAAATTTGAGATTTTGTAAGAGTTCACTGGCGACTGCGGTTAGGGAGGCCACCTCATGTTAATTAGATTTTAGTATAATGTTAACTCATAGAGAAATTTGTATCTTTGATTAAATCTTATACAGAGCATTCTTCTCTTAAGTCAGGAATTCATTGTTTTTACAAAAGCGTTCAATTTGAAGCTTCTAACGAGTGTTTTCACTCGTTGATTAGGCATGAAGTAAAATTTTAAGTTTAGAAAAGGATGATAATTTGGCTCGGTCGCGTAGCGAAGCGAAACGATGAATCCAAATTTTCAGGCTTTTCTAAACTCGAAATTTTCCTTTATGTGTTACGTGTATAAAATATTGATTTAGAATAAAGTTCAAAATATATTGCTTAAGTTTGATCTCACGTTAATAAGTATTACATATGTATATTTCGCGTAGCAAAATCTTCCAAAATTCAAGTGCCTAAAGCAATTTGCTTTCCAATGTTTTCTTTTAATTATAGTTAGATATTCTACAGCAAATTGCTCGAGTTATGAAAGAGCAGGATTTGGTTAGACTATAGGTTCTCAATGTTGGCGATAACGCCCGATTGTGGGCGTTTGAGACTTTCAGGGCGACGCACAGAGGACGATTTTCATCATTTAGGCGATCATTTCGTGAAAAATTAACTTCAAGGTTTAACCATGACGCATGTTTTTACAATGAGTTGTAAGTTCAATTGTTTACCAGGTAAAATTTGCACCCTCTTAGACCCTTTCCACAAGGGTAGGGACCGTGATAAAGTAACGCATTACCATTTAGCGCGCGACCGTTGCATTGCAAGTGTCTTAAACGTTTAACTTGACTGTGTTTTATTTCATTTCTGTGTACGTTTTTTTTTATTAAAAAAATATGGAAAATTGCTCCCCAAGTAAGTAGTTAATATATCTGTTTAAAGTTTGCATTTACATTAAATCACTTTATATAAATAATTAATTGAAATTTGAGATGAATTGATGGTATAAATTACTGAAACGCGACAAATAAAAAGTAAAAAAGTATGCTTCGTCTTTCTTCGTTTACTTTCATATTTTGCACATCTATAATCTAACTGTTATACTTAGTATCTAAAATAAAATTAGCAGCCTCGAAGTGCCTCACGCGTTTTTATATTATTTTTTAGATGTTTGGTCCATTTCACGCAAAACGTTATTTGAGGTTTGGCGGAGAGGAACAACTTTGCAACATAAAAATTCCGCTGTTATGGAATTTGTTATGAAGAAATTTAATATAGATTACAATTATGAAAATATGGACATTTTAAAAAACCAAATTAGAATTTTTACTTCGAAAGTTTCTTTGAAATGGCAAAAGTCAAATCGGACAATTGTTCGTTTTGAAGAAAAATTTTCACAGTGGCTAGATGAACCTGAAAAATTTGACTTTCAATACAAAAGCCAGGAACCACAACCCGGCCCATCCAGAAGACCGCATAAATCATTTAATGATTTATCATCTGTTTCCAAAAGGCGTAAAACAAAATTGTTGCGAGAAAATTATTCGCAAGAGGAATTACTGTTTGCAACTAAATCAAGCTTTCATTCGTTAGGCCAACGAGATGCGGCAAACATTTTGCAAGAAATCAGTAATAAATCAACAGCTACCAAATTAAAGAAAGCTTACAAATCTCCATCAAAAGAACTTATTAAGTACTCCATTCAAGAAGCACTTTCATTATACATTGATGGGCATTTTACAAAACAGTCGTATAAATTAATGTACAATGGCGCAAAAGCACGAAATGCCAATATTTATCCTAGTTATGATTTAATAGTAAGAGCTAAGAAAGAATGTTATCCAGAAGAAAACTGCATAAATATCGACGAAACATGTGCTGAAGTTAAAGTTCAAGCTCTTGTGGATCACACTGTTAGAAGACTGTTTATGTTATTTGAGAACACACTATTAAAAAATAACGAATCATTGGGAAATAAATTCATCATAACATATAAATGGGGATGCGATGGAAGTGCAGGACATTCATTTCACAAACAAGCATTCACAGATTCATCACGAACTGATGAGTTTTTATTTACTGTTTGTATAGTTCCTCTACAAATAGTAAGTTCGGAAAACGAAAATATAATATCGATGAATCCTATACCTTCTTCTACCAGATTTTGTAGGCCACTTAAAATTATATTTGAGACAGAAAATAAAGAATTAACAAAAACAACTGTAGCTTATATGCAGCAACAAATGACAAATATACTTCCAACTACAATATTTAGTAAGGAATCTAGTGTTATCTTCCATCACAAATTTAAATTAACTATGATTAACGGCAAAACAGTAGCAATTATAACCGACACTTCCTGTCAAAGTTGTAGTATATGTGGTGCAACACCAAAGTTAATGAACGATTTAGAGAAGGTTGTAAAAATGCCTAAGACTGCCAGTGGGTGTGATTACGGAATATCGTCACTCCATGCGTGGATACGATGTATAGAATGCCTTCTTCATATATCTTACCGTATTGGAATAAATAAATGGCAACTCCGAGATGAAGCAGATAAATTACAAATGAAGAAGAGAAAAGAATCTATTCAATCCGGATTAAGGGAAAAATTAGGCCTGTTAGTTGATATTATAAAACAAGGATATGGTACAACAAACGACGGTAACACGGCAAGTAAGTTTTTTGAAAACCATAAAATATCTGCAGAAATTACGGGGTTGAATGAAAATTTAATAAAACGTCTGAAAATCATATTGCAAACTATTTCATGTGGGCAGGCAGTAAATGTGGAAGCGTTTCATAAATATGCGATAGATACAGCACGACTTTATATAAACTTATACCCATGGTTTTATATGCCTGCGAGTGTCCACAAAATTTTGATACACGGAGGAGACATAATAAAAGCAGCAACTTTACCAATTGGCATTTTTTCTGAGGAAGCGTTGGAAGCTCGTAATAAGGATTTGAGAAGATATCGAGATCACCATTCAAGGAAGTTTTCTCGCCTGCAAACAATAACCGACCTGTTTCACACCCTTTTGTACTCCTCCGATCCATATATATCAACAATTTCCAAAAACACAAATATTACTAAAACTTATAATATTAAGAGTTTGGATGAAGAAGTATTAAGTTTATTAGATGAGAATGTATCAGAGGAAGCAATAGATGAATTCGAAAAAAATAAACAATCTGACAGCGAGAGTGATTAAATATTAAATTTAGTGTCTAACTGTAATAATAATTGTTTTTTCATTAATATAATACTTTTAAACTTATGGCATTTTTTTTATTCACAGTGGGCCAAAAAAACGGTACAAGTTTTGTTCTCTCTCATGTATCTTCGTAAGTTATTAATATTTTTTAATAATTAATATAACAGTGAAAAGCCCAATTCTTATAGAAAAGATGAAGTACTTTTGCTATAAAGAAATAGTACTAACTGAAATATTCTGCGTCATACCATGAAGGCATGCAAAAATATTTTATTTAAGAAATGTATTGTTTCTAAATTATGAATACCTTATCTTTCTTACTTAGGCGAACCATTTTTATTGCAAAAACCAAAAATGACTGATAGAAGTAACAGCTAATGCCTGAAGTTCATTGGAAAACAAAAACAAACTATAGCCCACTTATTTGCATGCCTACAAATGCTGTGCATTATAAACTCAAGCATTTGTAGAGCTTTCATTAATGTGAAATATCGTCGATAAAAAAAAACTTTTTAAAAATGCAACAACAAAGTGCAAACATTCTGTTCTTCAAAGAATTATTTAATGCGTCAATTATTATTGAAAACATGAATATTTCCAATTTGTACCGTTTTTTTTTGCCCACTGTGTATAATCCATTATACAAATTCTTAAAGTAGTCTAACTAATAATTATTTTATTTACACGTATTAGATGAAAAATACGAATAAAATTGAGTCAATAATTACGTTCGAATATACATGATCGCCTAGAAATCGTGAATCGTCCACTGTGCGACGACACGAAAATATCTAACATTTTCAAATTTCTATCTCTTTCCTAAAATGTTGGAGGGTAAGGGGAAAGAGACCGAGTACTCAGAGGGTAATCCATTATGAACACCAACCGCATTTTTTGATGTCAATGTCAACCCGATATTAGCAGGTAGTAAGAAGTCTATTTGTTTTCAGCCAGCACGTAGCGTTATCTTTTGTCCGACTTGGGGTGGTTTTGATAGGAATATTTATTTGATATTTATGAAATTATTTAAAATGTAATTATAATTAATACGACATTTGTAAAATAAAGTCGAAATTATGTCTACGTGTACAATTTTAGGTCAATAGAATTTTTTAAAACGTATCTGACGTTTACATCTCGGTAAATATTGATCATCACATCTGAACGTTATATATTTTAACTTTACTGTAAATCAGTGGTTTATACGCGTGGCGCATGAAGTAAAATTTCGAGTTTAGAAAAGCCCCGTGAAAATTTGTCTCGGGTCGCTGCGCGACCCTCGACAAATTTTCTACACGGGGCTTTTCTAAACTCGAAATTTTACTTCATGCTTAGTCTGGGAGTGGACAACACTCGTTCTTAGAAGTTTCAAATTAAAGAATCACTCTACTAAGTTTACTAAGTTTATTACAATTTTACAAAGGTTACAGCTCGAAGGACCAATCATGGTCTACGGAGACCGAAAAACTGCAGGGAATCGAAGTTTTTTTACAAGAAAACAACGAAAATCTGAAGGTTTACTGCATGGATAGGAAAGAACACATCTAATTTTGAAAAAAATATCGAAGTTTTGTTGGTTTTCAGTGCATTTTTAACTTCACTTTAAATCAGTGTTTTATACGCGTGGCGCATGAAGTAAAATTTCGAGTTTAGAAAAGCCCCGTGAAAATTTGTCTCAGGTCGCTGTGCGACCCTCGACAAATTTTCTACGCGGGGATTTTCTAAACTCGAAATTTTACTTCATGCTTAGTCTTGGAGTGGAAAACACTCGTTAGTTTAAAATACATCACAATTGGTAAAATATGTATCGTTGGATGCCCGTCTTCAGGGTGATATGTAAGCAAATTATGGGTCTTAGGAGTTGTCAAATACGTGAGTTAGTTACTCAACTGTTTCCAAGAGAATCTTTACGAAAACAAAAGATTAACATTTTACATATAAAATGTACAAGGTGAGAAACTCGATGTCTTAGCTCTATTAAAAGGGAAGGAAAACCGAGAGAAAAAGTCTGAAAAGAGGTTCATAATTGGGATTGAGTAAGGTTCATTTTAATCTGAAATTGCATATTTTTCTAAATTTTGAAAGTGAAGTAATGACGTCATCGAATATTTTTTCCCCAGAAACATACCTATATTTTTGGATATTTCAAAAGAGCTAAGTTTTCTGAACTTTGTAGAGAAAAAAAATTGCCATCTTCTTTCGTTAAAAAATTAAAAGCAAACTTAAAAAAAAGTATTATCAAAAATTCCAAATTGTCACGACTTAAACAAGCAGCCTTTGGAAGCAAATAACAAAGCCGCACCTGTCAATAATTAAACTAATGGTTAACAAATATTGTTTTGTTGTCATTTGATTTTAGATTTCAGATTTTTCTATCTTTTTTTCCTTTTCATATAATAGAGCGGAGACATCGAGTTTCGCTCACCCTGTATAATAAACTATAAGTGTGATACATCATTGAATTCAGAAAAAAATATTCTTAAAAAAAATATGAGAATCCAAAAGAAAATCCAGAAAACGTGAACGCCATCTACTCCCAATAGAATTGTCGATGGTACTCACAGAATTACTATTATAAATGTCAATTGATTGTGCTGTTTAAAATCCAGAAGAAAACTAAACATCTCTAACCATTTTAGTAGTTATGTGTAATTTACATATAAATTGACGATGTGAACGCCATCTGCTGTCAATTTTTGAGCAGTACTATTGACAGCAGATAGTGTTCACGTCGTTAATACAAAAATAATATATATGTTCATTATAGCACTTTTTCCGTCATTTAAAGAATTGATGATTGTCGTACTAAACTTATTTCACTTGCTAATTGGTTGGTTATAGACCATTTCACATTAAGGGGATTATTGCAGTGTAACACGCCGATCGTGTTGGAAAGACCCACATAGTTTAGAGTAGCTCATCCGATGCCAAATTTACAGCACAAGTGGGGAGAATACAGTCAGAGAGAAAAGCGGCAGGTCGCTGTGCATTTGTGCATTGCTCCTTGGCATGAACGGATGGGGTCTCGCGTCGCGTGGAATAGACGAAAAAAACAAAGCGTATAAAAAAGACGGATCGAACGAAAGTGTCGATTCGTATTATTTAAACACGCTGATAATACATACAAGCTATGTATTGTTTTCAATTCGTTAGAAAGCGTTATCGGATCCTGTGATATTTTTCGGTATTTACAAAACTGATGATTCTTATTCTTGTCATTATACCACATTATTTTTACTTTTAAGACTCCAGTTTCGACAGCCGAACAAACTATGTGTTTTATTTTATTAAATTATAGATTATTTCTTAAAAATATAATAATAAAATAATTCATGTTCATAAGCTCATTGTGAATATTTATATGCCGCACATATATGAAAAAAAACATAGGATTTTCAATCATATTTTTTAAATGGGAATATTATCTTCCCTAACTGCTATTGCCATGAAAATAATGTGTATTAATTTGGCCTCTGCCCAATTGGGTAAATACCCCCAATTTTGGGGAGAATTTCAATTTATATTCGGTCAAATATTCTAGTTTTTATGAATGCAACAAATAAATAATAGATTGAAAAAAATTAAACGGAAAGCTGCCCTGTTTTTTTTTTATGTTTAGTACAGGGTTTACAAAATGATGATGTGTATAAATAGGCTCAGTCAACTTAGCCCCCCGAAGTTCGACTTTTTTGAAAAAAGCGATTGCGCTAGACCGGCCTTAGCTAGCGCCACAAAAATTAGAGCTAGCGCCATTTAGACAAGAAAACTACGGGGATTTGAACTTTCGGGGGGCTAGGTTGATGCTAGCCCCCCGAGTTTGGATTTTTTAAGTTTTTTTACACTATTCGGATTCCTCAGAGCTAGCGCTACCAATTTAAAAGCCAACGCCACTCCCACAGCCCCAAAAAATGATAAAACATTTTTAACCCTGGCCCCCTAAAATGAGATGTTTTTAATCAAATTGGGTGGAAAATATAACTTAGAGCTAGCGCCAACAGAATATGACAAAAATATTCTCTCAAAAATATCAGGTAAAAAATAGTTCACGTCCAAATTTTGATGCAAGAGCTTTCAGATCCTGTATGCGTATTACCATTTACTTCCTGAATTTTAATATAAAATGATGTTTGGCATATAATATACCGCTTTCAACAAATAGTTCGGCGTTGTAATTACTTTATTTATGTTCATAGACACTGGCTATTAGAAACATGATGCCTAGTAGACAGTAGCGTAACTGACAATTGTGTTTTCACTCCTAGCTAATTTAAATCGTTATTACGCAAGAACTTACCGTACGATTTAAGAAACTCTTTTGGCATTGTAATTACTATACTAATATTTATAAACACTGGCAACGAGATAGCTTGCACTAGTAAGACAGTGGCGTAACTATAAACACTAACAACGACATAGCTAGTGATATTAAAGGATAAATTAAAATCACTTGCTTTGTTTCACTATTTGTTTCTATTTACTCGACTAGTTTCGCTTTTTACGGCATTATCAAAGTTCACTCTTGATTCACTCTTGATAATGCCGTAAAAAGCGAAACTAGTCAAGTAAATAGAAACAAATAGTGAAACAAACCAAGTGTTTTTAATTTATCCTTTATTATTATTTCAAAATGTTTCACCAAGTGATAAATGAGAAAGTTATTCAAGAGATAGCTAGTGCTAGCAAGACAGTGGCGTACCTCACGGTTGTTTTTTTATGATAACTTAAATCATTATTACTCGGTGGAAAACACTCGTTGGGAGTTTCAAACTGAACGCTTTTCAAAAACAATGAATGCCTGAAAATTTACCTAGTACACATCGGGTTATGTATGTACCTAATCAAAACATGGGTATCTTTTCGATGCTACAAAATTGTGATTAAGCTCCTTTCGTTGCTATTCAATTGACTTTATTTTTATTCCAACACAATCTATCTCAATATCCTGATTCTACGATATACAGGGAGTTTTTCTTTAAAGTAGACGTATTCCAGATTCACTTTATTTTGTTTAAATCTTTAGATATATGTTGTTTTTACAGGAATTCAATTTGAAGCTTTAAGCGAGTGTTTTCCACTCCCAGACTAAGCATGAAGTAAAATTTCGAGTTTAGAAAAGCCCCGTGAAAATTTGTCGAGGGTCGCGCAGCGACCCGAGACAAATTTTCTGGGCTTTTCTAAACTCGAAATTTTACTTCATGCGCCATGCGTATAGAACACTAAAATTTTGTGAAATTTGTGTATATTTGAACCTTACTTGAAATCAGCGTTTTATACGCGTGGCGCATGAAGTAAAATTTCGAGTTTAGAAAAGCCCAGAAAATTTGTCTCGGGTCGCTGCGCGACCCTCGACAAATTTTCACGGGGCTTTTCTAAACTCGAAATTTTACTTCATGCTTAGTCTGGGAGTGGAGGACACTCGTTTAAAGCCTTGAATTGAACTTTTGCACCCAATTTGATTAAAAAAATCTCATTTCGGGGGGCTAGGGTTTAAAATGTTGTATAATCTTTTGGGGTTGTGGGGGTGGCGCTAGCTTTTAAATTGGTAGCGCTAGCTCTGAGGAATCCGAATACTGTAAGAAAACTTGAAACATCCAGCATCAACCTAGCCCCCCGAAAGTTCAAACCCCCGTAACTTTCTTGTCTAAACGGCGCTAGCTCTAATTTTTGTGGCGCTAACTAGCGCTAGCTAAGGCCCGTCTAGCGCAACAGTTATTTTTTAAAAAGTCGAACTTCGGGGGGCTAAGTTGACTGAGCCGTATAAATAGAGGATTGCAATAACATTCAATTTCAATTCATTTATTCCTTATTTACTTACTATCAAAATATGACTCATCATAAATCAGCAAAATTTGAAAAAAATATATTGGGCTCGGTGCAATGTTGAGCAAGAAGCTTATTATTTGAAATGCATTATAATAACTACCTTATTATTATTATAGTTCTATTTTTTCTAAAATAATTAACAATGAATATGCACGCAGTTAAACCCTACATTTTTTTAAACATTCGTCAAACAAATATTACCTGTGCTCAGTAAAAAATAGTTGATTTGTAACATTAATCTACGACAACGTCATATTGGTGATATTCTTACTATTCTTATAGTTTTGATATCATGATTCGTTGATGAAGTCGCAGTTGGTTCAAATAGGTCCGATTGCTAGAAACTTTACAATTTACTTTAATAGTTATATTGCGAGAAGTTTAATGGCATTTAACAACTGCTTTAATAACGAAAGATTTAAGACGAAATAATGATTTGAACAAGACTAATTGTTATTCGATTGCTTCTGGCTTATTAATCAGCTTAAAAAACTTTAAAAATAATTTAATAATACCGACACTGTCAAATAATAAGGAAAGCCAATATTAAAGGTATATTACACATCTTTATTTAAATTAGTGAAACATTTAGTGTTTTCTATGTTAGTGAACATGCAGTATAAAAAAATACTTATTCCATTAGTATTCAGAAAGCATGAAAATAAAACACTAGTACAATAAAATATCGATTATAATTGCGAAATATTAATTTTACGAGAATAAAAGCTAACGACGCGAGCCGTTTTTGTTAACTATGATTGAAAAAAGAAAAGAAAAACAAACGCGAAGCCGCACAGCGTTCACCGGCCCAGAGATAAACGCTGGCCGCATGCTGCTCGCCCCTCCAATAATTGTGCAGATGAGTGTACAACGCGTTCAACTAAGAGAAGATCCGCAAGGCGGCGGTATTTTACGGTCTTATTTTTCAAGATTTTTATTTTAACCTGACTCGGGCATGAGCTATCGCATCCTTATGAAATGTTCACATTATATTCCTTATAGTATAAACTAGTAAGATATGGGAATATTTTTTTTAATTTTGAAAAATTTAACATTATTTTTTTCATACCTCTGAAAGCAAATTGTTTAAAAAAAAGTACTTCGATATTTTACTAGATAATTGGGCTTAATATACGCTGTCAAAATTTCAAATTTCTAGGACCTTTAGTTTTTAAATAAACCTAACATTAAATTTCAGACCACTGTTATATTCCCCTTAAATCAGCGTTTTATACGAGTCGCGCATGAAGTAAAATTCCGAGTTTAGAAAAGCCTAATTTGTCTCAATCGGTCTGCTGCGCTATGCCCGAACTAAATGTTCAGGCTTTTCTAAACTCAAAATTTTACTTCATGCTTAATCTAGGATTGGAAACACTCGTTAGATGATCGATCATAACCAGGGTTGTTATGTTTAAAACACTTTGTTTTAAAATAGTGTTTTAAACATGTTTAAAAACCGCCGTCATGTTTTAAACGGTTTTGTTTTAAACATGTTTTAAATCTTAAATTTGTTTAAAACATGTTTTAAACGTTGGATTTGTTTAAAACCGTTTTTTTATTATCTTAACTGCTAAAAATAAATATTTGCTAAATTATATTTTATATTACTTCCTTAAAGTTTTATGTTTGTTTTTAAATTGTAATAATAATAATAATAATAATAATAATAATAATAATAATAATAATAATAATAATAATAATAATAATAATAATAATAATAATAATAATAATAATAATAATAATAATAATAATAATAATAATAATAATAATAATAATAATAATAATAATAATAATAATAATAATAATAATAATAATAATAATAATAATAATAATAATAATAATAATAATAATAATAATAATAATAATAATAATAATAATAATAATAATAATAATAATAATAATAATAATAATAATAATAATAATAATAATAATAATAATAATAATAATAATAATAATAATAATAATAATAATAATAATAATAATAATAATAATAATAATAATAATAATAATAATAATAATAATAATAATAAAAATCCCTGTGGATGGGGATCAGAATACATCCACTGCCCACTCCAGCAGGTCGTAGGAGGCGACCATAGGATACCAGCATGTGGATGCCTTTATGGCAGCTGGGTGCCAAAGAGAGAAACAATTTCATATTGATTCTCTCAGAGGCATCATCCACCGGCGTGTTGGCCGTGCGCCGCGACCCGTACGGGTGGGAACGGAGATCCTGGGGGCTGAGCGACAATTTCTCGCGGATTAGCCGAGAAATCCAGCAACACTCCCCTTTGGCTCCTGACTCAACTAAGACGGGCGGTCCAGCCTAACCCAGCATGGACCAATCGGCTCTGGGTGAGTCACTGCGGATCGGAGGACATACTTAATCTGTGTGTTGGTCCGTTCCGGGTGGCTATACTCCTCCGGTATCCTCTGGCGTAGCGGCAGTTTGTGCTTGCGCGTCCCATATGTGGCTCCGTGGAGGGTGGAGGAACTAGAGGAATGAAGGTGGAACTAAGATGCCAATGATTGATATAACAGACTTAGAATCCAGGTTGGGAGCTCCTGGACAAACAAAAACCCTTAATGATCGTGGCCAAACTGCGCGATCATTGGACATGCTACAGCCACAACCCCCGAGCTCTGCTGAAACCAGCGGGGCTAACCCCTTCGTAAGAGGGGGTAAAGTAGGAAGAACTCCTGACAGAACATATCAGTCGAGTCCCTATATGAGACAACCAGGAAATAATATAAATGAAATAGAAACGAGCGAAAATCAAAAAATCACAAAAAGAACCTACAGCCAATCATCACAATCAAATAATATCGATTACGACGATACAGAAACATCCCAAGTGGATCGATACGAACCTAATGACATAACAAAAAAAAGGAAAAGATATAGAAGGCACGCCAAATACTCTTTCGAAACCGAACAAATCCCAACATTCACAGAGTATAACCATACCATAAAAATGGATGAAGCCGACTTTACGACACTGTCACCCTTTATAATTCAAAGACGTATTCAAGACACTGTCGGAACAGACATACGCATAAAAAAAATAGCCCCTGGAATCCTAAACGTAAAAGTAAATACACCAGAACAACTGGAAAAACTAAAAACTATAACAAATATTAGTGGCAAGAAAACAGAAATAGCGCCCAACGATAGATTGAACAAATCATGGGGAGTAGTTACATCTAGCGACCTCCTTGCATGCACAGAGGCTGAGCTTAAAGAAGAACTCAAAGGGCAAGGAGTAATCGAAGTTGAGCGTATAAAAAAAAAGAATAATGGTAACCTAGAAAATACCAACTCTATCAAATTAACCTTTAAGATGAGCAAACTACCAGAATCCTTAGACGCAGCTTATCTTAAACTAAAGGTCAGACAGTACATCCCCGCCCCCAGAAGATGCAATAAATGCCTTAAGTTCGGACACTTAGGGAAGTACTGCAAAAGTACAAAAATGTGCAAGTGCGGTAAACAGGAGCACGAAGGCAACTGTGATACTCCATACACCTGCATAAACTGTAATAACAACCACCTGTCAACCTCAAAAGAGTGTACAACTTATAAAAACGAAAAAGAAATAATTAAACTTAAAATTAAACAGAACCTAACCTTTAGGGAAGCAAGACAGCTGGTAAACAAAAACAGTTTTGTTGTCCCTACCAAAACCTTCGCCCAACAGGCATCAGCCACAACAGCCACCGTGGGGAGGAACAAGAACACTGAAATTCCGGGAATAACCGAAATACCCACAAACTCCATCAACTGGGAAACAATAGAAGCACCGACAGAGGCACACTCTGACGGGGAATTTCAACTGATCAAAAAGAAAAAAGGTTGGCCCAAGGGAAAACCAAGACCAAATCAAAGGAAAAACAAAGATAGTGATAACTAGCTGTGATAGATAACTGTGATAATTTACTGTGATATTTTAATATACAACATGTATTTAGTCCATATACATTTATGTTATTTATAACTATTTATATATTTATTTTTATTTTTTATATATATTTATACATATACTAGAACTAGCAAATACCAAACAAAACACAACAAACATTAACACAATGGATCAAACAACAGAACGCCTAATACAATGGAACTGCAGAGGTATTAAAAATAAATATGACGAATTGCGTAATTTAATATTAACATACCAACCGACTGTAATATGTCTACAAGAAAGTCATCTAAAACCAAATGAGGAAATAAAATTCTCAGGATACCAAACATTCACCCGCAGCTTACAAAATACCACCAACGGACGGGCCCATGGAGGTGTTGCCACTCTTATAAGAGATAACATCAAAACAAAAATAATTGATAATACAAGCACCATCCAGGCTCTAACCATAGAAATAATACTAGAAAAGAAAATTAAAATTATCAATGCATACTTACCCGACCAATCCTGGAAAAAAGAAGAAATGTGTAAATTACTTGAACTTATCACTAACAATACCATACTAGCTGGGGACTTCAACTGTCACAACCCACTATGGGGATCAAAAACACTATCACCAAAAGGGAAATTACTCGAAGAGATAATTAGTGATACGCCGCTCGTCCTCCTAAACAACGGAGAACCAACCTACCTTAACAGTGGATCAGGTAATTTCAGCGCCATAGACCTAACACTAGGAACACCAAACATTTATAACGAACTAAGCTGGAAAGTCATACCCGACCTACACCATAGCGACCATTTCCCAATCTTAGTCGACCTATCCCTCAAACGGCATAACCTCCAACACAGAAAAAAATGGCAACTAAAAAAAGCGAACTGGGACGAATTCACGCTAGCTTCCGAAACGCTTAGATTGGAAACTGGAGCTAACATAAACGAGATGGTAAATACAGCCACAAAAGACATTATTATATTAGCGAACAACTTTATTCCCAAAACTAAACCACCTTCTAAAAATGCATCAGTGCCCTGGTGGAACGAACGAATCGCATCACTAAACAAAGAAAAGAAAAAATATCTAAATAGATTCCGCAAACACAATAGGACAGAAGACCTGATTCACTTTAAAAAATGTAGAGCCCAAGAGAGGAAACAAAAAACACTAGCCCAGAAAACGTCATGGGAAGAATACATTTCCAGCATTAACGAACAGACACCTATCCAGCAAGTATGGAAACATGTCCACAATATCATTGGTAAAGGACGGCGCCAAAACCTACCTATCCTCCAACATAATGGACAAACACATACGAATCCTACACAAACGTCTAACATACTAGGTATAACATTCCAGAAAGTGTGCAGTGACGCTAACTACACGGAAGAATTTATTAACTACAAACAATACTCGGAACAAACTCCTGTTACACTAGAAGGAGGCGAAGAAGAAGACTATAACCGCCCCATAACTATAGAAGAACTCGACGATGCACTGTCCCAAACTAAAAATACTAGCCCAGGAGAAGATGAAATATGTAACGCTATGCTACGAAATCTATCCAACGCTGCAAAAGAAAAAATTACTAACTTATTTAATAACATATTTCAAAAAAACACCTACCCTCTCTGTTGGAAAGAATCGATCATTATCCCTATCCCTAAACCTGGAAAAGACCACAGCGATCCCGAAAATTATCGTCCTATAGCTCTGACATCATGCCTAGGAAAATTATACGAAAAAATAATAAACTCTAGACTTCTAAACATATTGGAAGGCAGAGACCTCATTAGCCACTATCAAGCTGGTTTCCGAAAAGGATTCTCCTGTATTGATCACATTATCCGACTTGAAAATATCATTAAAGAAGCCTTCTGTGAGAGAAAACACTCCCTCGCAGTATTCTTCGATCTCACGAAAGCTTACGACACCACCTGGAGAATGGGAATTTTAAAAAAATTAGAAGCTTGGGGACTCAAAGGTCACCTACCCTCTATGGTAAAATCATTCCTTGAAGACCGAACATTTAAAACCAGAGTAGGGAACACAACCTCTCGCCAATTTAAGCAGATCAACGGGATACCACAAGGCTCGGTTCTCAGCGTCACGTTGTTTGCAATCGCAATAAACGAGATCGCTGACAACCTCCCTGATGGAGTTATACCCCTACTCTATGTGGACGATTTAGCTATAATAAAGGCAGGGGATAACATGGAAGAAATAGGAAAAGAAATCCAAGATGGTATTAACATAATCTGCAAAGAAGCCAACTTACGAGGCCTGCAGGTCTCCAAACAAAAAACAAATTGCGCCCACTTCTGCAGACTGCGTAAGACCCATGTAGAGCCAACCCTAACAATTGACCAGTTTACCATCCCATACAGACAATCAATTAAATTCTTAGGCCTCACTCTTGATAATAAACTTACATGGACGGAACATATCTCAAAACTCGAAACAATAGCAAAAAAGACCCTAAACCAACTCAAGGCAATAACCCACTTTCGATGGGGCGCAGAACAGAAGACCATCTTCAAAATCATAAACGCCCTTGTATTCTCCAAACTTGACTACGGTGTCGTAGCATACGGAAACGCCTCAAAATCCCACCTTAAACGTATCGACTCCATATACCTTACGGCTGCCCGCATGATCACAGGAGCTTTTCGAACATCACCCCGAGAGAGTGTCTACCGGGAAGCAGGTATACTACCACCTGACGAAAGACGGGCTAAAATAAAATTTAGATACGCCAGCAAAATAGCTCTTAAAGGAAACCACTCACTGAGAAAGTATATAATAAACCCCAAAATACTTGACTGTTACAGTTGGGCTCAAACAAAAACAATACCGTCCACTTTCCACCTATACACTCTCCTTAAGGACAGTCCCATATGGGAAAGTATAACAACAGACGACATAGAAACACCAGACACAATACGAAAAGAAATACTGGCCTGGTCAGAAACAATATCCTGGAAGAAATGGCTAGATCAATGGAATGAAAAGGAAAATAACTGGCACAGATCTATAAGACCCTCGCTAGCCCTATGTAAGTACTCACAAGAACATAACAGAAAAGACAGAATAATACTTACAAGACTCTCAATTGGACATACACGAATCACACATGGACACCTCCTTATAGGTAGACAACACAGAATATGCCCACAATGCAGAATAGAAGCCTTAACCGTGGAACACATCTTCCAATGCCCTAAGCTCAGAGAACAGCGCCTCTCCATAGGGCTACAAGAAAGAAACGCCGCAGAAAGCCTAAAGGATCCAGGAAAATACACAATAATCCTTAAATACCTAAAAAACATTAATATATACAATGAAATATAAACATATACTCACCAGACCGTCTGAAATACGAAGGTACCTGAAACTGAGAGAAATATTAGAACTAAAGAAATAAAACAAAATAAAAACACATACCATGAAGACCCGAAACATACCGTCACAATGACGATTTATTTTTATTTTAATTTTAACTTACCCTTACGATGGAACCAATAGCCCTAGCAGCTGACGTTCTAAAAAAAAAAAAAAAAAAAAAAAAAAAAAAAAAAAAAAAAAAAAAAAAAATAATAATAATAATAATAATAATCATAATAATAATAATAATAATAATAATAATAATAATAATAATAATAATAATAATAATAATAATAATAATAATAATAATAATAATAATAATAATAATAATAATAATAATAATAATAATAATAATAATAATAATAATAATAATTTATTTCCCAACAGAAATACACATTTCAAATTACAGGGAAAAATATACAAAATTCTAGCAGAAAAATTATTACATATACAATATTTAATTCAGTTAAACAATACTTAACGATATCTGACATAGTGACTAAATTAATACAGCGGACATTTGGTTAATAAATTGTTTACGACTACAACAAAAGATATCAGCAACGTTTTGAGAGTTATTATAATTGCGCATCATTGTATTGCGAGGGGAGTTGTCATATACATTACTTTCACTTCTATTACATACAAATTGTACGCTATTTCTACTACAAATCCTAGGTGTAAAAAAATTTAACTGAGCGAGTATACCGGGAGCATTTATATTGTTGTGAAGCAAATTGTAGAGAGTGGTTAATGAAGCGATCTTGCGTCGTGCAGATAAAGATTTTAAGTTAAACATAGCCAACAAGTCTTCATATCTAATAGATTCGTCCGGGTATACAGAATGTACTACAAAATACAGATACCTTACAAACATTTTTTGAACATGTTCTATAGATTTGATATGGCAATCATAGAACGGAGACCACACTAACGAGCAATACTCTAACTTCGGTCGCACATACGACGTATACAACTTCATAATGGTTCTGGTGTTTTTGAAAGGCTTTGATATTCTACGTACAAAACCCAACATTCTCATAGCCGAGTTCACTAGTTTTGTGTAGTGGGGAACAAAAGACAGATCTTTATCTAGTAAGACACCTAAGTCTTTTATTTCCGTAACACGATCCAGCAAGATGTTATTTAAAGAGTAATCATAGAATAGAGGGCTACTTAATCTGCAAAATGAAACACATTTACATTTTTTTATGTTTAAATATAATCTATTTTCCAAGCTCCATTGCTGGATAAGCTCTAAATCCGATTGCAGTGTCAAACAATCCTCTATCGATTTAATTTCTCTGTATATTTTGATGTCATCGGCGTATACAAGAATGTTGGATTTTATGTTGTCGACGACGTCGTTAATAAATTGTTAAAGATATTTCAAATTATATTATCAAACATAACATTTTATTACAATAAACCTGTGTCTGCATAAATGTGTTTTTTAAATACAGGGATTTTTTCTTTCAGGCATACATAAGCATTCACTGTAAATTTTTCGACGTTCGTTGTTTTTTGTTCAAGATTTCAATTTGAATCTTTAAACGAGGGCTTTCCACTCCCAGACTAAGCATGAAGTAAAATTTCGAGTTTAGAAAAGCCTGAAAATTAGGCTTTTCTAAACTCGAAATTTTACTTCATGCGCCACGCGTATAAAACACTGAAATATCGTAATGTTTAAAATATACGGCTTTAGCAATCTAATATGTAAATGTGGATAAAACGTGAGTTAAATTCTGCGCTGAAAAAATTGTTTAAAGCAGTGATTATAGGCAACCCATAAACTCTAACGTATATTAGGTTGCCTATAACCGTTGTTGTAAGTGTGTGTTTTTTGAACTTCACTGTAAATCAGTGTTTTTAAGCGTGGTGCATGAAGTAAAATTTCGAGTTTGGAAAAGCCTAATTTGGATTGGCCGCTCCGCTTCGCTACGCGGCCAATCCAAATTTTTAGGCTTTTCTAAACTCGACTTCATGCTTAGTCTGGGAGTGGAAAACACTCGTTTAAAGCCTCAAATTAACCGCAATAAAACAACGATTTCCCACAACTTTTAAAACGCTGTAATTATCGGGGTATGTATACTCAAAAGAAAAACGCCCTGTGTATTCTGTTTTAAACACGTTTTAAACGTGTTTTAAACATGTTTTGAACACGTTCTAAACCCAGATCATAACCTTATTTTGCATTTTTTTTATTGCTAGATTAGCGTGCTCTATTTAATCGATTTGATTAAAACGTAACCAAATAATACCATTGCATAACATATTGATTAATGAGTTAAATTCTTGGAGTCATCAAATGAACATGAACGACCGTTTAAAACGCTTTAAAAAGGGCAAATAGGGAAACTACCTGCCATTCAAACAGATAAAGTCATAAATTGTAACATTAGCACACCATAAATTGTGGTTTCTTTTCTTCCATTATGCTCCTGCGCTTGTAGAGGGTGTCTCTCTTCAAAATTTGCTGGTTTAGATATTTTGGAGAGGCCCTCTTTCAGGGGGGCAGTAGAAAACCCAGAGAAAATTAGGAGATATATAACTTTATCTACGACTGCTTGAATAAGTGACGAATTTGACAATCATTTGAGTTACGTAATGAAACTCATTACCTAACTAGTTAGGTAATGAAATCAAAAACACACTCATTTTTTAATACCAACTAACCACCAAATTTATTAAACAATTACTTATGAACATTAATAATAACATGTTTACATTTATTTAAGTGTATTCCTGAAGACATTTCTGTTTTAGAAATTTCCAAACTACTGCGGTTACTGGTTGAAACTTCTACAAGTACATTCTTTTCTCCAAGAATATTTGTTGCGATACGTTTCTTATTCTCAACCGAAGTTTCTATGTAATTTTTGATTTTTCCGGCAATAACATTGAAACTACCTGCGTGGCCGATTCTTCGATATCCGAAGGCAGAGATTCGGAGTCGCTCATTATTTCACAGCAAAACAGAAATTAGAAAATTAATTCTTGAAGTTTTGACTATTAAATTGTTGACATTCAAATTCCATGTTGCTATGGTTCTACGTACATACTATGATATTCTAATTTTTCATCAAATTCAATTCAAAAGTATAATTTCCGTAATTTTGAGCAGTCGTAGATAAAAAGTTGTATCTAATACGTGGGATAAGGCATATTAACTGAGACTCATGCTATTACTTCGACTCGGGCTACGCCCTCGTCTTAGCAACTCACCGCATTCGTCAGTTAATGATGCTCTTATCCCACTAATTAGATAAATATTTATTACACGTTTAAATATAATCGTGGCAATAGCTGTTTCAGACTCGCGGCAGGCGGTAAGTAAAAAAAACTTGGTGGGCAAAATAAGGTTGAGAACCACTCTGATTCCCCTAATATTTGTTACTTACCATCTGACACGAATCTAGAAAAGCTATTGCCACGATTATATGTAAACATGTAATATTATAGGCCCCCGAATTTTCTCTGGGTTTTCTACTGCTCAAACGCGCACAGAGGGGGCGGTATCACCCACGTTAAGAACCTATGGGTTAGACGAAATAAACATTTGTAAACATTTTTAACGTGAAATCAAACTTAAGTTGTAAATTTTGAACTTCACTTTAAATCACGTGGCACATTAATTAAAATTTTAAATTAAGAAAAGCCTGAACATTTAAATGGATGGCTCCGCTTCGCTACGCGACGGAGCCAAATTTGTTACTAAGTAAAAATATTGTGCTTGCTCTTTCAGGGCCGCCCCATATCCGCCATATCCCTTCCTGGCTACGGCCTTGGTTCGGAAATATTCGTTTTAAAATCCCCTTACTCAACTAAGACCTTTTTTCTTTCGAGAAATTTTAGTTTTCGTTCGGCTTTGAAAAAACGTAAATTTTTGCTCCCCCTTGGTTTTGTTTTTGAGAATAAAAATTACAGATTAACTAAATCTGAAGAAATTAGTTAAATTTTTGAGAAAATTTAATCTTTGATATAAACTTTCTCACAAATTTAATAAACGTTGCAATTTAAATATCTCGACTGGACTTTGGACAATATCAACCGTTTTGTTGAAAATCGTTGGAGTAAAAAAGTAGACTGTCTCAAATTAGCAATCTTTTCGTAAATTTCAGTTTTTTGGGTATTATGCCATTTTTGTTTTTTCTGACGTAAACATCGCGATTTTGACGCAAAATGCTAATTTCGTCAAAGTCAGATCAACATAAATATTGACGTAAAACGCCGACAATTGTCAATTTTATTATCACAATCCAGAGCTGGGGAGGATTCGATTCCCGGATTCGAATTCTTTTAGAGGATTCAAAAGAGGTATTCGAATACTTTAGTGAAAACGGATTCGTGCTCCGGATTCGTTACATTTTTTTAAAAGGATTCGTATTCGAATCCAGATGTAAATGATTCGAATCCTAATAAAAGGATTCGAATTCTTATAAAAGGATTCGAATCCTAATGAAATATTTAAATCACTAAATTATTAATATTTGAATATAAATATTTAAATTTTCGAATAATTCAAATATTTGTGAATGCATATTTGGTTACTTAACCATGAAAAATATCCAACGTTAATAGTATATTTTTAACTTCACTTGAAATCAGTGTTTTATACGCGTGGCGCATGAAGTAAAATTTCGAGTTTAGAAAAGCCCCGTGAAAATTTGTCTCGGGTCGCTGCGCGACCCTCGACAAATTTTCTACGCGGGGCTTTTCTAAACTCGAAATTTTACTTCATGCTTAGTCTGGGAGTGGACAACACTCGTTCTTAGAAGTTTCAAATTGAAGGATCACTCTAGATTACTAAGTTTATTACCATTTTACAAAGGCTACAGCTACAGTTTTGATAATATCTCAAAAACTAAAACATCTATATTTTTTTAAAGTATATCACTGGATTCTACGTAAAAAGTCATAAAACTTTAGTAATTAAATTTTGATTGTATCTCCATAAATAACCGAGCCATAAGAGATAATAAAAACCGGCAGATTTTGAGATTCACCCTATATCTTCTAAACCAATCTAGTTAGCGTAGATCTGATTGCATCATTAAACTAAAGACTGAAAGAGAGAACGGGACACATATCTTAGTTTTTTTTGTATCTCTTACCGTTTAGTCTATACCCTATAATATCAACGAAAAAAAGCCACCCTGTATAAGCCATTTTAAAACTAAAATTTTATAAAATAATATTGTTACTTTCAAATAATTATAATTACAATTCTAAAGGGAGGCATGTAGTGGGATGTTATCTTAATCAAATTCGTGATAAATAGGATTTATGACAAAGACGTAGTAACTGCTAATAAAATGTATGCTTAGGAGCGCTTGAGCGCATTCGCGGTAGAAGCCCGCGTTGAACGAAAGAATAAAAAAGCCAGTGACACAGATCGATAAAAATTTAACTTCTATAGGGTATAGAACCTCTACAGTCCGCGGTTCGATGAAATTTATATGAGCCACTTTAAAGTTTCAAGACAATAGAATAAAGTTGTTACGTTTAAACTATTAAGAACTAACATGACCGATAAGGGCTTAACTGTTCCGGCCATTCATTAGGTGTTTTAGTAATTGCTTTTTAACTGAATATTTACACTTCTGTGAGTACTTAAAACGGTGTTGTTAAAATAACAAGATATTTTGTGTTTATAGATGGACATTGTACGAGTAGATATCCTACAGAAGTTAAGAATTTTAAACTGCTAACATTTTTAATATAATCGGGGGGTTGTATTTAAAAATTTAGGGAAATGTGTGTGTATTTGTAACCAAGAAAAATGTAGTAATAAGTATAAATGAAATTGCCAATTCTTGGTTGCAGAATACTTCAAACATTAAAAGTGCGATTCTTTTTGCAATCTACAACAAGTTAGTGGCGTGACCGCCAGTCTAGGGTGTCAAATTGTTTAGAGGGAATGGCAAAGCTATACTGATGAGAGATAAATCTCGAAACGCGTCTATAGATGGCCTGAATAATTTGACCCAAATTGTTACATTTGCAGTAGGTTACTGTATGTAACAGCAAACACTTGTTGTATAATTCAATGTCCGTCGGGGTATTAGCCCGGGAAGTAGTTGTTTCAATGAGTGTTTGATATAGTCTTTGTAAGACTAACTTGTTGTAGATTGCGAAAAGAATCGCACTTTTAATGTTTAAATGGTAATAAACTTAGTAATCTAGAGTGATCCTTTAATTTGAAACTTCTAAGAATGAGTGTTGTCCACTCCCACACTAAGCATGAAGTAAAATTTTGAGTTTAGAAAAGCCCCGCGTAGAAAATTTGTCGTGGGTCGCGCAGCGACCCGAGACAAATTTTCACGGGGCTTTTCTAAACTCGAAATTTTACTTCATGCGCCACGCGTATAAAACAGATTTAAAATGAAATTCAATAACACATATATCATCATTAATTAAAATCATTATAAAATCAGATATTTAGTCGGTAAATGAACATTTTTGTTAATAGAAACTGATGGAATAAAATATTACTGGTTGCAAATAATAGATTCAAATTTATTTTTAAAGGATTTGTATCAGTGATTCAAAAATGAGGATTCGAATCTTGGATTCGAATTATTTTTTTCACTTACGAATCCTTTATTCGAGTATTTGTGATTCGAATCATATTAGGTGATTCGGATTCGTGATTCGAATCCTGTTTTTGAGGATTTATCCCAGCTCTGCCACAATCAATGTCTTCGAATGACAGTCAATGAATGTTAGTCAACAATTAGCATGCATGTAGTCAACACAATCGACTCATAGTCAATATTGTCAAATAAGTCAGTAAATAGCATGTTGTTGTTAAATGTTGTTAAATGACAATAAATAGTAGTCAATAATCAGTATGTAGTCAACCTAATCGATTAATAGTTGATGTTTTCAAATGTTGTCGTCAAATGGCAATCAATATAGTGAAGACTGTCAATATAATCAACATGTAATCTATAAAATTAAATCACACTTAATAATTTGACTATCACGAAATTTTGACTATAATCATTGGACATTTGTTTTTCTGCCGCTATAAAATTTAAACTTAAAATTGCTTGGTCGGCTCTCGATTGATTGTATTATGATTATAAGTCTCTGCGTTGACTCTTTTTTTACTATAATGTATTATATGTTCAATAAAAAAAAAATAGTGTGCCATGGAAAATATTGTAGGTTGGTAACTCTGATTTTATACAATAAATTAATTACAGCCAGCTAGAATTTACAAAAAGATTGAATCATGGTACTCTAAAGTCCGCCTGGAAATAGGAGAGAGCTATGGAATTCGACGAGTGTGAATAGTATGCGCTTGAAAAATGGTTAGCGTAGCGATGAAATAGAAAATAATATATTTTTTTACATGTTACTTTCAATGTTCCGCTCAGTGTCGAGGGTATATGTTGTGGACCAAAATATTTTTTGTAAACGTTCGTTCATATGTCTCTGAACACAGGGCCCGGCCGCTGTACCACTCAACCGAATGTTATCGTTCCTTCGCTCCATAAGCGTAGAAGACGTTTGAAAACGGGAATTATAATAGAAAATAATGTTTATTAAAATTAAACAAATAGGGATTGCAATGAAAGGTTTATTTATATGAAATAATAACTATAATATATTATACACGTATGCATTATTATTTACAATACATAAACTGAAACAAAACTGATTATTTAACAAATATTATAATAATTGAAAATAAACACATATTATTTTTAATGGGTATTTATAGAAAAAAAAAAACAGTTTACTATAACTATAGCTTACACGTACAATTGTGACAACAAAGAAGATTAATACATGTCTTCCTTGTCACTGAAATCATCGGATGACAAATCATTTAATTCATCGACCGTAATTAACAATGGTTCCACAACGATCTCAATGTTATTGTCAAGTTCCCACATTCGTTTCTCTTCTTTCATTACATGCGCAATGGCATTTTGCCATTTAGTAGCAGTTATGTTTTGAATTGCATCCGCCAATAGTGGCTTCACATCTGCTAATTTAAAAGTGCTGTTTTTTCTGGCTACTTCACCTTTGACCTGCGCCCATATTAATTCTATAGGATTTAATTCGCAATGATATGGCGGCAATCGTAACACTGTAACTCCTCGCGCTGCCGCCATTTCATCAATTACATATTTGATGTAAGTTGGTTTATGTATTTTTACTAAATGTAAAAGTTCTTTCTTCAGCATGCCAATATCACCATCAATATTTTTTGATAACAGCCACTCCAATATAGCAGCTTTCTTCCAAGCGGTTGTAGGAAGACGTTCTATGCGGCGGCTATGATAACTTGCGTTGTCCATCACAATCACTGATCCACATGGCATTTCAAGTAATATTTTTCTAAACCAATCTTCAAAAACATCAGCATTCATATCTTGATGGAAATCCCCACTATTTTTAGATTCGAATGCTAGAAGTTATGATTAGTCTACGTCCTTTTCCTGAAGGAGATTTTAGGCCAGTTAATAATCCCTCAATAAAAGCTTGCCTGGCACTATTAATATTTAAATCCTACCATATTTTATTCACAGTATGACCTTCGTTTACCCACGTTTCATCGAGGTAATAAATTTTCTTTTTGTCTTCTCTTGCGGTTTTTATTTGTCTTAAATATTTTCTTCGCCATACAATTATTTCATCTTTTTCAATTAACACACTTTTCCGACTTCTTTTTTGATATCGAAAATTTAAACTTTTTTTTTCTCGAACAACTGACAAAACTTTATCTAGTGTTGGCGGTTCGTTTTTCAAGAAAAACGAATGAACAGTACGACGCACATAGTTTTTCACATCGTTTTCCACTACTGCTGGTTTTCGGCCAGATTTCTTGATTGGATCTGATATATCTCCATGATCCTTTTGTTCTTTTAAAATCCGGAATATTGTTGATTTTTCTACTCCCGTCATGTTTGCACACATGTCAACAATTTGGCGAACACTGTAGTCACATACTGAGTATTGGTGTCGTAATGCGTTATATACATTTAAAATTATAATTTTTTCATTCAGTGACAACGCGGAACATTTCAATCGCTTTTTTGGCGGCGAATATGAAGAACAATTCGGAACTGTATCCATTATTTACGTCACAGAGAAAAATGTAACTGGATTATGAAATGAACAAACTGGGGTTATATAGAAAAATACTAAGAGTTTATAATCTGTTTAATTAGGAGGTACCGATTTCAAAAATAAAATATGCGGGCCATAAAACCTAATAGGCTTCTTAAATACCCCCCGCAAATATCCCCCGCAAATACCCCTCGCAAATACCCCCGGGAATACCTATGTTGTGCATTTACCTGTATATACCTGTATTTTCACGTGTTTATTGTAGGCATTAATCTTTTTATATTGTTTTGTGCCGATAATTTCATAGTACTTTACAAGTTTGTCTTTTATTTTAATTGTTTTTAATTGTTTTAATAATTTAAACGATAAACATATTTAAATATGTTTTAACTTAATTTATATATCATCATGTTTAAAAAAAATACTTAAATATATTTTTTTATAATTAAAACCATAATATTACTGAATTTATGATGCGCCACTGCTAACGGCTACCGGCGCGTTCCATAGCATTCTGCTATTCCCAAACGAGGCATAGAGGTTTTTATATTGAACATACGATTTAGTAATTACATTTCTTAATCGACTGTCTCTAAGTACGATTTCGTCATTAAATTGGTCTGTTAACTGTATATTGACATTTGTGCCATTTTGGTTGTAAGTCTGACTTTAGGCTATCATAGGAGTTTGTCATATTATATGCTTATCGACTGTATTTTGACTATTGTGACATTATGACAGTAAGTCACTTGATTGACTGTCTTTTGACTATGATTGGATTTTATCATTAAATCTTTTATTTCCTCTTTTTCTATTGCGACATTATAACCGTAACTCAGTGGTTGACTGTCTTGTAACTTATTAGAATTTGGATGTGTTTTGTCTATGCTAGGATTTTATTATAAAATGTCTTACTTTGACTACTGTGACAATACAACTGTAAGTCGCTTGGTTGACTGTCTTTTGACTATTTCGACTATTGTAATAATATGACTCTTACTGTATTTTCACTATTCCGATATTGTGACTATAAGTCTCTTGGCTTACTGTCTATTACTGTCTATCACTATTCTGACTTTATGACTGTTAGCCACTATATTGACTAACATTAGTCTATCGTGTGAACTTGACTTAAGACGACGATAGTCCATTGTGTCAACTTGATATATAGTATTTTTAATACCCATTTGGAATAACCCCATCCTTATTGATCAATCATGAATCAGATGAAACCAAAAATTACCAACAAAAATGACCGTCGATTACAAAATAGATGTTACGTCAAAAGTTTGATGTCTGTTAATGTCATTAAATAAGGCAAAAATACCCTACTAAAATGCGATATTCCGATGAATCCAAAAAGCTAATACTTAATGTAATAAGTTATTTTCAAAATGAATTAGGATCTCGATTTAAGTCAATTCAAAAAGCGACTGAAGTCCTGAAAGTTCCACAAAGCACATTATACAACCTACAAGATAAAAACAGATCAACGGATTTCGAATTTAGAAAGAATATGTCTTCAAACGTTTCCCTGGGCAAAACTCGAATTACGAAGAATACTCTACATTTTTTAAGGGCAATGATTTACAAAATGTATGCCCAAAAGAAACAGATTACTTTAGGTACTATTCACTGACTATTTCCTTCAAAAAATGTCTACCAATCATATTACGAGAATTCATTTTCATTGCCCAATCACAATTAAATTTCAGCGAAAATTGCATAGTAGGTGAAAATTCTACGAAAAATTACAGCGAAAATTGCACTGTTGTGACGTCACATGTCAGGTATCAATCAATTTCTCTCAATCTTTCAAAATTAATCGCTTCGAAAGTTTTTCTTTTAAAAGAATCTGGAAAGTATTGAGAATAATTTATGCGACTATTTCCAGAACTAAAAATAAGGTTTTTAATTAATCTAACATATTACTAAAATTGGAACCATTTACATTAGTACAATTAAAAACACAATTATTATAAATTGCGGAATTATTTTTTTATGTAGATGCAGTTGCTTGTATTGTGTTGTGTGTTTCTTGATTAGACAAAGACTCTGAAACATCAACTGCCTTATTGCTGTCCTCCTATAAATAGCCTTCGCCTCTCATTTTCTTAATTATCTGTTGGTGATGTTCTTTATCCAATTGAAGGTAAGGTTTAATTGAGTTGGTGCTTGAATGACCAGTAATTTTAAGCAACTGCTGTTCACCTACTCCCTCCTTAGCTAAATTAGATAAAATTACGAATCACTCACTACGATCATCAGCGTAGTGAGTGATTCGTAATTTTTGTTGTTACGGTATTGAGACCAATTTGTTTTGCAGTATTTAGAGTCCACTTTGAAATTTCGTTTCTGCCAACTGGGGCATCCTTATACCAATTATTATTTACTTGCCAATATGGATTTGCTGTTAAGAAAAAACGATTGCTTTTTACATGTTGTCGTTTTTCTATAAACTTACTATATAATCTTACAGGACACAAATTCAGATTAGTTTCATTAGAAATTAACCATTTTGATTCGGCACAGCGTTTACTTCCCCCTTGTGCAGTTTTTTCAAAAATTGGGTTATATTCAATCCTTTTGGTTTTGTTTCCCAAATTATCCAATTCTACATGAAAATAATTTAGTAAGCACTTAACTCCTTCACCTCCCCTCCAAGCTAATTCATATGACAGCATATAAAAAACCTTTTTCTGGAGACCGTCTGGGGTATCCTCATCGCAAAAAAAATCCAAGTTTTTTAAAATCATCATGAGTTAGGGAGGCTGAACTCTGCTTGCGTTTTGAAGGAATCACTTGTAACTCCTTTCTTTTTGAATTTCGTGCCTCCCTCGCTTCTCTGTATTCTATTGCTTGAAACGGATCAATCTTGCGCCCATATTGTTTATAATATTTGTCCATTAATATTTTAGCTGTTGTATTCCATATTGTCTTGACTGTCATTTCTTTATAGTCATCTCCATTTTGCTTCCTCATGTTATATGCCCAGTCTTTGAGCATTTCTGCCAAGAAAGCATCTGAAGTTTTTTGATCTAACTTGTATTTTCTTTCATCACAGAATGTCATAAATTGTCTCCAAACGAACTCTTTACTCTTTCTTGTATTTTCGGATGAATTTTTCTCGATATTTTTCGATATATCTTTCGAAGAAAAACTTCCGAAGCGATTCAAGTTGACACATTAAGTGACACTGATTGATAATTAATATTTTAAATAATACGTCAACTTGATTAAAAATCGTATTTTTTAGGAAATAGTCTATTAAATACATCCCGTGCATTAAAAATGCTCTGAAAATGTAGTACTCAAAGCTCGTTGCCTTTAAGAAACTACATTCGTTCATTTTGATTGTGATTTGACTGAAAAGTGTCACTTTTTGTCAAATCACAATCAAAATGGACTCATACAGTTTCTAGGCAACGGCTTTTCGTGCAAAATTTTTGATCATTTTTAATGCACTTAATATATTACTATTGACAATTTATGGAACAATTATCAGAAATTAAAATCTTGAAAAGTTCTTTTTATTTGGGAATTAGAAAATGGGCTTTAGCTTCAAAAAGCAGGACGAAAGAAAACATTTATTGGAAATGCCTGAAATCAAGTTGAAAAGAATTTTATTTCTAAATAAATGTCATGTTGCTAAAAAAGAGAACATTTTTATAATGTTTTGCATACATTGTACATTTTCCGATGCTCGGTTTATTAGGAGAATGCAATTTGAAGCTTTAAACAAGTGTTTTCCACTCCCAGGCTAAGCATGAAGTAAAATTTTGAGTTTAGAAAAGCCTGAAAATTTGGTTTGGTCACGTAGCGCGAAGCGCGCAGCGGCCAAACCAAATTTACAGGCTTTTCTAAGCTCGAAATTTTACTTCATGCGCCGCCGATACAAAACACTGATTCAATGTAAAGTTTAGCGGTGTGTTTTAAGCTTCGTAATATGTCAGTGTTTTGTACCGGTGGCGCATGAAGTAAAATTTCGAGTTTAGAAAAGCCTGAAAATTTGGTTTGGCCGCTCCGCGCTTCGCGCACGCGGCCAAACCACATTTTCAGGCTTTTCTAAACTCGAAATTTTACTCCATGCTTAGTCTGGGAGTGGAAAACACTCGTTTAAAGTTCTAATTAAATTCTCTTAATAAACTGAGCGTCGGATAATGTAAAACGAAATGCATATATACAGGGTGAGTTTTTTTCGATGTTCTCTATGGGGATCTCGGAAACTATAAGAGATAGAAAAACGGTTAAATGGGGAAAGAAGTGTAGTTTTATAGGACGAATAAAATGACACTTTCAAAATATTTGAAAAAGTCAAGGGTAACTAGATATTTTGAATAAAGTAAAATGTGTCAATTTTTTGAAATCAATATATCTCTATTATTATCATAGATAGAAAAAAAACTGTAAAGGACAAAGTTGTAGAAAATTTTACACAGATTAATAAAAAAAAAAAAATCAAAACAAAAAAATCGCCCATATTTTGGGAGATATGACACAAACTTATATTTTTTTAAATGAAAACAATAGTTGGCTATGGCCTCATTGGAAAGGTTATTTTTTTCCCTTCAATCCGATATAACATATGCCATAGTTATTTTTAAAATAAAATAAGTTATAGTCGTTTTAATTTTTCCATACATCAAAAAAATAGTTAGCCATGAAAAAGACAAAAGTAAAACAATTGCGGTTGTTTATAGCAACGAAATCAATATTTAATTTATTATCTTTCTTCAGATTTGTCAAAAGCAACATAAAGTAAAATAATTCCAAAATTATCAAAATAATAATAGAAGAAAATTTTAAATATTACATAAGATGCTCAAAAAGTCCACCATTATTATTATGGCATAAAGTACATCTTTTTAAAATCGAATTTGTGGCTTTTTTGACTTTTCTTCTGTCAATAGAATTAAATGTTTCAAGTACAGCTAGTCTAAGATCCTCCACGGATTGATATGATTGTTGATACACTTTGTTCTTCACATAACCCCACAGAAACAAGTCTAAAACGGATAGGTCGGGTGATCTAGGTGGCCATAGGATTGGTCCATTTCTTCCCACCCATGAATTAGGAAAAGCATCATTTAAATAGTTTCGCACAGCCAACTTGCTATGAGGTGGAGCTCCGTCTTGTTGAAACCACTTTAATCTTGCCCGTACTGATGAATTTAAATCATCGAGCATATCTTCAAATGTTTCTTGAAGAAAACGAAGGTAATCATTTCCATTCAATGTGTTATCAAAAATATATGGGCCGAGAATTCTCGATCCGAACACACCGCACCATACATTAAATCCAAATTTAATTTGTGGTCTACGTTGTGCAACTTCTCGTGGATTCTCCTGACTCCAAACATGTTCATTGTGCCGGTTAAGCCGGTTAAAAATCCCACAATTAGTAAATCGCGTGTCATCTGTCCAAATTATTTTTGTAGGGAACGTATTATCCTCTTGGCACATGTTTTTGTACCACATACAGAAGACCATTCTTTTATTGGTATCACTGTCATGTAAATTTTGTGAAATTGATACCTTATATGGGTGATATTTGTGTTTTTTCAAAACTCGTACTACAGTCAGTTGAGATATGCCTGCTTCTGTTGCAATTTGTCTGGTCGATGTGGATGGATCTATCATCGCCAATGCTAATACGTTTATTTCCCAAACTTCATTAATTTCGTTTTTTTCAAGTTTCGGCTTTGTAAAGGATCCGTACTCACCCAAATTGTGGTAAATTCTTCTGAATGTTAGTAAAGATGGCTGCCGACGATCGATATATTGATTATAATATTGTTCTGCAGCATCCGCAGCGTTTTTATTACACTGAATGTAACAAACAAGCATATCACGCTTTTCTTCGTTGGAAAAATTCATTATCACTTTAAAAAACTTTCAACACCAAATAAATACAAAACAAACCAAATATGGAAATGAATTAATATGTGTTTTACTTTTGTCTTTTTCATGGCTAACTATTTTTTGGTGTATGGTAAAATTAAAAACGACTGTAACTTACTTTATTTTAAAAATAACTATGGCATATGTTATATCGAATTGAAGGGAAAAAATAGCCCTTTTAATAAAGTCATAGCCAACTTTTGTTTCCATTTAAAAAAAGGTAAGTTTGTGTCATATCTCCCAAAATTTGGGCGATATTTTTTTGATTTTTTGTTATTAATCTGTGTAAAATTTTCTACAACTTTGTCCCTTACAGTACAGCAATTGTTTTACTTTTGTCTTTTTCATGGCTAACTATTTTTTGGTGTATGGTAAAATTAAAAACGACTGTAACTTACTTTATTTTAAAAATAACTATGGCATATGTTATATCGAATTGAAGGGAAAAATAGCCCTTTTAATAAAGTCATAGCCAACTATTGTTTCCATTTAAAAAAAGGTAAGTTTGTGTCATATCTCCCAAAATATGGGCGATTTTTATTTTTGATTTTTTGTTATTAATCTGTGTAAAATTTTCTACAACTTTGTCCGTTACAGTTTTTTTCTATCTATGATAATAATAGAAATATATTGATTTCAAAAAATTGACACATTTTACTTTATTCAAAATATCTAGTTACCCTTGACTTTTTCAAATATTTTGAAAGTGTCATTTTATTTGTCCTATAAAACTACACTTCTTTCCCCATTTAACCGTTTTTCTATCTCTTATAGTTTCCGAGATCCCCATAGAGAACATCGAAAAAAAACTCACCCTGTATACTTAAAAGAAATATTCTCGTTATAAAAATGTTCGGTGTTATATAAAACTCTCTGTATATAAATTATTATATTCCATATTATGTAATTAATTAATATGTGTGATCCTACGCCGCCACTGGTTGTTTTGAATATCAAGTTACTCTCTCAATGACATAACAAGTTCCTAACCTAATTTTGTGTGTGTGTGTTCAAGAAGCCGCATACGTTAAGTCACTAAAACAACTGTTACTTCTAAATAGGTATTAAAAATACTATAAGTCGCCGTCAGCCGAAATTAATCTGTTCTGTCAACTAAAATGACATTTAGTTCAATGTATCAAACTTGACACTAATCGGCGTCAGCCAACTATTGTCAATATGAGACAACTATTATTTAAAATAAATTATTAGATGGTCATGTTATTGTTTTTGTTTATGACTTACATTTTGCTAGTTGTGACATATTTTAAACTAACGAGTGTCTTCTACTCTCAGACTAAGCATGGAGTAGAATTTCGAGTTTAGAAAAGCTCTGCGTAGAGGCTTTTCTAAACTCGAAATTTTACTTCATGCGCCACGCGTATAAACCACTGATTTGAAGTAAAGTTGAAAATATGTACTGCTAAGATGTGATAGATACTTGAAGATATACCGAAAAAATGCAAAAGATATTAATTTTGTGAATATTTTGTAAATGTGATAATATAGACGAATTCACGAAACTTGATACTTGCATCATCAAAAATATTTGTCTAAATTAAATCAACACTACTGTATCAAATTAGCAACAGTATGCACATTTACGTGATGTATTTTAAGCGAGAAATTTAAATTTGAATTGAATTACAGTAACAATGATTACTAATTTTTCGCGCACACGTGTGCCGTCGACTCTCTGGTAATCTAAAATTTCTTGCGGGAAAAAGTCGTCTAAAAATTCTAATTTTTACGGTAGCGGTGGAAGAATTAGTATACTCTCATATGTGCTAACTCAAATCAGTGTAGATGCATTGAATAAGTGCATTATTAGTTGTTTAAAGTGTAATTGCAACCGTGGAATAAATCCAATAGGAATACACATTAATACAATAAAACGGGTAAAAAATAATCGTCCTCTCACACCTCTGTATCTCTCGTGTGACCTCAACCCTGGCCTATCTGAACCTCAGCTGTTTTCTGTTTATATTATGAGTCAGTCACCTTGATGGGCCGCTAGGTGTGAACATTTGTGATATTGTCTAAAACTTCCCTGTAATTTTGTCCTTCTATTATTACACCACTAATCAAATACAAATATGAATAACTGCTGCTCCATATGTAAAACTGCATTACACCCCACATCTTACAGTTCCTCAATCAAGTGCACAGGCACCTGTTCGAGATGGTTTCATGCGTCGTGCATAAATATGCCTGATAACGAATTGAAACTTTTTCGTAAAAATGATAGTGTAGGAATTAAATGGACATGCAGTATTACATGTAAATTAGGTCTTACTGATCACCCGATTTCCACCTCTGCAATAGCAACAATTGATGAGATTAAAATAATAATGGAAAATATGCTTGATAATTTTAAAATGCAATTTGATAAACTTTTTTCTGAACTTAACGCAAAAATAGATAATACACACGTAAAAATCGCTAAATTAGAAAACGAGAATGCGTCTTTAAGGACAGAACTTCAAGAAAAAATCAACATTGATAAACACCTTGATATAAATTCAATCAATAATGAAATAAATGAGAGGATCAAGCGATCTCGTAACATCATTCTATTCAACGTAAAGGAAGAAAATGCTTCATCTGACAGTGAAAGCGTGTTTGATATTTTTAAAATGGTTAATAACAATATTGCTAAACCCAAACATATCTTTCGTCTTGGAACAAAATCTCCAAATAAGTGTCGTCCAATAAAAGCGGTAATGAATGATGCTGATGATGTAATAAACTTACTTCGCGGATCTGCTCGTATTAAATCAAGTGAAAACTATGAGAATATTATCTTAAAAAAGGATAAAACACCTACGGAATTAGACGAAGAAAATAAAATTAGAAAACAATTCGCGGCAAGGAAAGAAGCAGGCGAAACAAACATCAGTATCAAATATATACGTGGAATATTAACAATAGTATCATCGACGCCGGAAAACGGATCAACTCCCAACGAAGTATAAACAGTTTAAAAGTGTTTTACCAGAATGTTCGCGGATTGTCAACTAAAACAAACGAATTTTATACTAACATACATAGTAGTGATAGTGACATTTTTCTATTTTGTGAGACATGGTTGCACAATGGTGTTATAAATGCAGAGTTATTTCCAGATACATTCTCTGTTTTTAGATGTGATAGAGTCGGTAAAAGAGGTGGAGGTGTCATGATTGCTGTACGTCATCATTTGCGGTGCTCCTGCGAAAATATTACAGTTAACAGTAATGTTGAGATTGTTGCTGCTCGGGTTTTTATACATAATGAAAGTATATGTTTCATATCTTTGTATATCCCCCCCTCGGAACCAGTTGAGACATACATGAACAATTATCCATGCTGGTTCTCCGCTAAGACTAGACGATTGATAAAAATAAAAGATCACTATCGTAAATTACACAAGAACTTAAAATTAAATTGTTATAAAATTAAATTATCAAAAACTCGTAAAGAAATTCGCCAGAGCATCAAATATGATTATTCAATATTTATTAACAGTGCTGAAAATTCTATTTGTTCAGACCCGAAAAAACTTTGGAACTACGTTTCATCTAAAAAATCTCAATCGCGCATACCTGGCTCTATGTTCTATAATAACAACAGCTTAGAAAATCCGGATAACATTGTAAATGGCTTTGCGAGATATTTTTCGTCCGTTTATACTGACTGTCAAAATAACGGCGCAAATCTTAATGCAAGTTTCGATCACAATATTTCAATTCATATCAACGAAATTACAGCCGATGACATCCTTAGGGCGGGAAAAAAATTAAGTAATAATTTTACAGCTGGTTCCGATAACATTCCATCGTTTATAGTACGAGACTGTATTCATGTGTTGGTAATTCCGTTGGTTCATATATTTAACATAATTTTAAAAACATCAAAATTCCCTAAACAATGGAAAATATCTCGAATAACACCAGTCCTTAAGTCAGATAACAAGCAAGACATACAAAATTACCGCCCCATCTCAATTATAAACAACTTTGCGAAACTATTCGAGACAATTATTGCAAATAAATTGTACAATTACGTTGAAACACATATTACCACCAAGCAGCATGGTTTTATGATGAAGAAGTCTGCGTGTACCAATTTATTAACCATAACTGAATTTACATCTCATCATATGGATAAGCGTATGCAAGTAGACGTCTTATACACCGATTTTCGAAAAGCATTTGACTCTATAAATCATAATATACTAATATATAAACTAAAGAGATGGGGATTCAGTACTCCTCTAATTAATTTATTATGTGCGTATTTATCTGACAGAGAGAACTATGTTGAATATATGAACCATAGGTTCGCATCTTTCTATCCAACCAGTGGGGTCCCTCAAGGATCAAATCTGGGGCCATTGCTTTTTTTGTTATTTATTAACGACGTCGTCGACAACTTAAAATCCAACATTCTTGTATACGCCGATGACATCAAAATATACAGAGAAATTAAATCGATAGAGGATTGTTTGACACTGCAATCGGATTTAGAGCTTATCCAGCAATGGAGCTTGGAAAAAAGATTATATTTAAACATAAAAAAATGTAAATGTGTTTCATTTTGCAGATTAAGTAGCCCTCTATTCTATGATTACTCTTTAAATAACATCTTGCTGGAACGTGTTACGGAAATAAAAGACTTAGGTGTCTTACTAGATAAAGATCTGTCTTTTGTTCCCCACTACACAAAACTAGTGAACTCGGCTATGAGAATGTTGGGTTTTGTACGTAGAATATCAAAGCCTTTCAAAAACACCAGAACCATTATGAAGTTGTATACGTCGTATGTGCGACCGAAGTTAGAGTATTGCTCGTTAGTGTGGTCTCCGTTTTATGATTGCCATATCAAATCTATAGAACATGTTCAAAAAATGTTTGTAAGGTATCTGTATTTTGTAGTACATTCTGTATACCCGGACGAATCTATTAGATATGAAGACTTGTTGGCTATGTTTAAGTTAAAATCTTTATCTGCACGACGCAAGATCGCTTCATTAACCACTCTCTACAATTTGCTTCACAACAATATAAATGCTCCCGGTATACTCGCTCAGTTAAATTTTTTTACACCTAGGATTTGTAGTAGAAATAGCGTACAATTTGTATGTAATAGAAGTCAAAGTAATGTATATTACAACTCCCCTCTCAATACAATGATGCGCAATTATAATAACTCTCAAAACGTTGCTGATATCTTTTGTTGTAGTCGTAAACAATTTATTAACCAAATGTCCGCTGTATTAATTTAGTCACTATGTCAGATATCGTTAAGTATTGTTTTTCTATTTTGTGAGACATGGTTGAGACATGGTTGCATTTTCTGCTAGAATTTTGTATATTTTTCCCTGTAATTTGAAATGTGTATTTCTGTTGGAAAATAAATTATTATTATTATTATTATTATTATAACAATTAATTTTCTAAATCAGATGTATCTGACGTATCACCTAGATCATTAGTCAGCTCCTCCACTTGAATAACAAAAGTTGGCTTCGTGTTAATTTATGGAATAATTACAAAAAAAAAAAACGTAAATTTATGCATCTAATATTTTTGTAAAAACGTGATTTCCGTTAAAATAAATACAAAAATAAATAACGTAAGTAGTATATTTTCGAATTATGATAGCTCATGAAATAAATATTTCTAAAATAATAAATCCTAAATTAAAGCATAATTAATCAAAATTGTTATTAATTAATATATTTATCAGAGCTGGGACGAATCCTCGTTAAAAGAATTCGAATCACGAACCCGAATCACCTAATATGATTCGAATCAGGAATACTCGAATAAAGGATTCGTAAGAGATAAATATGATTCGAATCGAAGATTTGAATCCTGTTTTTTCGAATCACGAATACAAATCGTTTAAGAATAAATTTGATTTTATTATTATTGTACAACCATTAACATATAAATATCGTGAAAAATGTCTCAGGTCGCTACGCGACCCTTGACAAATTTTCTACGCGGGGCTTTTCTAAACTCGAAATTTTACTTCATGCTTAGTCTGGGAGTGGAAGACACTCGTTACTTTAAAATATGTCACAACTGTTAAAGTATGTATCGTCGGATGCCCGTCTTCAGGGGTGATATGTAAGCAAATTATGGGTCCTAGGGTCTTTAAATAACCAAAATCCACATACATTCTGTTGAAATACGTACACCCAGTATAATAATAATATAAAATTTATTGTATTGTTATTTTCTAAATATTTTAATTAAATAAATATTTTACATTGTTTACCGTATATTTACGAATATATTAAAAATAAATACTTATTTCAGTAGTTCAATATTAATTATACCATTAAATGTCTATAAGTCTTGCGTTAAAAAACACCAGAAATCATTAGATGATTTTTTATTAAAAGAATTTTACTATGGCTTTCAACGTCTACGTCAAAAAATGTTTGAAACAAAAGTTGTAGCCAACGAAAAAATATACCTCTTTTACCTGAACACTTTTCACCTCAGCTCTTTTGTTTTTTAAATTGGAAACTAAAAAATCTAGTGGACATCAACAACTCACCGATTATGGCTTTCGACGTCTAAATCAAAAAATGTTTTAAACAAAAGTTGTAGCCAACGAAAAAATAAACCACTTTTACCTAAACACTTTTCACCTCAGCTCTTTTGTTTTTGTTCAATAAACCGAGAAAGATTTTTTTTTAAATAAATACACAACTTTATGATAATCCGAAAATTTACGAACGAGTGTCTCCACTCCCAGACTAAGCATGAAGTAAAATTTCGAGTTTAGAAAAGCCCCGTGTAGAAAATTTGTCGAGGGTCGCGCAGCGACCCGAGACAAATTTTCACGGGGCTTTTCTTAACTCGAAATTTTACTTCATGCGCCACGCGTATTAAACGCTGGTTTCAAGTAAAGTTAAAAATATAAAAACACATTAAAGCTGTTTTCAGTTTTAAAAGTTATCAAAATATGTCAAAATTATTTAAAATTGCCAAAAACAACAAAATGACCAAAATGTCATCTCGTAACTATAAAAAATATCAAAAACGTCGAAAATTCGGCGTGTTGATAAAATCGATTTACGTCAAAATTATCATTTTATGTCAGAACGTGACAGTTTGACAAAAACGTTTTTACAAAAACGAAAATTTCTGTTAAAATCAGTAATAATGTCAAACAAGTTATCTAATAATATAAAAATTGTTATCTAATCTAAAACAAGTAAATATGTAATATCAAAAATATCAAATGTGAAAATTGTCGTCTAATGTCAAAAAAAGTAAAAAAATATAATATGTCCGAACTGCCATCTAATGTCAAATACGTCATTTAATGTCAACATCAGAAATAGTAAAAAAGTAAAAAATGTCATTGTTTATCAAAAGTAACATCTAATGTAAAACATGTCATCTAATGTCAAAAACGAAGTCTAATATCAAGAATATAATCTATTGTCAAAAATGTCATCTCAAAAGGTTAAAAAGATCAAAAATGTCATTCAATGTCAAAAATGATTAAATATGTCTTGTAGAAAAAAAAATCTCAAATTTGTGTGTTCAAATAATGATTCAATAATTTTTGAATATCGTTACAAATCTGAATAAAAATATTGAAAATCTTACATATAAACATTTTATATATTTGACGAGAAAATTTCGAAATATCGAAAATTTAATCAAAATTTCATAAATCGATAAAAATGTCACAATATCAAAAATCAAGATATGTTGAAAATCTGATAAACATTTTTATAAATTAATTCAAAATCTCGAAATATTGAAAATTTCATCAACATTCGATAAATTAAGGAAAATTGAGGAAACATTGCAAAATCTGATAAAAATTTGATTAATCGACGAAAATCTCGAAATGACGATAATTTTATGAAAATATCGATTTGTTGAAAATCTTATAAAAATGTTATGAATCGACATATTAAGTGTAAACATTTGATTGGACACGTCAATTCATATTCATCAAAATGTCTGGCAAAAATCATCAAAATTTATTAAAATGTCAAATTTGACACAAATCATTAATTTAATTGATTTTATCACTTACAAACGAGTGTCGTCCACTCCCAGACTAAGCATGAAGTAAAATTTCGAGTTTAGAAAAGCCCCGCGTAGAAAAGTTGTCGAGGGTCGCGCAGCGACCCGAGACAAATTTTCACGGGGCTTTTATAAACTCGAAATTTTACTTCATGCGCCACGCGTATAAAACAGTGATTTAACGAGAAATTTAAAAACATATAAATTTTTCATGTTAATCCTTATTAATTATTTTTGACGATTCGAATCCTTTTGTAAATATTCGAATCCTTTTATGAGGATTCGAATCCTTTTATGAGGATTCGAATCCTTTTATGAGGATTCGAATCCTTTTATGAGGATTCGAATCCTTTTATGAGGATTCGAATCCTTTTATGAGGATTCGAATCACCAGCATTTGGATTCGAATACGAATCCTTTTAAAAAAGTGTAACAAATCCGGATCACGAATCCAGTTTAACTAAAGTATTCGAATACCTCTTTTGAATCCTCTAAAAGGATTCGAATCCAGGATTCGAATCCTGAATGATTCGAATCCTGCCCAGCTCTGATATTTATTATTATTATTATAAAAATCCTTACGGTTTTAGTCAATTTTTAAAATTGTGGAGCAGTTTTCGTGAGTTTCTTCGATTTTTGTAATTTTCAAAATGTTGACGGTTTTCGGGAATTTTCTCTGATTTTCGTTAATTTTGAAAAATGTTGATACTAATCGTGAATTTTAATGATCATGAATTTCCCAAATTTTCGTTCATAAATTTCCAATTGCTGAAATTCTAATAATTTAAAAAAATATGGACGAATTTCGTGTTAATATTAAAAAAATCTTGATTATTTTGAAGATTTTTATTAATTATAAAAATCTTGGCGCTTTCTATAAATTTACAAGATTCTCGTTTATTTTCAAATGTCGAGTCCTTTTGTGACTTTTTAAGTTTGTCGTTAATTTTAATTTAAAAATTATTTCGTGAATGTCTAAAATTTCTGATAATTTTCAAAGTATTGTGGCTTTCGTTACCTTTCGTTAAATTCTTGACAGTTTTTAGGAAATTACATTTTTGTTATTAGCTGTACGTTTATTTTTATTTTCCGCAAATTTTCAAGATTTCTGTAGATTTTTAAATTCGCGATGCCTTTTAAGATTTTTAACAATTTTTTATAAAAATTTCAAAGTTTCAATTTTTAATGGATAAAGCAGCTTTTTTATTTTTCCTTTTTTTTTACTTATTTTCTTAATATTTACAACTTTACGACTTTACTTAATATTGTATATTTTTTTTATTTTGTATAAAATTGAAAAAGCCAAAATAAGTTATTGCTAATTGTCGAACGAGTGTCTTCCAATCCCAAAATAAGCATGAAGTAAAATTTCCAGTTGAGAAAAGCCCGAACAATTTTCTCAACTCTCAAATTTTACTTCATGCGCCACGCTCATAAAAAAACACTGATTTAAAGTAAAGTTAAAAATGTACTGCCCATTTAATAAAAAATATTCACATTTTTGACAATATTGAGAGTTTTCACACATTTTCATAATTCATTTTTTTGAGATTCACAACTATTTGAACATTAGCGACAATTTCAACACTTGATGTGTAATATTTTTCCTTAATTTATAAAACTCGACAGTTTTCGAGTTTCGCTAATTTTTAAAATGTTGACAGTTTTCGTGAATTACATTTTATTGCCGTCAAGTTGACAATATTAATAGTATTTGAAATAAAACAACACAGTTGGGAGGGTTTCACTTTTATTCTTGAACACTGCACCATGTTTCATCACACAGTGGCTTCATCAGGCAGATGAAATAATTCATTATTTCATCTGCCTGATGAAGCCACTGTGTGGTGAAACATGTTGCAGTGTTCAACAATAAAAGTGAAACCCTCCCAACTGTGTTGTTTTATTTCAAATAGTATTATGGAGTTTCATCATGTGGCGGATACATCAATTAAATATGAATAGTGTTATTTGTTTTAGCGGCGGAATTAATTCAAACATTAAAATGGAGATTTTATTGTAAAAATTGTTATGTAATTTTTTTTTCAATTATTTTTTTTATAAATATATGTGCTAATATTGCGCCAATGGTTGTTGGCTTCTTCAGAGCAAAATTTTAAAACGTAAAAACAGAACAAGCAATATTAAGTAAAAAGATTATACCAAAAAATGTAAAATACTTACAAGGTCGGGGAGTGTAAAAAAGTTTCAAGTTGTAAAATTATGATGTAAATATTAAAATTGTTTATTATTTAGAAAAAAACTTTAGAGAAACAAACGAAGACATTATTTTTTGATACAAATAATAATGATAATAAAAAATAATATACTAATAGATAAAGATTCAAATTTTGATTTATTTAATTTGAATAAATAAGAATAAATTGAATGTTTTAGAGTTCATCCTAAAATTTTGTTTATTATTTAAAAAAAAAATCACACCAATTTTTACAATAATGTTTCCATTTTAATTATTGAATTAATCTACTGTCGCTAAAACCAATAACACCATAAATATGTTTTCGTGAATTTCCCAAATTTTCGTTGAATTTAAAAATTTTAACGCCTCTAATGAAATTTCAAGATTTTCGTTAATTTTCGAACTCTTGTAGCAATATTCGTTAATTTTAATAATATTGAAGTTTTGGGACCCTATTAAAACATCAACACTATTTTCTCCTGCCATAAATCTGGTCTTCTATCTATTTTTTGACATATTTTGATAACTTCTTTTAAATAATGTACCTACTTGTATGTACTAACTATTAGAAATTTAAATACCTGTAATAGATTACAGTTTCTCTTTTAAAATATGCAATTTACATCAAAAATAGTGTGTTCAATGTTACGCGAATTGTAAAACTTTCTTTAGAACCAATCGTGTTAGTTTTGTTTTCAAAGACCACTTTGCTGAAACAAAAAATAATAACTTCGTTCAAGAAATCTTCGCTTTTTAAAATTGTATACCTAATGATTCTTCAGAGAGACTGGGTAAATGTTTTGATCGGGTCCTGAAGTTTTCCAATATTTCCGTTGATTTTCATAATACAGTACTAACGATTTTCCTGAATGTTAAAACTTGAACAGTTTTTATAATTTTCCCAAATATTTAATAGTGTTCAATTAAAGTTTTTTGTAACCTTTTAAAGTATTAGTTAATTTTCAAAATCTCGACTATTTTTCGTAAATATGTAAGTTTTTTATTTCATTTCCATTAATTATCAAAATTCTGACGATTTTCCTAAATTTACGTTAATTTAAAAAAATCTTGCTGGTTTTCGTGAAATTCAAAGATATTGTTAATTTCAAAAATCAAAAATCCAGCGTCCAAATCAGGACGCTTTTTATAAATGTTCAAGACTTGATTTTAAAAATGTTGACTCCTTTCGTGAATGTCCAAGATTATCGTTAATTTTTAACATTCGTAACGTTTTTGTAGTTTGTGTCTTTTAACTAATTGCAATAATTCTGTTTTGTAGGCGATCGCGAGATAAGTAATATTTTATTATTAAAGCGTTTCCATTTTCTTTTTTTTTCTCTTTCAAAATAATCTTATAAATTTCCTACAGACGCTCATTATAACAATCGACAATAGTCAAATCAAGACCTAAAAAATAAACATTTGAATGTACGTCGAAGTTGCAAGAGAAAAAAACTAGTACAGCAAAATATTTAGCTATGTAAACTGAGCTCACTTTGATTTTTCGAATTGTCAATCAAATTGACAAATCTGCGGAAATGTAAACGGAATTTAATTAACGTTGATATGCCTCAACTGACTGAAACGCAAAAACCGATAATAAGGATCCGTTTAAAGACGGTATTAGCTTTAGAGACAGTGCTAATGAAGTGGATGTCAACAAAAGCACCGTCTTGTTGGCCAAGAAAAAAATTGTTGTTAACCTGTACATAATAAGTTTGTTTCACAAGAAAAAAAAACGATATTTTAGAAGTGGCCAAACCTCTCTGCTGTACTAGTTTTTTTCTCTCGCAACTGTATATCTGTCCTTTTTCTCCCCACCTGTTAAAATTATATGTTTGGCGGTGACGTTTGTCTTCGCGAAGTAGGACAGGGCTCAAGTTTCGTGATTTCTGCTATAATAATAATAGTAGAACAAATTCAGTTTGAGACACTTTTCCATATTTTTAAAATTAAAATCATCATATCTGTAACGAGGACGATGGACACATCAACGTTTTGGTTATATATATATATATATATATATATATATATATATATATATATACATATATATATATACATATATATATATACATATACATATATATACATATACATATACATATATATATATATATATATATATATATATACATATATATATATAGATATATATACATATACATATACATATATATATATATATATATATATATATATATATATACATATATATATATACATATATATATATATATATACATATACATATATATATATATATATATATATATACATATATATATATATACATATATATATATATATATACATATACATATATATATATATATATACATATATATATATACATATATATATATATATATGTATATATATATATATACATATATATACATATATATATACATATATATATATACATATATATACATATATATATATATACATATATATATATATATATATATATATATATATATATATATATACCAGGACAAGAAGTAACGGTCGTACTACGTTAAGAACAGAGACGTTCGGAAAACGGATCCTAACAGGGCATTCGACCAAAAAAGGAGGCAGGAGTTGCTATTGTAATCTACTTTATTGTTTACCAAGCTTTCGGGACTGACTTTGTCCCTTCCTCAGGGTTACACTATAACAAAACAATGAGTTTGGATTTGATACATTATCTGACTGTAAGTGTGATGTTAATTGCTTACATTTGAGAATTGTGAACTAAACTGGTGTCTTCGCACCGACGGTATTTACTATGCATTGCAGTTAAAACTATTGTTTATTTTCGTGGCACGTGTGCTGAGGGCTGATGTGAGGTTAAGTTTGCGGTGAGTTGAAAAACACATATTGTTACTGCACTAACACGTTAAAAACACGTAACACGCCGCATCATGAAGTGGTGCAGTGTTTGTGCGAACACGAGTGCGGAAATAAACACAATGGCGGATGCTGGAGCAACAGGTCCCGCCTGTCTCCCTCTCACTCTGTCACCGAGAGAGGAAGGCACGCGAGGAACGGGGCTGCCAACTTCGTTACTTTCGGGGCGCCCGAGCCGCGGGCTTTTCAAATTCGAAAAATTCGAAAAAACCCGCCACCCGCGCTTTACCCGTCGTATGCCGTGTCTATTTATTCACTGTTAAGTATTTGACTATTATTTCGTATAGGGTACACCTGACGTAGATTTAATCTGTACGATCGTGCTCGTTATCGCTTGATTAGAAAGGTTGTGAAGGAGAAAGTATTAATGTTAACAAAAATTCAACTAAAAATATAACTAAATGAAAAGTTACGAGCAGCAATCTACTAGAGAAACCGTATGCAGAAATTATACTAACGCGCCCTTCCCTGTCCCACTCTGGCCGCACCATCTTACCATTTGTTTTCACCTTCGTTTTGCAGGTTATGATCTAGCTTAAATTCCTGTTTCAGGAATTTCCTTTTTTTGAATATTATAAAACGTAGTGACCACGTATTACAGGGAGAACCAGAAAAATCAGGGAGGTTTCGTTATTCTATGTGATTGAATGTTACTGGAGTCTAACTTGATAAATTTGTTTTCTAACCTGAGAGGCTGAAGGATAACGGTGCCACCGGCTCAGACCGTGTCATATCTATTAGGTACGAGTAGATAGTGCTGAGCCCTTCAGTATCGGCCTTGAAGTTCATTGCTCCCTCTCCCGCCTTCTGTATGTGAAACATCTCAAGGAACAAACGACTTTTGTAAAAAGTTGACTGATCTAATATTTCAACATTGTTAAAGTCAGGTGCGTGGCCATCCCTGTTGCAGTGGATGGACAACGCATATGACTTCTTGTTGACTTTGATGTCGCTTTTATGTTGTATTATTCGTGACTTAATCCATTGAGACGTTTGACCTACATACCGAAGGGGGCACTGGGTGCACGGGACGCCGTAGACTACATTTGACATCAGAGCCGTTGGCACCGGCTCCTTCAGCTTGGTGAAAAATCTCCTAATTTGTGATAATCCGTATTTTGCAAATCTTGTGTTGTCATTTCCCAGGATCCGAGCTATCTGTGTTGTAATTATGCCTAGGTAGGGGAGCTTTCTGTAAGTGATGGTTGTAGGGGGTGGAGGGTTGGGGTCAGGTTCTATTATTGTTGAGTTTAGTAGGGGGGGAGGTAAAGGGTTATGGGTACTTAGATTTACGGTTGTCGTGGCAAATAATATTTTGTTGACTATGGGTTTAGGATATCCATTATTGAGGGCTATTGTTTTTAATTTATTCAAGTTTTTTTGTAGCAAAGTGGGATGTGAGATCTTAGTTATTCTATTTTTTAGAGCTCTTATAGTGTTGAGTTTGATTGTTGATGGGGCAAAAGAGTGGAAATTGATGTATCTGCCGGAGTTGGTGGGTTTTTGATACCAGTCTAGTATGAGTTTATTATTATTCAACCGTACAACACGTGTGTCGAGGAAGGGGATAGATCTATCCACCTCCTCCTCAAACGTGAACTGTATGTGAGGATTGTAGCTGTTGAAAATCTCACATGTCACTCCAACAAAGCCACTCGGTACGCCGAGGAGAAGGTCATCCACATATTTTTTTATAAAGGAAGGCCTGAAGGGCAGTATGGGGATAACCTTATCCAACAGCTCGTCCATAACAATCAAGGCCAACACTGGGCTAATAGGTGATCCCATGGGGGTGCCAAAAGTTTGTTTGAAAATTATACTGTTAAAGATGAAATAGTTGTTGTCACCTATGAACCGCAGTAGGTTCATGAAGTCAGGCTTGTTTAAGCTTGTGTGGGCTCTCACCCTGTCGAAGCCTGATTCCACAATACCCACAGCAAGATCCATAGGGATGTTCGTGAACAGGGAGACTACGTCCAGTGACACCACCTCGTGCCCATCAGGTAGCTGAAGGTCGTTAAATTCTTCGGCGAATTGAAAAGAGTCAATTATATTATAGTCTGTTCTTGTTGCAAAAGCCTTACTGAGAATGTTTGCTAGGTAGGATGAAAGTTTATAGGTTGGTGAATTGTTTGATGATATGATAGGTCTGAGAGGGATGTCGGGTTTGTGAATTTTCGGTAATCCGTAGTATTTAGGGGCTACTGCGTTGTGTATACATAACTGCTTATACGTTACCTCATCGATAAGAGTTTTATCTTTGAGGTTTTTTAGCATTTTGTTTAGTTTTGTTTGTATAGCAGCAGTAGGGTCCCTCTGTAAACGTTGATACGTAGATGTATCGTCGAACAGGGCTAGGGATTTATCTATGTAGTCCTGTTTGTTAAGGATTACCGTAGCTGCGCCTTTATCGGCTCGGGTTATAATTAGATCGGGGTGATCTTTTTTAAATGAAAGGATTTTGGGAATAGCATTTTCTAAGCAAGGCTTTTGCAACTTACGGACATAGCTGGTCATTAAGTGAGTGATTTGAGCTCTTCGTGTGTTCTGATGGGTGTGAGGCGATGTCTCTAGCGCGGACTCGATTTCTCCAAGTATTTTTCCCATATTGATATCCCTGTGTGTGGGGGGCAAGGCAAAATTTAGGTCCTAGTGATAGGAGGGTGTTGACCTCCTGGGGAATGACAACCTCTGTGCAGTTGCGGATCCATTTGCTATTATCTGTGAAAAATCGCGTGCCTTCCTCTCTCGGTGACAGAGTGAGAGGGAGACAGGCGGGACCTGTTGCTCCAGCATCCGCCATTGTGTTTATTTCCGCACTCGTGTTCGCACAAACACTGCACCACTTCATGATGCGGCGGCTTCTATAATTTTTAAACAACATTTAGTACAACAACCAATGCTCCATT